>LR738710.1:358478013-358528513 GCA_902687465.1 Secale cereale
ACACCCCACTGAGCCCTCCAGCACCATCCACACCTCCCCAGGTCGTCCCAATACTCGGGATCGACCGGAGCTCCGCCGCGTCGGGCCGCCAGTGATCTCGCAGTACGGGCCACCCCTGCCCCTTCTTTTGCCCGATTCGGAACCCCCTTGCCTCACTGACTCTTTCCCCCCTGTTTCCCCTCTCTGTGGCAGTTGGAAACGGCCGGAACGGCGACCTCCCGTAGCTCCTCCGCCGTCCCACCTCGCCACCGGCAAACCTGACCTCCCCGGCGTGCCGCACCACCACCACTGCAACCGCCACTCGAGGCTGAGTCCATTCCTGGCCTCCGTTGCCGTCGCCGTGGCCGGAAACCTCGCCGGTGAGCTCGCCGTCGCCGTGGCCGCAAGGTTGGAGATGACAGGCGGGCCCCGCCTATCATCCCCACACCTCTCTCCCCCTCCTCTCAGTCACTGACCGACGGGCCCCGCCCGTCAGGTTCAAAAACCTGACGTGCGCGCAGGCACCCGTTCGGCTAGGCTGGACCGCCCTGGGCCGTGCACTGGGGCCTTCTGTCGCCTAGTTGCACAGGGCACTTTTCCTTTTTTCTTTTCTGTAAATTGTTTTAAAAATTTCTACAGAAAAGAATAATGGTCCAAATAAAATAATTTGAACTCCTAAAATCTTGTAATATTCCAACCTATTTAATGGTACCACTTTCACTCACATCTATGAATCTTTTCTGTTCTGTTCAAATTTAAATTCAAATTTGAGCAGTAAAACTCCTGTTCTAAAATCAATAGATTCCATTCTGTAACTCCAAAACTCCAAATAAGAATTTTCCCCATCTTCGAAATTCCTCTAGTATTTAAAAAAAATAAGTTGACATTTTTCTGAGCACTTTGATTTTTCTGTTTTATTTGTGGTCTTATTTTTCCGTGGTTATTATGCGACGTATAGATCCCGTATTTGACGAAGTTGCTGTGGAAGAAGAAGGAGAAGGATTTGAAGACTTCGAAGACCAAGCCAATCCAGGCAAGCAGCCCTTTGACCATGATACACTTGTTTTGCGGAACCCGTTGTTTCCAATGCATGATGATAGATTCACGATGGTGACCTTGTTCAAACCACCACATGATGCATGCTTGATCTTGATCTTGCTAAGTGCTAGATGACATGCAAATAGTTGGTCATGAAGCTTAAATGATGCATGTGTGATTTTAACCTTCATAGTTAAAATCTTTGCATGAACCCATCGGGTGCCCCTAATGCCCGAGGGTGATGATGTGTTAGGTCATCACTTGAGAAAGAAGTGATGTGCCGGTAAAATCATGTGCATGGTGAAAAGATGGATTAGATTTATATGTGACTACCATCCCAACCAAACATGTGCAACCACACTACCCCTTATGGGACGGGGCTTTATTGATTACTTAGGTCGATACTAGCATGGTGCCCGCATTACTAGTGACGGGAAGACTTGAGGTCTTTTCCGGGACGGGGTCATGCTTGGATAGACGGCCATGACTGTTTTTACAGGGCACTGGACACACCGTTGGTCCCTTCGGGTACGCGTGACATTGAAATTAGGGCAAGTCCCGTGATCTATTGTTTGTACCCGAGGGCCGTGTATCAACGAGTGGACTCTATGTTAGTGTCGTCTAAGGAAAGGTAATGACCGGGTGCTTACCCCGGGTACTTGAGGTACCGCGGGTCGTGGATGACACGGAAGTTCCCCGGATCTTGTGGGTAAAGTGCGCAACCTCTGCAGAGTGTAAAACTATTCGAATAGCCGTGTCCACGGTCATGGACAGTTGGGTGGTGCTACTTAAACTATGTCCAGAATTTTACTTCATCAGTGATAGTATGTGTGTGATGAGTCAAGGTGGTGACTTGACTTGATGAGTTGAATCTTATTCATGTTGATATCGGTAACCAGTCTTCGAGGTTACGCGAGGTTATTGATGCATAAACTTGATAGTAGAATATTTATTCTAGCCCTTTGCTAGATTGTTCATTATCGTTCAATTGCATTGTTACTTTGAACCACATCATGGGTTGCTTGCGAGTACATTCAAAGTACTCATTGGCTTGCCACTGGTTCTTTAATTGGCCAGGCATGGAAGAACAGGAATATGAGGAAGAGTTCTTTGGAGACGAACATGCGAACTAGGACGCTATCCCAGTCAGAATGCATGTAGGGTTAAGGCAGATGGCACGGGTTCTACCCGTTATCGAAGACTTCCGCTATTTGAGTTAATTGCCATTCAGCCCGTGAGGCTCTATCTATGTAAGACTTGGCCATAATGGCCTTAATTCATGTAAGACTATTTGTATGGATGTAAGACTCTTGTTATTCAGCTTCTGTGTGTTCAGTGAGCATTGATTTCTGGGATCACTGTACACGTACATTCGGTGATCTCGGCTTCTAAGTCGGGGTCCCCACAGAGCTGGTATCAGAACCATCCTGACTGTAGGAAGCATTAGTTAGCACGGGCGTTAGTTAGATGAGACCCCTTTTCAAAAACCTTCTGAACCTCTCTTCTTTTCTAAACCTGAGATTTCATCAGCTTATTAACCCCTCCTATTCCACCTTTGTAGATGGCCGCTGTACCCGAAGAGCACCTGACCACTGGGTTTCCCTTACTTCTCGAGGATAGTCTCCAGGAGTGTCAGTTCCACCGAGCACCCATCCTCACCTACCTTGAGCATTGGGTGAGCGATACTGAGGTGGAGTACCATGTGGAAGTGATCGTGAAGGCAAACGATCCTCCCACTAGTTGGTTCTTCGAGGGACCCCAGATGGCAACACTACCACTCGCTGTCGAGGCTGCTGCACTGCATTAACCCGTCTCCGCGAGCTTCTTCCGGAGATGGCAGCCAAGATGACGACTCGCTTCTTACCTTACCGGAAGGAAGGTGAAGAAGAAAGCAGCGCACTAGCCCCTCCACGAAAGGAAGGACTCTCGCTTCGGTTCCAGACCTACTTCAGTCTATGTGCCGACAGCTTGGCACAAGACTTGGCCTCGAAATCAATGAAGCTTCGAGAAGAACTTCACAAGACCAAGGCACTTCTTCGTCGAGATCAAGAGAAGGCAAATAGGATCAAGAAGGAAGGAGCACCTTCTGGACAGTCCGCTATCGCATATCGAGGTGGAAGGCCCTCCGAGGATGTATCTTCCAAGAATGAAGAACCACCTCGGCGACGCCAGATGACGGCGAGGGAATATCGCAAGCTTTTCCCTGCACCACCGACGAAGCACCATCGTATCCAACTCCTCCACTCCCCCACACCCTCAAGTGACAAGGGGGCCCAGACAGATGAAGACAAGGAGGAAGACCCAGAAGAGCCGGAATACGCGACCGAGCATTCCGCCGCTTAGGCATTATTCGCTATCCGGATATGCCAGTTGTGACCTCTACGGTAGGATAGGTCGTGTAACCCCTATGCGGAGTCGAGTCCTTGTGTGGTTCATATGAAACCATCTAGTGTTTGCTTTTGTTGTGTCTGGATGTATGTCGTATTCTTCCTTCGGGAATGTGTAAACGACTACATCACCCATTTGGATTTTAATGAATGTGTTCAGGCCTTTCGGCCCTTGCATAATTTGATTTAGTGTCACACCCACCCCCTTACTAGGCGCCCATCTATCTTGCTTTCCCTCTTCCGAGTCATGAGACCTTTTACCGCTCCAACAGGATGCCTGTTGTAACTCGTACTGGTACCTCTACCCAGCAGCCTGAAGCCGGAGCATCCGCTCAGTCTGAGGCAGGCCACGACCAAACCAACGACCAAGCTCCACCACCACCTCCTCCAAGCATGGACATGGCTCAGCTTCTCCAAGCTTTCCGAGAGGAACGCCAAGCCAACACTGCAGCCCTTCAGCTGATTGCTCAAGCTGTCGCCAACAACCGCCAGCCGGCAGGGAATGGCAATGGACGTTCCACGTTGGCAGAGTTCAAGAAGCATGCACCGCCAACCTTCATCGAGACTGCTGAACCCCTGGATGCAGACGACTGGTTCCGTTCCATTGAGGAGATACTGGAACTAGTCGGATGCACCGAAGACCGCGAGAAGGTGGCTTATGCAGCCCACTGCCTCGGGGGGACTGCTAGAGCTTCGTGGGATGGATTCAAGGTCATGCATGCTGAACAAGACATCACTTGGGTTTACTTCAAGGCAGAATTCCGCAAGGCCCACATTCCTTCCGGAATCATGGCTATCAAAAAGCGTGAGTGCCGAGCCCTGAAGCAAGGAAGTGGCACTGTCGAGGAGTACATGCAGAAGTTCAGTGTTCTGTCAAGGTATGCCCCTGAAGATGTCAGCACTGATGCTGCAAAAAGGGAGCGCTTCATGGAAGGCCTCAATCAGACTCTGCAATACTCGCTTGTCGTGTGCGACTGCCCGTCTTTCCCTGACCTGGTGAACAAGGCACTTATGCTTGAAGACAAGCGGCGTGCTTTGGAAGACACTCGCAAGCGCAAGTTGGTCAGTAAGGGAAGTTCCAGCAACCAGAAGCCTCGTCCGTGGCAGTCAGCCCCGGCCAAGCCAACCTATCAGCAACCAAGAGCTCCTGCACCTCGTGCCAACCCTCAGCCTCAGCAGTATGCCAACCCCAGGCCAGCTTTCAACCCCAATACCAGTGGTGGCAACAAGATCAATCCAAACCAAGTCACTTGCTTTGGATGTGGTCAGTCCGGACACATCTCAAGGGTGTGCCCCAACAAGAAGCCTGATGCCCCGCGCCCCAATGCGCAGAACCAGGGACAAGGCCGTGGAATGCCACCAAGGAACCCAGCTCCTCGAAATCCACCGAACCATGGGAAGGGGCGTGTGAATCATGTCACTGCTGAAGAAGCCCAGGAAGACTCGGACGTCGTGCTGGGTACGTTCCTTGTCAACTCAGCACCTGCAACTGTCTTGTTTGATTCTGGAGCAACGCATTCATTTGTCACTCAAAGATTTGCATTAAAAAGTGGCATGACCCCTACACCCCTGAATAACCCTATGGTGGTACAAACCCCCGGAGCCGAGATGAGAGCCAAGATAGGCTGTAAAGGAGTCAGTATTGCCATTAATGGTGTAGACTTCCTAGTAGACCTTATCGTCCTGAGATCGCAAGGCTTGGATGTGATCCTAGGCATGAATTGGCTCAGCAAGCACCAAGGCTTGTTAGACTGTGCCAATCGGATAGTCACTGTGACCAATGACCAAGGAGTCGAAGTCAAGTTTGCTTCCAACACCTCTTCCACTCAAGCCGCTAAAGTCAACTGTCTGTCTGAAGTTGGGCTAGATCAAGTACCGGTGGTATGTGAGTATCCTGATGTCTTTCCAGATGAACTACCGGGAATGCCCCCTGACCGTGACATTGAGTTCATCATCGAGCTCGTGCCCGGAGCAGGACCCATCTATAAGAAGCCTTATAGAATGGGGACGGAGGAATTAGCTGAGTTGAAGAAGCAGCTGGAAGAGCAGCTAAGGAAGGGATTTATCCGCCCAAGTGCCTCCCCTTGGGATCTCCTGTTCTGTTTGTGGCAAAGAGGGACGGTACCATCCGCTTATGCATTGACTATCGTTCCCTCAATGAAGTTACAATCAAGAACAAGTATCCACTTCCCAAGATCGAAGATCTGTTTGATCAGCTCAGCAGAGCCAAGGTGTTCTCCAAGATCGACCTCAGATCTGGGTACTACCAGCTAAAGATCAGACCCCAAGATATTCCGAAGACGGCATTCGTAACCAGATATGGCCTGTACGAGTGCACGGTCATGTCCTTTGGGTTAACCAATGCCCCAGCTTACTTCATGTATCTCATGAATAAAGTCTTCATGGAATATTTGGACAAGTTTGTTGTCGTCTTCATTGATGACATTCTTGTGTTCTCGAAGTCGGAGGAAGAGCACGAGCAGCATCTGAGGATGGTCCTAGACAAGCTTCGTGAGCACCAAATGTATGCCAAATTCAGCAAGTGTGAGTTCTGGCTGCATAAAGTTGGATTCTTAGGTCATGTCTTGACCGAGGAAGGATTATCTGTCTATCCCGTGAAGATCGAAGCTGTGACCCAATGGCAATCTCCAACGACCGTCAAGGAAGTCAGAAGCTTCCTTGGACTAGCGGGCTATTACCGCAAGTTCGTGGAAGGATTCTCTAGCATTGCACGACCAATGACTCAGCTCCTCAAGAAGGACAAGAAGTTCAAGTGGACGCTAAAATGCGAAGAGAGCTTCCAAGAGCTCAAGAAGAGGTTAACCACCGCCCCAGTTCTGGCAACACCTGATATTCACAAGGAGTTCGTGATATATTGTGATGCCTCTCGAACCGGATTGGGAAGCGTTCTGATGCAAGAAGGCCGCGTCATAGCATACCTCTCCAAGCAGCTACGACCCCATGAGGAGAACTACGGTACTCACGATCTTGAGCTAGCGGCAGCAGTTCATGCCTTGAAGACATGGCGGCATTACCTCTTAGGGAAACGGTGTGAGATCTACATAGACCACAAAAGTCTGAAGGACATTTTCACCCAAAAGGAATTGAACATGAGGCAGCGGAGATGGTTGGAACTCATCAAAGACTATGACCTCAGTGTTCAATATCACCCTGGGAAGGCTAACATGGTGGCCGATGCCTTAAGCAGGAAGGCTTGCTCTTTGAATGCCGTTATTCAAGAAAGGCAACCAGCCTTGTTTAAGGAGTTCGAACAATTCAGTTTGGAATTGGTTACCCCTGGATTTCTGGATCATTTGGAAGTCAGACCAACCCTGATGGACGACGTCAAGAAGGCAGAAGATGAACATGCAAGCATCGAAGGCATCAAGAAGAAGATGAAGCTGGGCAAGGCCCCAGGATTCTCCGAAGACGAGCACGGGATTGTTTGGTACAAAGGTCGCATCTGCGTACCAAACAACACCGAGCTGAAGATGCTGATTCTGCAAGAAGCCCACGACACTCCGTATTCCATCCACCCCGGAGGAACCAAGATGTACCAAGACTTGAAGGCACGATTCTGGTGGCACGGGATGAAGAGAGAGATTGCAACCTATGTTGCAAAGTGTGACGTGTGCCAAAGGGTCAAGGCTGAATATCAGCGACCTGCTGGATTGCTTCAACCACTCAAAGTTACTGAGTGGAAGTGGGATAAAGTCGGAATGGACTTCATCACTGGATTACCAAGGTCGAATAGAGGACATGACTCTATCTGGGTCATAGTCGATCATTTGACCAAGGTGGCCCATTTCATTCCTGTCAAGACCACTTATGATGGCAACCGGCTGGCAGCTCTCTACATCGACCGAATCGTAAGTCTTCACGGTGTTCCCAAGGAGATTGTGTCAGATCGAGGAACCCAGTTCACCTCAAGGTTCTGGAAGAAGTTCCAAGAAGCCTTGGGAACCAAGTTGTCTTTCAGCACGGCTTTTCACCCACAGACCGGAGGTCAGACAGAACGAGTCAATCAGATTCTCGAAGACATGCTCCGAGCCTGTGTCCTGGCATATGTAGCCAAGTGGGAAGATTGTCTCCCTTTTGCCGAGTTCTCCTATAACAACAGTTACCAGTCGAGCCTTCAGATGGCACCATTTGAGGTGTTGTACGGACGCAGATGCCGCACACCCCTCAACTGGTCAGAGACTGGAGAAGGACTAGTCTTTGGACCGGATAATCTCCGCGCAGCAGAAGAGCAAGTCCTACTAGTCAGAGAGCGTTTGAAGGCAGCCAAGTCAAGGCAGAAGAGTTATGCTGACACTCACCGTCGGGACATGAGTTTCCATGTCGGGGACCATGTGTACCTGCGGGTAACTCCTCTGAAGGGAACCAAGCGTTTCCACGTCAAGGGGAAGCTCGCACCAAGGTTCATTGGACACTTTGAGATCACTGCATGACGAGGAGAAGTGGCTTACCAGTTGGAACTACCACCTGAGCTATCTGATGTGCACAATGTATTCCATGTGTCGCAACTCCGGAAATGTCTCCAAGTTCCAGACAAGCCCAATCTCTACAAGGATGTGGATCACCAAGCCATTGATCTGCAGCCTGATTTGACCTACCGCGAGAAGCCCATTCGCATTCTGGACAAAGCAGAACGACGGACGCGAAGCCGTACCATCAAGTATTTCAAGGTCCAGTGGAGCAACCACACCGAAGCAGAAGCAACCTGGGAACAAGAAGACTATCTTAGATCCGAGTTTCCCGACCTCTTTTAAGACCTAGTTTAGGAATCTCGGGGACGAGATTCTTGTAAGGGGGGTAGGTCTGTCACACCCTGCATTTTGTAACATGTTATTTGTACCTTTGAAGCATGAAAATTTGGACCAGCAAATTTTTTTAGCATCATTTGGCTTTTATTTGAAATTGAGTTTTCTTCATGTGCTTTTTCTTGTGCTCATTAAAGTCAACTATGACCTCTTGTAGAATTCATCTCCATACTCAAAACTTCTGCCCAATGATCATGCCAAGTGTTATATAACAGTATAGTATTTTCTTACAAAAATAATTTGGCCAAAATGAATTTTATAAATTTAGTTTTCCAAAAACCCCTGAATTGAGATTTGCACTGCAAGTACTTGATTTAGGGTGAGAAAATTATTTAAAAAGGAATATTTGAGACCTAGTAGTCATAGGACTCCCAGAAACCACAAAGGCATAATTTTAAAAGTTATTTTCCTATTTTATTTAAAAGCTTTTTCTTAAGGCCAGAAATGGTCTTTAATAGGGGAAAATTATTTAACTATTTCAAAAATATTTGCCAAAATTCAGGGAGACTCAGAGGACATATATTGTCCATATATGAGAGTTTCAACACTTGGTCATGTTCAAAATAATGGGCTAAACCCTCTAAAACCCTTTCTGGATATTTCAAGCTTTTGAAATATTTACAAAGGAAATTTTCTCCAAAAATTCCAGGGAAATTATATCATGTCATATATGACATATTTGATGATCTTGCCAAGTCCCATGCCTTGGGAAGCAAGAAAACATCCTCAAACCCCTTCATAACCATTATGTCCATATTTGAAGTTTGAGCAACTTTACATTGCCAAACTTGTCCAACTGCTCTCAAACTTGGTGCACATGCTAGAATGGCCTAATAAGGCATCTAGACCAAATGGCACAAGATTTGGAGTAGAGCAACTTGATCAGATCACCTCAAAACCCTTTATGTTCAAATGCAAATTTGAACAACTTTACATTACCAACTTTTTATCTGGAGCTTCAAACTTTGTGGGCATGATCAATACCCCAAATGATGATGCTACAGCAAGTGGTGCATCAAGGGGAGATGATTAGCTTGACTCGAACAAGATGAAGTTGTTTCTGTTGATTTCTAGGGTTCACCAAAGTTACATTGGCTAGTTTCTTCAAATGAGCCCAAATTTGGTGAAGCACCCTATTTTCTCATGTCTTTCAATCCTGTTAAGTGCCATGTCAAGTGGAGGTCATTTGCTTGACCAAACACTAATCAAACACCTTCTGGCTTTTTACTAAATCCTCCATCTTAATCACTTTTACTCTTCTCCATGGCCTCAACTTTTTACCACATGATCATTCAGTTACTGGCTACCCCCAGTAACTTCCCCAGCACCCAGCTCCATGATTGAGGGGTAAGAATCCAAGTTTACCTTGCTGGACAACAAGTTTTCACCAAGTCACCAGCATCCTCCCTCTCTCTCAGCATCTCCAGGGCATCCAAGGCCGCAGGCCATTTCTTTACTCCTCCCCTGACCTTCTAGACACTCTTGGGCACGTTGGTTTTGACCGGAGCGGCGAGGGCACGGTGGTGCCAGCCATACGCGCGCTCTAGAGCACGCAACAGTGCGGACACGCACTGTAGCTCCAGCCAATCAGCCACCCCCAACAGCCTCGGGCCACTCCCTCGCGCCAGTCGATGCTCCTCGACGTCCGCGACCGCCCCGGCGCTGTCCCCCCTCCTCCTGCGCCCTCCAGTGAACATCGTCGCACGCGTACCGGCCGCCCGCTACGGCCACTCTTCTGCCTCGCACGCGCGCGCGCTCCAGAAGCTCCCCCGCTCCTCCTCTCACCTCTACTGGACGTGGAGCTCGTCCAGCAACTCCGTGGACACATTCCCCTCGCCCCCTGTGCGCTGTAGATTCGAGCCGGAGATCGCCGGCGCACTGGACCACGGGCCTTCGTCGACCTCCTATAAATAGGACCCCCCCGGGCCTCTCCAGCATCATCAGCAGCTCCACCACACCCCGCTGAGCCCTCCAGCACCATCTACTCCTCCCTAGGTCGTCCCAGTACTCGAGATCGACCGGAGCTCCGCCGCGTCTGGCCGCCGGTGATCTCGCAGTACGGGCCTCCCCTGCCCCTTCTTTTGCCCGATTCGGAAGCCCCTCGCCTCACTGAGTCTTTCCCCCCTGTTTCCCCTCTCTGTGGCAGTTGGAAACGGCCGGAACGGCGACCTCCCGTAGCTCCTCCGCCGTCCCACCTCGCCGCCGGCGAACCAGACCTCCCCGGCGTGCCGCACCACCACCACTGCAACCGCCACTCGACGCTGAGTCCATTCCTGGCCTCCGTTGCCGTCGCCGTGGCCGGAAACCTCGCCGGTGAGCTCGCCGTCGCCGTGGCCGCAAGGTTGGAGATGACAGGCGGGCCCCGCCTGTCATCCCCACACCTCTCTCCCCCTCCTCTCAGTCACTGACCGACGGGCCCCGCCCGTCAGGTTCAAAAACCTGACGTGTGCGCGCAGGCACCCGTTCGGCTGGGCTGGACCGCCTTGGGCCGTGCACTGTGGCCTTCTCTGGCCCAGTTGCACAGGGCACTTTTCCTTTTTCTTTTCTGTAAATTGTTTAAAACATTTCCACAGAAAAGAATAATGTTCCAAATAAAATAATTCCAACTCCTAAAATCTTGTAATATTCCAACCTATTTAATGGTACCACTTTCAGTCGCATCTATGAAACTTTTCTGTTCTGTTCAAATTTAAATTCAAATTTGAGCAATAAAACTCCTGTTCTAAAATCAATAGATTCCATTCTGTAACTCCAAAACTCCAAATAATAATTTTCCCCATCTTAGAAATTCCTCTAGTATTTAACAAAAATAAGTTGACATTTTTCTGAGCACTTTTATTTTTCTGTTTTATTTGTGGTCTTATTTTTCCGTGGTTATTATGCGATGTATAGATCCCGTATTTGACGAAGTTGCTGTGGAAGAAGAAGGAGAAGGATTTGAAGACTTCGAAGACCAAGCCAATCCAGGCAAGCAGCCCTTTGACCATGATACACTTGTTTTGCGGAACCCGTTGTTTCCAATGCATGATGATAGATTCACGGTGGTGACCTAGTTGAAACCACCACATGATGCATGCTTGATCTTGATCTTGCTAAGTGCTAGATGACATGCAAATAGTTGGTCATGAAGCTTAAATGATGCATGTGTGATTTTAACCTTCGTAGTTAAAATCTTTGCATGAACCCATCGGGTGCCCCTAATGCCCGAGGGTGATGATGTGTTAGGTCATCACTTGAGAAAGAAGTGATGTGCCGGTAAAATCATGTGCATGGTGAAAAGATGGATTAGATTTATGTGTGACTACTGTCCCAACCAAACATGTGCAACCACACTACCCCTTATGGGACGGGGCTTTATTGATTACTTAGGTCGATACTAGCATGGTGCCTGCATTACTAGTGACGGGAAGACTTTAGGTCTTTTCCGGGACGGGGTCGTGCTTGGATAGACGGCCATGACTGTTTTCACAGGGCACTGGACACACCGTTGGTCCCTTTGGGTACGCGTGACATTGAAATTAGGGCAAGTCCCGTGATCTATTGTTTGTACTCGAGGGCCATGTATCAACGAGTGGACTCTATGTTAGTGTCGTCTAAGGAAAGGTAATGACCGGGTGCTTACCCCGGGTACTTGAGGTACCGCGGGTCGTGGATGACACGGAAGTTCCCCGGATCTTGTGGGTAAAGTGCGCAACCTCTGCAGAGTGTAAAACTATTCGAATAGCCGTGTCCACGGTCATGGACAGTTGAGTGGTGCTACTTAAACTATGTCCAGAATTATACTTCATCAGTGATAGTATGTGTGTGATGAGTCAAGGTGGTGACTTGACTCGATGAGTTGAATCTTATTAATGTTGATATCGGTAACCAGTCTTCGAGGTTACGCGTGGTTATTGATGCATAAACTTGATAGTAGAATATTTATTCTAGCCCTTTGCTAGATTGTTCATTATTGTTCAATTGCATTGTTACTTTGAACCACATCATGGGTTGCTTGCGAGTACATTCAAAGTACTCATTGGCTTGCCACTGGTTATTTACTTGGCCAGGCATGGAAGAACAGAAATATGAGGAAGAGTTCTTTGGAGACGAACATGCGAACTAGGACGCTATCCCAGTCAGAATGCCTGTAGGGTTAAGGCAGATGGCATGGGTTCTACCCGTTATCGAAGACTTCCGCTATTTGAGTTAATTGCCATTCAGCCCGTGAGGCTCTATCTATGTAAGACTTGGCCATAATGGCCTTAATTCGTGTAAGACTATTTGTATGGATGTAAGACTCTTGTTATTCAGCTCCTGTGTGTTCAGTGAGCATTGATCTCTGGGATCACTGTACACGTACATTCGGTGATCTCGGCTTCTAAGTCGGGGTCCCCACAAAACGTGCCCGTCTCTTCGAGGTCTCCATCAGGAACTTGCAGCTTCTCAATCACGGTGGGCGAGAGTAGGTTTAGGCCGGCCCCGCCATGGACTAGCATCTTCGTCACATTGAGGTTGCGTATTGTTGGTGAAACCAACAATGGCAAGCACCCGATCGTAGTAACGCGATCTGGGTGATCCTCGTCGTCAAAGATGATAGGTGTGCTGGACCATTTCAGCGCCTTTTGGGCACCGGGTGATGGCTCTGCCGCAATAATCTCTCGCGCCCACTGTTTAAGCTAGCGGTGAGAAGCATGCAGCGAAGCGCCACCATCAATGCACATGGCGTCCATAGCCTTCTGAAATTCTTGGCCACCGGACTCGTCGTCCTCTTCGTGATCGTCGTCTTCAGGTCTTCTATCGCGGCCCCGGGCGGGCCTTTCTGGTTGTTTATCCTTGCCGCGACGACACACTTGGCCGTCACGCTTCTTGCTGGATCCTTCAGCACCGTCTTGGCCCTTCTCTTTGTCCCGCCTCTCGTATTCGGCTCTTTGCTTCTCAGCAAGGAGCTCAACCGGGTGGTAGTCCTGGAGATCATGGCCCTTGGTGCGATGGATCTTGCAGTACCGTTTGCTGGAGTTTCCTGGCTTCTCGGCGGCCGCCAAGGCTCGGCAGGCGACACATCCGGCGATTTCCTTGCCAGGGTCACCCGCCTTGGTTTTCTTGGCGGAGCCGACGTCATCAGATCCCTCAACGGCAAGCACGGCCTTCCCCTTGCGCTTCCTGTTGCGGTTCTGGCTTTTTTCTTCGCTGGAACAGCGGTATCTTCGTCCGAGGAGTCGGTTTCCGCGCCGGCGCTCTCGTCGGGGTACTTCCTTCCCTCTTCGGCCCGGGCACATGTGTCGGCAAGAACGTAAAGTTCTGCCATGTCCTTCACCTTGGTCATCGCCAGTTCTTCGCGCATCTTGCGGTTGCGCACGTTCTGGTGGAACGCGCTGATGATGGCGGGAGGGTGAACATCGGGGATATTATACTGTACCCGGCTGAATCTCTATATGTACTTGCGGAGAGTCTCGCCTTCCTTCTGGGGTATGACATGCAGGTCACTCGCTTGGCCATGGGCTTGATGGACTCCGGTAAAGGCGCCAACAAACTCATGGCACAAGTCAGACCAGGAGGAAATAGAGTCTACTGGCAAGTGCATCAACCATGACATGGCGTTAGGTTTAAGAGCTAACTGAAAGTAATTCGCAAGCACCTTATCGTCGCGGGTCCCAGCAGCTTGCATCGTGATGGTGTAGATGCTGAGGAACTCCGACGGGTGGGTCTTGCCTTTGTACTTCTCGCCAACGTCAGGTTTGAAGGTGCGGTGAGAGGGCCACTGGAACTGCCGCAGCTCACGGGTGAAAGCCGGACAGCCCACCTCGTAAGGTAGACCTCCAGGGCTTTCCGGTGCTGGGCGGTCCATGGCAGGCCCTGCTCGCCTGTCTGACTGGTGGCGCGTTTCGCGCCGGCGCTCGATGGTGGTTCGAGCGTCTTCATGGGCTCGCTCCTGAAGGACTTGATGCTGGTCGGCGTGGGTCCGCGGGTCAGATGACGCTATGGAGATGGCGTCGCCCGCGACGTCCTGACGGGTCGACGCACGTGGCGTTGGGCGAGGAGGAGGCGAATGCACCGTAGCCACGGCGCTGCCAGCTCTCTCGCCCGCGGTGCGTGGGACCCCATCGGAGCGTCGGCCTGGGAGCCCTGCTGGATTTAGGTTGTCCCTGTTGGCGACTGCGACAAGGCTTCGGATGGTGGCTCTCATTCGTCGAGTTTCCCCGTACCGAGAGGAAATTCGAGGAGCAACTGCGCGCGCGCCCAAGCTTCGGCTGGCGTCGGCGGTAGCGAAACCTGCGCGGATCGCGGCGCGCTTCGACCCCTGTCCGCATCAGGGGGGGGGCTCCATCATGATCCCGCGGTCGCCTATCGTCTCCACCAGCGCTTCGTTGAGCGGCGCTCGGGGCTCTTCTACGTCCCGGGAGCGGCGCTCGGGGCTCTTCCAATGGCGACGTCCGGTGTCTTCGGGACGACGACGCCGTTCGTCGCGCGCTGCTTGAGAAGAGCGCGCTGTTGGCGCCGGCGTGGGAGTTCTGGAGGGCCTCGCGTCGTCCTCGGGTGGTGTAGCCGCGGGCTTGGAGGGCCCCGCGCCACCCGAGTAGGGCCGGGTTCCATCTCTGGAATTGGCGACGTGCGACCTGTTACCAGGCGCACAGGCATCATCACCTCCCAAACTCCGGCTATCGGGGTGGCATTGGTGTTCGCGAGCAGCGCCCCGAGTGCTTTCCGCGACTGGTCCACTGCTCGCCCGCGTCGGGACGGGCTGTCCAGCTTCCGACTGGCCAACCGCCATCGTCGTCTTCTCCTTGGGCGCCATGATGATGCAGAAGTGTCGAACTAACCGCTAAAGCCGAGTCTCACAACTGCGCCCCCTACCCGGCGCGCCAAATATGTCGGTGTATTTGGATCGACACCTATGGGATCACAAGAATCCATACTACGGTTGCGGGGCGCGGGGTTGAGAGAAGAGCGGATCTAACGATCAGGACACGGTTCCTTTACCCAGGTTCGGGCCGCAAAGATGCGTAAAACCCTACTCCTGCTTTGGTGGATTATATGTTGGTGTTCTTCAGCTAACGAGGAGCTCCAAAAGAGTCGTGAGGGGTTCCGAAAAGCCGAATCCTTCTCCTGGTCGCCTCGGGCCTCCTTTTATAGGGAAAAGGGGTTGCCACAGTGGCACATAGGAGGTGGAAAGGGTACACTGATGCGAGGTTATCCCTCGCATTACAGGACAAGGTGCATTTAATGCGCCCTGCTTAGGTGTCCTTGCTTTATCGGGGACGAGGGGAGACGCCCGTCTTGTCAGTCGCCGCTCCTCCTTGTGTCGACACGCGCCCTGGCCAGCGGTGCCTGAGGTGCAATGTAGGCAAACAGGTAGCTGAGGTGGCGCAACGGCGGGCCTCCATGAAGATCTGTGGGTCGCCACACAGGAGCCTGTCCAGCTGGTTGGGTCGGCAGCTGCGTGGGTCGGTGGAAACCCAGTTGGTGCAGGCCTGATGGTGGCCCCGTGGGTGTCATCGGAAAGGGCCTTGCCGGTGCCCCGGCAAGGGTCTTGCCGTGGTGCCTGCTGTCATCCCCGGCAAGGTGCTTGCCGGGGGTCTTGTGGACCTCCTTGGCTGGGATCCCACCAAGGGTTGTCTTCTTACCTCGCATTTGATCTCGAAGGTCTTCACAAAGATCTGCATGCCACCACGGGGATATCTCCCTAATCCTCCCCCCATGAGGGTGGTGGACTCACGGGTGATTCGCTCCGTAGGCGGGGCGCGAGCTGCCGCGGCAAGGGCCTTGCCGGGGCTGCCAGAGCCGGCCCCGGCAAGGATCTTGCCGGGGGAAACAGCTTCGTCCCCATGCTCTTCGTGGTCTTGTTCTTGGTGTCGCTCCAGTCTTCATCAAGCTTCAGTCTTGCCCCGGCTTGCCTCCCTTGCCTTGCTTGGTGGGATGGCGTCGTGGCTCAGACTCCCCGTGCACAGTCATAGGGGTACAAAAAGTGCACCCCTCTTTTTGTACACCGACAGGAGCCCCCGGGCCTGGGCCACACATAAGCGCGACACGTTGTTGGGGCAGGCCAAGAACGGTGCGCGGGCAGGCGGGGTGGTTCTCACCGTGGTAAAATTTTCGCGCGCTGCGACTCCCACGGCCCGCGCGAGCTCCGCGGGGTGGAGGGGCGTGTGTGACATGGGCCGCATGCATGGGGCGGTTTCCGCACGCATGCGTCATGTCGCAGTAAATGTGAAAGGAGGCGGCCCGCGCCTTCCCCATAAAAAGGAATAACCGCGAGCGCGCTCACTTCCTCCACTTTCCTCGCGCCCCTTCCAATCTCAGAGCCGTTGTTCCCATGCTTCCTTCCTTCCGAAGCCTTCGCCGTCGTCCGCCGCCATTGCCTTGCCATTGTGCTTTTTCTTGACTCCATTTCCCCCCGTCACGGCCCAGGCTCTCCTCCAACGGATGTGGAGGATGTGGACGCCATCATCAAGGAGGTCGCTGAGGAGGCCGCGGCGGAGGCCGACGAGATCGCCGCCGAGGAGGCCGCCGTGGACGAGACTGCCGAGGACGCCGCCAAGGGTGCCGCCGAGGGCGCTGGCGGTGGGCCTGCCGGGGAGGCCGGCAAGGCCACAGTCGAGGAGGGGGCAACTGATGACCAGCCCTCTTCCTCCGCGCCCCCAAGCCCCGGCAAGTACTTGAAGGTGAGCGACAACCTCTTTGTCCACCTCGCTGGGGCGTCAAGCTCCCGAACGCCTGCCGGGTTCGAGGTTGTTGAAGAACTGAGCGCTGGCGGGGACGGCTCCCCAGTGGAGCAGCTCTTCCGGGCCATGGGGGCCAACTTCCGGAAGCTCCAGGCGCTCTACCGTGCTCGTTTCGACAAGGTTAAGTCCAGAATGGCGGCAGTGGACGAGGCGGAGGCGGACTTCCAGGCACGCGTCGCTGAAGCGCAAGCCTGGTTCCACCAGTCCCGCGAGGAGCAGAGGGCCTCCCAGGAAGATCTGGCCCAACGCAACGTGGAGCTCATCATGAAGATGGCCGCCATCGAGAAGGCCCAGGAAGAGGCGGCGAATTCGGCCGCCGTAGCGGAGGCCGCCCGGAACCAACATCAAGCCGCCCTCGATTCCCAGGAGGAAGACCTCTCCGCGCGTGAGGCGAAGCTTGCTGCGACGCTCCGCGGCAAGGATGAGGAGCTTGAGGCTCTTGTCGAGCGGTGGACTCACGAGTTGGGGCAGAGGCACAAGGAGGCGCTCGATGCCCAGGCTCTGGCTCACGCCGGCAAGATACAAGAGCTGGAAGTGGAACGGGACGGGCTGAAGTAGCAGGCCTCAGACTGTCTGACGAGAAGACCAGGCTCAACCGTGCCTTGACAGAGGCGCATGGAGTGGTCATCAGCAAGACTGGGGAGCTCGCCGAGGCACAAGGCTCCATCAGAGATCTCAGGCTGAGGCTAGAGAATCTCTAGAAGACGTTGGCGGAGATCTCTGCTCGGGAGGGGGCCTTGGCCAAGAGCCTGGAGGAGGAGAAGCAGCTGCGGGCAGACGAGGGCGCCTCCCACCAATAATACATGGTGGAGGAGAACAGGTGGATCAGCCGGCTGGAGGACATCGCCGGCAGGGTTACCTCACAGTTGGCCCTCATGGGGGTGCCGAACGTGAGGTATGCCCCTGAATGGAGCGGGTCCGTCAACGCCAGGCTGACCCTGTTCTTCGAGGACGTCCTCAACGCCTTGACTGATCTTCACTCCAACAGAATGGCCACGCTTGCCGGGGAGGCCCGGCGGCTCTGCCGGGGAGTCATGACCAAGGTCCTCACCAAGGTGGCATTCTAGAACCCCGCCCTCGACTTCGAAGCCGCGATGGACAGCTTGCCGAAGGATGCCAACCTCACGGCGCTCAAGGAGCGCATCAAGCCTATCATCAGCCGCATCGACGAAATCAAGAGGGTGGAGGGCCAGCGCCGGGATTAGATATCCCGTTCTTCTTTGCCGCTGCGAGTTCATGCCCAAGACAGATTTTATCTTTAGTTAGAACCGCAGTGATGGCATGATGTAATATAACTTTGAAGTATCTTCAGAACCATGCATGTTATTTCCCTGTTTGCTGCCTCCCTGTGTTTCCACCCTACGTTAACTGGGTAGGCTTGCCGGCGCGAAATACCCAAAGCGGCGTCTTGGGGACGGGTCCCCATTGGCCTGCCGGGTGAGCGTGCTGCCGGGTTTGTCACCTTACCGCTCTCAATGTGGCCACTCGAACTGTCGAGTTTGACTCGAGTCAGAGTCGAGAACCTTGTCGATTGCGGAAGGGTCTGCCACCTTGCCGCTCTCAATGCAGACGCTCGAACTATCGAGTTTGACTCGAGTCAGAGTCGAGAGCTTTGTCAATTGCGGAAGGCTACCCTACCGTTTCGACGCAGCTGTTTGAACTGTTGAGCTAACTCGATACAGAACAAGGCGTTGCCAATCGGGAAGGACCCCATCTGCGTGCAGGTTTCTTTTTGCACAAGGAATGACAGCTCCGAGGATAATAACTTTAAATGATAAGATAGAGATATCTAGGGTTTGATGTAACTTAGCTTTTATTTGCAGCCGCTCGAAAAAAACGTCTTCTGGCTTCCTCCAGGGGCCACAAAGACGAGAGAGCGTCGGGCCGATCACCAGAGCCGATTCTCACAACTGCGCCCCCTACCCGGCGCGCCAAAGATGTCGGTGTATTTGGATCGACGCCTATGGGATCACAAGAATCCCTACTACGGTTGCGGGAAGCGGGGTTTAGAGAAGAGCGGATCTAACAACCAGGACACGGATCCTTTACCCAGGTTCGGGACGCAAAGATGCATAAAACCCTACTCCTGCTTTGGTGGATTATATGTTCGTGTTCTTCAACTAACGAGGAGCTCCAAAAGAGTCGTGAGGGGTTCCGAAAAGCCGAATCATTCTCCTAGTCGCCACGGGCCTCCTTTTATAGGGAAAAGGGGTTGCCACAGTGGCACACAGGAGGTGGAAAGGGTATAGTGATGCGAGGTTATCCCTCACATTACACGACAAGGTGCATTTAATGCGCCCTGCTCAGGTGTCCTTGCTTTATCGGGGACGAGGGGAGACGCCCGTCTTGTCCGTCGCCGCTCCTCCTTGTGTCGACACGCGCCCTGGCTAGCGGTGCCTCAGGTGCCATGTAGGCAGACAGGCAGCTGAGGTGGTGCAACGGCGGGCCTCCATGAAGATCTGTGGGTCGCCACACAGGAGCCTTTCCAGCTGGTTGGGTCGGTAGCTGTGTGGGTCGGTGGAAACCCAGTTGGTGCGGGCCTGATGGTGGCCCCGTGGGTGTCCTCGACAAGGGTCTTGCCGTGGTGCCTACTGTCCTCCCCGGCAAGGTGCTTGCCGGGGGTCTTGTGGACCTCCTTGGCTGGGATCCCTCCAAGGGTCGTCTTCTTACATCGCATTTGATCTCGAAGGTCTTCACAAAGATCTGCTTGCCACCACGGGGATATCTCCCGAATCCTCCCCCCATGAGGGTGGTGAACTCAAGGGTGATTCACTCCGTAGGCCGGGGGGGGGGGGCGGGCTGGCGCGGCAAGGGTCTTGCCGGGGCTGCCAGAGCCGGCCCCGGCAAGGATCTTGTCGGGGGAAACCGCTTCGTCCCCTTGCTCTTCGTGGTCTTGTTCTTGGTGTCGCTCCAATCTTCATCAAGCTTTAGTCTTGCCCCGGCTTGCCTCCCTTGCCTTGCTTGGTGGGATGGCGCCGTGGCTCAGACTGCCCGTGCACAGTCATAGGGGTACAAAAAGTGCACCCCTCTTTTTGTACACCGACACACCCCCTCACGCACATCGATGGTTTGAGGGTGTTGCAGCACCTCCGTGAGGTAGGGGTTAATGACCTTCTCGAAGAACTTGTCGTTGGGGGTGCTTGAAGACGTCATGGTGATCTAAATCTATCAGAAACACAGCTTGAAACAAAAGCAGAGGATTTTCGCGTGGTGCGGTGGTCAAAACCTTTGGGAGGTTATATAATGAATTTATACCGACCAAAAGAATTGTCGTGCAAGAAAATGGAGTCCGGAGAGTAGACGAGGAGCGCACGAGGTAGGGGGCACGCCCAGGGGGTAGGGCATGCCCTCCACCCTTGTGGATGCCTCGTGTCCCGTTCGGACGACTTCTTATTTTCCTAATTTTTTAAAATATTCAAAAACGGAGAAAAATTGCCATTAGAACTGTTTTGGAGTCGGTTTACTTACCGTACCACATACCTCTTCCTTTTCGGAGTCTGAACCGTTCTGAAAAGTGTCCCTTATGTATTCCTCCAGGGTTATGGTTTCAATAACATTGGTTTCAACATTTATGCGATCACCTGTGATATAATGTTTGATTCTTCGGCTGTTCACCACCTTAGGATTTGTGCCTTCGAAGTTATTGATTTTTATGGCACCGGATCGATAGACCTCCTCGATAACGTAAGGTCCTTCCCATTTAGAGAGAAGTTTCGCTGCAAAAAATCTTAAACGGGAGTTGTATAGCAAGACATAATCACCTACGTTAAACTCACGCTTTTGTATCCTTTTGTCATGCCATCTTTTGACTTTTTCTTTAAAGAGTTTGGCATTTTCATAGGCCTGGGTTCTCCATTCATCAAGTGAGCTAATGTCAAATAACCTCTTCTCACCGGCAAGTTTTAAATCATAATTGAGCTCTTTAATAGCCCAATATGCCTTGTGTTCTAGTTCGAGAGGTAAGTGACATGCTTTTCCATAAACCATTTTATACGGAGACATACCCATAGGATTTTTATATGTAGTTCTATAGGCCCATAATGCATCATCAAGTTTCTTGGACAAATTCTTTCTAGATCTATTAACAGTCTTTTGCAAAATTAATTTCAACTCTCTATTACTTAGTTCTACTTGACCACTAGACTGTGGGTGGTACTGGGATGCAATTCTATGATGTTTGGGATAAGACATATAATCAAAGCCCCAAACATCAATTCTAAGTGAATAGTTCATAGGAATTTCTTGACGTCTACTAATATTACCAATTCTTAGACATTCATCACAGGATAAGACAAACTTACGGGCATCCTTGAAGAGAGTAGGCCAATAAAAACCAGATTGCAATACCTTGTGTGCAGTTCTATCTCCAGCATGGTGTCCTCCATAAGTCTCGGAGTGACACTTGCGTAGGATCTGTTCCTGTTCATGCTCAGGTACACAACGTCTAATAATACCATCTACTCCATCCTTATAAAGATGTGGATCATCCCAAAAGTAATGTCTTAAATCATAGAAAAACTTTTTGTTTTAATGGTATGTGAAACTAGGTGGTATAAATTTAGCAACAATGTAATTAGCATAATCAGCATACCATGGAGCAGTACGAGATGCATTTATGATAGCTAATTTTTCATCAAGAAAGCTATCATCAATAGGTAGTGGGTCAGTAAGAATATTCTCTAACCTAGATAGATTGTCTGCAACGGGGTTCTCAGCTCCCTTTCTATCTGTAATATGTAAATCAAACTCTTGCAGCAAGAGAACCTATCTAATAAGTCTAGGTTTAGCATCTTTCTTTTCCATACGATATTTGATAGCAGCATGACCAGTGTGAATAGTTACTTCAGAATCAACAATATAAGGCATGAACATATCACAAGCAAATACAATTGCTAAAAATTCTTTTTAGTAGTAGCATAATTTCTGTGGGCACTGTCTAGAGTTTTACTAGCATATTGGATAACATTTAGTTTCTTATCAACTCTTTGTCCTAGAACAACACCTACAACATAATCACTAGCATCGCACATAATTTCAAAGGGTAAATTCCAGTGAGGAGGCTGGACAATAGGTGCAGAGATCAATGCTTTCTTGAGTATTTCAAATGCTTCTACACAATCATTATCAAAGACAAAAGGAACATCTTCTTGTAAGAGATTAGTCAGAGGCCTAGAGATTTTTGAGAAGTCCTTAATGAACCTCCTATAAAATCAAGCATGACTAAGGAAACTTCTTATACCTTTGATGTCCTTGGGACATGTCATCTTCTCAATAGCATCAACTTTAGCTTTGTCAACTTCAATACCTCTTTCAGAAATTTTATGCCCCAAGACAATACCATCATTAACCATAAAGTGGCACTTTTCCCAATTCAAGACAAGATTAGTTTCTTCACATCTCTACAAAACTCGATCAAGGTTGCTTAAGCAATCATCAAAAGAAGTTCCATAAACGGAAAAATCATCAATGAAAACCTCAACAATCTTTTCACAAAAATCAGAGAATATAGCCATCATGCATCTTTGAAAGGTAGCAGGTGCATTACATAAACCAAAAGGCATACGTCTATAAGCAAAGGTACCGAAAGGACAAGTAAAAGTGGTCTTTTCTTGATCCTCTTTTGACACAAGTATTTGAGAGAAACCACAATAGCAATCTAGAAAGCAAAAATGAGTATGTTTGGATAACCTTTCTAGCATTTGATCAATAAAAGGTAGGAGGTAATGATCTTTCTTAGTAGCTTTATTTAATTTGTGGAAATCAGTTACCATCCTATAACCTCTAACAATTATTTGTGGGATCAATTCATCTTTATCATTAGGAATAACAGTAATACCTCCCTTCTTTGGGACACAATGGACAGGACTTACCCACTGACTATCAGCAACTGGATAAATTATACCTGCGTCTAGAAGCTTTAGTATTACTTTCCATAATAGTTATTTCATCCTAGGATTTAACCGTCGTTGGTGATCAACAACCGGTTTAGCGTCCTTCTCCAATTTTATCTTGTGTTGGCATAGAGTGGGACTAATGCCTGATACGTCCCAAGCGTATCCATATTTTTTGCTTGTGACATGCTTGTTTTGCATCATTGTCTCATGTTTATATCAAAGTTTTCTATCTTTTTAGGCATTTATTGGACTAACCTACTAATGGTTGAAAAAGTGCACAATGTTCTTGTTTTACACTTTATTGTGTAGGAATTACTTGGAAATTCACAAAAACGGAAAAAGAGTCGTATTGGAGTAGGACTCTGACTTTCTTGAAATCTGTCTAAGAACGTTTTTAGAAGATGGTCACGTTCTGGCCCTAAGACGATGTCAAACGGAAAAAGCCTAGTTGCGAAAGTTGTGGGGAATTTCGAGAGGATGCTTATGGATATAAAATTCGTCCAAATCGGTGTTCGGACGGCCGAGAAAAGCCCGTTTTACTGAAGCCAAAATCTGATGACGGAATCCGAGAGTCTATATAAAGAGAGGAAACCTAGGTCACCAAGGGCCACGAATTTTCCTCCTCCCAAGCCGCCGTCTTGGAGGGGAGGACCAGAACCATCGCAGCACCATCCACAAGGAAGAAGGGGGGGGCAAGGAGCCGCTGCCGCCTAGGGCCGCCGCCGCCCCGAGGGCCGTCGCCGCCCCGGAGGGCTGCCGCCGCCGCCACGGCTGCCGCCGGCCGCCTCCTCCTCTCCGGGCTGCACCTCTCAATTAACACCACCATCAATCTCTTGCTCACCATGGCCATGTGTAAGTAGTCTTCTCCGGGGCTGAGGGCTTGTACGTATAGCTATGTGGTTATCTCTCTCTCCCATGATGTGATCTTCGTTGTGATCATAGGCTATGTTAATCTAGGGTGATCCCATGATATTTCCCCTTCCTCTATGTATTGAATTGATGTACTCACTTCTCTTTATCTAGTATAATCCCCGAGACCAAGGTGACAGCGGTCTATTGGACATGGATTAGAAGAATATTTTCATGAGTGATTTCTTCTTTTGTGTGTTGATTGAAGATTGAGAGTCTCTTGGTGCTTGTCTTTGACTATCCTGGAGATATGTTGTGGTGATTGTGGTACTCTCTTTGGATGGCCGCGGTGACATTGGGAAATCCATAGATTGAGAACTACGAACTTTGAGGTGTGATTTTGTAGCCCTACATAATTCTCGTCCTCTCTTGACCACAAAGGAATGACCTCCGAGTGTGTCTTCATTGCATGTTTTTATGGGAAATATCATGTGATTAGACTATGTCAATGTTGTTGGGAGTTGCCACTAGTGAAAGTATGAAGCCTAGGCCTTGTTTCCACCATTGCAATACCATTTGTGCTCACGTTACCACTTGTTTGCTTGCTGCACTTTTTATTTCAGATTTACAAATACATCTTTTGCCATCCATATCACTTGCCATTTAACATCTCTTCGCCGAACTAGTGCACCTATACATCTGACAAGTGTATTAGGTGTGTTGGGGACACAAGAGACTTCTTGTATCTTGATTGCAGGGTTGCTTGAAAGGGGTACGTTCAACCTCCACTTCCCTGAGTTCGATAAACCTTGGGTTACTCACTTAAGGGAAATTTGCTGCTGTCCTACAAACCTCTGCTCTTGGAGGCCGAACACTGTCTACAGGAATAGAAGCGTGTAGTAGACATCAAGCTATTTCTGGCGCCGTTGCCGGGGAAGTGAGGTAAGTTAAGGTACCTTCTCTAGATCTTGCAATTAAATCTTTTTGTTTCTTGTTTTTATTTCACTAGTTTTGCTTAATGGAAAACAACAAAAATATAAGAGAGCTTTATAATCTCTACCCTGAACTTGGAGATGATGTGTTTGAAGAGAAAATTAAAAAACCTTTGGAACTTTATTATTTGAATAACAATCATGATGGTGGTGATGTTATTAGTATGTTTTTTTTAATATCAATATTGCTAATGACATGGAAAGCTCTAAGCTTGGGGATGACACGTTTGATGAACATGATATTTTTAGTCCCCGAACTTTTGAAGAGAAAATTTACTTTGATGATACTTTGCTTCCTATATATGTTGATTACAATGATAAATGTGATCTTTTTAGTCCACCTACTATTGAGGATAAAATTTATTATGATTATGATATGCCTCCTAAATATGATGATTACCATGATGGTTATGATTGCTTTACTCTCACTATTCCTAATAAGAAAGATTTTGCTTATATGAAGAGTAATGATACTTTTATGCTTTTGGATCATGGAAATAATGCCTTATGTGATGCTTATATTGTTGAGTTTATTCGTGATCCCACTGAAAATTATTATGAGAAGGGAACATATGCTTATAGATATTTCAATAATATCAAGTTCCCTCTCTTTATGTTGAAGGTTTTGAAGCTGCACTTGTTTTGTCTTCCTATGCTTATTGCTTTGTGCTTCAATGAATTATTCTATTGCAATATTCCTATGCATAGGAAGCATGTTAGGCTTAAATGTGTTCGGTATTTTCTTCTAGATGCTCTCTTTTGTTCATCAACTCTTATTCCTACGAGAGCATCATTAAAGTCTTAAGCCTATCTTTATGGTTATAAAGAAAGAGCTCTAGGGAGACAACCCTTGTTATCTTTGCTTTCAGTTTGTTCTTTCAGTTTTTAGTGGTCTTGATGTTTGTTACTACTGTATCAACATCATTATATCTTTATTTTTCAGCTTTGTGCCAAGTTTAGCCTCCGATTGCAAGAAAGTTCAAAAGTTGTGACGTGCTGTCCAGAAAACAGATTCTGTCCTTGGACTGAAAAATTCGAATAAAATCACCAGGTCATCTTTTTGATCTGAATTTTTTTGACAGCGTGCTCTATACTATTGGCTTTCGGGCGTCTGTTCTGAGTTTTTTTATTTGAGTTGCAGAAGTGACCCGAAAAAATTATTTACTATCTACTGGTCTGTTTTTCACATATTCTGTCCTGTTTTGCCTTTTCTTCGTTTTGCAAACCTTGAGCTTGCTTTTTCTTTGCAAAAACCTTTTGGCAATCTTGAGAAACAATAGCTCTTCAAGATTATCTTTATTTCCAGTAGGTAAAAGTTATTTTATTGTGGGTACTAACCTCGCTAATCAGATTATGATGAGTTATGTATGAACGGATTTTTCAAGTGTGCGAGGGAAGATGATAAAAGAAGATTCAGGAGGGTCAAACGCTCAAGCTTGGGGATGCCCCCAAGGCACCACCAAGAAATATTCAAGAAGTCCCAAGCATCTAAGCTTGGGGATGCCCAAAGCATCCACTTCTTCATTAACAATCACCAGGTTCTCCTCGTGTCACTATATTTTTATTCCTTTGCCCATTATGTGTTATTCTTGGAGCGTCTTTTTGTTTTGTTTTCAGTTTTGTTTTGTTTTGTTTGCTAGTCTTAAATAAGTTGCATCTGATCATTCTTATTTGGGAGAGAGACACGCTCCTCTTTTTCATGAAACACTCATGTTCTTCACTTGTATCTTTTTGAGTGTTTTAGCTACCTTGTTATATGCTTCTAGCTCTTGTTTTTATTTCATATCATGTTCAAAGCTATTAGTTCTTTTATAGAAAGTACTCTCTTGCTTCACTTATATCTTTATGGAGAGTTGAATTGGTTTGAATTGCTAAATAATATGTTGGTAAAGTAAATGCCAAGTGTGGCCGTGGTGCAAAGAATAAAAAGCTTGCATAGTCTTGAAGATCATTGAGTAACTTGATCCCTATCAATTGTTTTGAGAAATTAAGTAGTGATGTCTAAACATGGAGATCATTTAATAAATTCTTATTAGTGAAGAAATATCTTTGAAGTTTGCAATTGTTTAGTTTTTCACCATTGGTAGTTTTAAAGTTCTTGTTTTCTCTTTAGAAGTAAGTTGGTTGACAAGGAAGACAGTGTAGAAGTCTTATAATTATGCTGAAAGGATGTTATAATTCTCTTGTACCGGTTAACATGTGCTTGCTAAAAAACATGCTAAACCAAAAACTCTGTACTGAGCGGGAATGCTGCTCGTGCATCCAAATTCCATAGCCAAAATTCTGCCATATGTGTCCACCATACCTACCTATGCATGGTATTTAATAGCCATTCCAAGTAAATTGCTCATGTGCTACCTTTAAAACCTTCAAAATTTATCCTTATTTGTGTCTCTGTTTTAGCTCATGAGGAAGTGGTAGATAGTTCATTATTACTTGTGTTGGACAGAACGACCCCTGACGTGCATGAATAATGTGCATGTCCTTAATTTTGCAAAAAGAGCTGGCAAAAGGGTATGCCCAGCCCACTTTACATGTCATCAATATTAATATCAAAAACCTCCTTCACACATCGTACCTGAGAAATCAGACAAACTTTGGCTAGTGATAAACAAAGGAGAAATGGGAGTGTTATCATTCCTCTATGGGAGCCACTCTTAAGTTTTGTTTGGCATGAGTAGTAGTGCATTGTTTATTACCATTCGTTGACATAAGCATACATCTCTCAAAATTGCTTTTATATCTCTATGTTTTCAAAAATAAAAAGCTCTAGCACATGAGTAATCCCTGCTTCCCTTTGCGAAGGGCCTATCTTTTACTTTTAAATGTTGAGTCAGTTTTCCTATGTTCTAATCTTCTTCCTCCACCATAAGCAAGCATCTAGTGTTAACCCTGGGTTCAAGTTGATTATGTTCAAAATTTCTGCTTAGTTATATATAATCCTTGTGCATTGAACTTACCCATGAGATAAAATGTTCAAAAGTGGAAAGCATTGCTGAAACTTTATCTTCCTTTTGTGTTAACTAGAATGCTTTTGATGAGAGAACTCCTTTGGGGCTAACAGTTGTGCTTAACTTTATAGTTTCATGTCTTCAATTGTACTATTCATGAAAATAATTTACTTAGATGATCACTTGGTTATTCATTGTTTACTTGCTTCCAACTATAGACAATTTTTTTGGTTCACTTTATTTCAGTTCATGTGCTTTACTATATTACTTGATCGAGATTGTGTTAGTAGCATGTCACCTCAAAAATTATCTATGTTATCATTCTACCTACTCGAGGACGAGTAGGAATTAAGCTTTGGGATGTTGATACGTCCCAAACATATCCATAATTTTTGCTTGTGACATTCTTGTTTTGCATCATTGTCTCATGTTTATATCAAAGTTTTCTATCTTTTTAGGCATTTATTGGACTAACCTACTAATGGTTGCAAAAGTGCACAATGTTCTTGTTTTACACTTTATTGTGTAGGAATTACTAGGAAATTGACAAAAACGCAAAATGAGTCGTATTGGAGTAGGACTCTGACTTTCCTGAAATCTGTCTGAGAACATTTTTAGAAGATGGTCACGTTCCGGCCCGAAGACGACGTCAAACGGAAAAAGCCTAGTTGCGAAAGTTGTGGGGAATTTCGAGTGGATGCTTCTGGATATAAAATTCGTACAAATCGGAGTCCGGACGGCCGAGAAAAGCCCGTTTTACTGAAGCCCAAAATCTGATGACGGGAATCCGAGAGTCTTTACCAAGGGCCACGAATTTTCCTCCTCCCAAGCCGCCGTCTTGGAGGGGAGGACCAGCACCATCGCAGCACCATCCACAAGGAAGAAGGGGGGGCCAAGGAGCCGCTGCCAACTAGGGCCGCCGCCGCCCCGAGGGCCGCCGCCACCCCGGAGGGCTGCCGCCGCCGCCACGGCTGCCGCCGGCCGCCTCCACCTCTCCGGGCTGCACCTCTCGATCAACACCACCATCAATATCTTGCTCACCATGGCCATGTGTGAGTAGTCTTCTCCGGGGCTGAGGGCTTGTACGTGTAGCTATGTGGTTATCTCTCTCTCCCATGATGTGATCTTCGTTGTGATCAAAGGCTATGTTAATCTAGGGTGATCCCATTATATTTCCCCTTCCTCTATGTATTGAATTGATGTACTCACTTGTCTTTATCTAGTATAATTTCCGAGACCAAGGTGACAGCGGTCTATTGGACATGGATTAGAAGAATATTTTCATGACTGATTTTCTCTTTTGTGTGTTGATTGAAGATTGAGAGTCTCTTGGTGCTTGTCTTTGACTATCCTGGAGATATGTTGTGGTGATTGTGGTACTCTCTTTGGATGGCCGCGGTGACATTGGGAAATCCATAGATTGAGAACTACGAACTTTGAGGTGTGCTTTTGTAGCCCTACATAATTCTCGTTCTCTCTTGACCACAAAGGAATGACCTCCGAGTCCGTCTCCATTGCATGTTTTATGGGAAATATCATGTGATTAGACTATGTCAATGTTGTTGGGAGTTGCCACTAGTGAAAGTATGAAGCCTAGGCCTTGTTTCCACCATTGCAATACCATTTGTGCTCACGTTTACCACTTGTTTTCTTGCTGCACTTTTTATTTCAGGTTTACAAATACATCTTTTGCCATCCATATCACTTGCCATTTAACATCTCTTCGCCGAACTAGTGCACCTATACATCTGACAAGTGTATTAGGTGTGTTGGGGACACAAGAGACTTCTTGTATCTTGATTGCATGGTTGCTTGAAAGGGGTACGTTCAACCTCCACTTCCCTAAGTTCGATAAACCTTGGGTTACTCACTTAAGGGAAATTTGCTGCTGTCCTACAAACCTCTGCTCTTGGAGGCCCAACACTGTCTACAGGAATAGAAGCGTGTAGTAGACATCAATGCCCTTAAGATCATCAAGAGTATATCCAATAGCAACACGATGCTTCTTTAGAGTTTTCAATAATTTCTCTTCTTCCTGCTCTGAAAATTTAGCACTAATAATAACATGATATATCTTCTTTTTATCGAGATACGCATACTTAAGAGTATCACATAATGGTTTGAGTTCAAACACGGGATCACCCTTGGGTGGAGGAGGATCCCCTAGAATTTCAACAGGCAAGTTGTGTTTCAGTAAATGTCTCTGTTTAAAGAATATTTCATCTATTTCCCTTCTCTCATTCATAAACATATCATTTTAATGGTCTAGCAAATATTGTTCTAAAAGATCGTTAGGAGGCACAATAATAGAAGCAAGACCAATAATTTCATCCTTACTAGGCAATTCTTTGTCATGGGGTTGTCTATGAAATTTAGCAAAGTTAAAATCATGAGACATATCCTCTAAACCAAGAGTAACACCATCCTTTTCGCAGTTTATCTTAGCATTAGCAACATTCAAGAAGGGTCTACCAAATATAATGGGGCAAAAATCATCTTGTGGGGAACCAAGAACAAGAAAATTAGCAGGGTATTTAACTTTACCACACAAGACTTCAACATCTCAAACAATCCCAAATAGTGAAATAGTGTCTCTATTGGCAAGCTTAATTGTAACGTCAATACCTTCTAGCTCAGCAGGTGCAATAGCGTGCATAATTTCTTCATATAAGGAATGAGGTATTGCACTAGCACTAGCACCCATGTCACAAAAGCCATGATAGCAATGATCTCCTATTTTAACAGAAATAACATGCATGCCTACAACAGGTCTATGTTCATTCTTAGTATCGGTTGTAATTCTAGCAGCTTCATCATAGACGTATATAACATGCCCATCAATATCATCGACCAAGAGATCCCGAACCGTAGCAACACTAGGTTCAACTTTAATTTGCTTAGAAGGTGTTGGTGTTTTAGTATTACTCTTACGAACCACAGTTGAAGCTTTAGCATGATCCTTTATTCTAACAGGGAAGGGTGGTTTCTCAATATAAGAAGTAGGAACAATAGGATAATCATTATAAGTGATTGTCTTTTCTTCAACTCTAACAGGTTCAACTACTTTTACTTCAATGGGAGGATGAAATTTAAACCACTTTTCCTTAGGGGATCAACATGAGTAGCAAATGATTCATAGAAAGAAGCTACTATCTCAGAGTCAAGTCCATATTTAGTGCTCAATTCACAGAAAACTTCGGTATCCATAAAAGATTTAACACAATCAAACTTAGGTGTTATACCTGACTCCTTACCTTCGTCGAGATCCCAATGTTCAGAGTTGCATTTAATTATTTCCAATAGGTCCCATTTGAATTCAATAGTCTTCATCATAAAAGAACCAGTGCAAGAAGTATCGAGCATGGAGCGACTATTGAGAGAAAGCCAAGCATAAATTTTTTGAATAATCATTTTTCTTGAGATATCATGATTGGGGCATGAATATAACATTGACTTAAGCCACCCCCAAGCTTGAGCGATACTTTCTCCTTCGCGAGGCCAAAAATTATATATATAAGTACGATCATGATGAACCTGATGCATAGGATAGAACTTCTGATGAAATTCCAACTTCAATCGGTTGTAGTTCCATGATCCAATATCATCGCATAGCCTAAACCATGTCAATGCCTCTCCCCTCAAAGATAAATGGAAGACCTTCTTCTTGATAACATCCTCGGGCATACCTGCAAGCTTAAATAATCCACAAACCTCATCCACATGGATTAGGTGCAAATCGGGATGCAAGGTTCCATCTCCTCTAAAGGGATTAGCTAGCAGTTTCTATATATAACCAAAGGAATTTCAATGTAAACATTTTCAGTAGGTTCAGTAGGTTGAGGAGAAACTATTTGTTCTACTAGTCGGGGTGAAGATGCCCCGAACAAGCCCCTCAAAAGATTATGTTCCATAGTAACAAGTGACAGTAAATTTTAGCACACTATATAAATTTTTCCTTACCAAATTCCACTTACCAAAGGCGCTTCACTCCCCGGCAACGGCGCCAGAAAAGATTCTTGATGACCCACAAGTGTAGGGGATCTATCGTAGTCCTTTCGAGAAGTAAGACTGTCGAACCCAACGAGGAGCAGAAGGAAATGATAGGAAGTTTTTAGTAAGGTATTCTCTACAAGCACTGAAATTATCGGTAGCAGATAATTTTGTCATATGGTAATTGGTAACAGGTAACAAGTGGTAAAAGTAAAAATGGTGCAGAAATATGGCCCAATCCTTTTTCTAGCAAAGGACAAGCCTTGACACACTCTTATATAAAGGAAAGCGCTCCCGAGGACACATGGTGTCGGGGGAAACTGTCCGCCCCGAACACCTATGGGACCGGAGCCCCTTGTCTGTGCGGTACGAGGGCGGAGGGAGCACGAAGAGCAGATCGTAGCGAGCACGCGGGCAGTTTTACCCAGGTTCGGGCCGCGGTAGACGCGTAAAACCCTACTCCTGCTTGGTTGTGTATTAAGTTGGAGAGCTCGGGAGCTTGAAGAAGCAACTACACCGAGCGTATGAGTGATCTAGGTTCCGAACCCCCTCCACGTTGTGCATGGTCCTCCTTTTATAGGGCAAGGGGTCACCGACAGGTGTCAACGTAGGAGGAAGGGGTAAAAACGTAAAAGAGGTGGTAGTTGTAACAGTGCGGGAACAGTGGAGCTACAGTGCGCGCACAGTGGTCGCTACCTACTTTGACAGTGGGGGACAAGGGCATTTAATGCCCGTCGCCGTCGACCCCAAAAGCTCCCGCCCTTGCGTCTCCGTCTGCCACGGCGATGGATCCACCACCGTGGAGTGCCACCGTGTCCCCCAGGCTACACAGCCATCCGCCACGCGTCCCTGGATAGGCCCCAGGGCGACGCGTGGGCCGATGAGCTGGAGCGCGGGCACACATCGCAACCTTCCCGGCAAGCACCTTGCCGGGGCCTTGATCTTGCCGGGTCCGGGAGCTTGCCGCTCCCCGGGCCCTCGCCGGGGCGCATATAGCGCCGAGGCGTGTCTTCTAGTCTTCCTGGCAAGCTCCTCTTGCCAGGGTCTTGTGATAGTGGGGCAGTCTTGAGCCTGGTACGGCCTTCCCGGCAAGCTCCACTTGCCGGGGTCTCGATCTTCTGTCTTGTATACTTTGTTTTTGAATGGTTTAATAAGGAGCAGAAAGGTCTCCGGCGAGCGCGTGGTAAACCCTGCCGCGGGAAGCTGCAACTGCCCGTGCACAAGTTGGGGTACTGAGGTACCCCTACCTTAGTACACCGACAGGAGCCCCCGGGCCTGGGCCACACACGGTGCCGAGCGCTGTTGGGCCAGGCCCAAAACAGTGCACGGGCACACGCGGCCCACGGCGTGCCGAATCCACTTCCGTATCCGCCGCATCCCCCCGTAACGGCACGCGTCGATCGCGGCGTCGTGGGATGGGACGTGCCCACGTTCCATCAATGAAAAGGGCGAAACGCCCCCCACTTCCCCATAAAAGCAGAGGAAGCAGGAGCGGTTCCCCTCCTCGCATCTTCATTGCATCTTCTTCTTCCTCCAGAAACCCTCTTTGCGCTCCGCCTCCACACCTCCGCAGCCGTCGTCTGCATCTCCGGCGTCGCCAGGCTCTTCGTCCCCCTCCTTCCGCCGCGTCCGCCATGGCCCTGAAGACCGACAAGGCGAAGGCGGAGAAGGCCAAGAGGGAGAAGTCGAAGCAAGCGGCGAAGCTCGCCGCGTATCGGAAGCAGAATCTCGTCTTCCCGCCAAGGCTCGGCGCGCGGGAGCTCTGGAACAAGTACTACTTGTTCTGGGCCAAGGAAACCAAGGCGCACCCCCGCACTCAAGCTTATCCGGCCGCCGCCAAGGACAACTACCCCGGCGGGTACTACTTCTTCGCAGCCTTCTTTCACTGCGGTCTTTGCCCTCCTTTCTCTAATTTCTTCTGCGACGTCATGCACACCTACGGTCTCCACCTTCTTGACTTCACCCCCAACGCCATCCTCACCATGGCGGTTTTCGCACACATGTGCGAAAACTTCATAGGGATACACCCAAACGTAGCGCTGTTTAGGCACTTCTTCACTCCTAGAGCAGAGGCCGACGCCCCCCTCTCCGGAGGAATTTCTTGGGTTTTCCGTCTGAACAAGAAGGGGTCCTACTTGCCGGGGGAGCTCCGCGGCAAGTGGGAGGAGTGGCGTGCGGAGTGGTGCTGGATTGTTGAGGACGAGCCGCAGCCCTTCACCGCGCCGCGCACAACGCCCATCGTGCGCGGCAGGGATTGGAGCGAGCTGGACTCGGACGACATCAAGCTCGACGTCGCCCTCGTCCGGATTCTTCGTCTTCGGACCGCCAAGCTGTCCGTTGCAGAGGTAGGCGCAGATTTCCTCCGCCGCCGCATCGCCCCTCTCCAAGACAGGAAAAGGGCGGCCTGGGAGTACGGCGGCCCGGCGGATATAATGAGGCTGCGCCCCGGGCTCAACTTCAACTTCACGACGCTGGAGCTGAAGGGGATGGTCCGGGAACTCTTCAAGTATGACCCGGCACACCCTGAGTGGTTCAGGCCTCCCCGGGGAGTGGTGCCCCTCTGCAACAGCACAGTCCAGGACCGTCTCTGCGCCATGATGCCCGCTTGCGATTCGCACGGCGTGGACCGCACGTGGATTCCGCCCAAGCCCATCGACGTCCTCACCTTCTTCGACAACCTCGTGGAGGTGGCGAAGAACAAGGATGACATCAAGGAGCACACGCGGGACACCACCGAGCAGGAGCTTGCATACATGGCTTCTCGGGCTGAAGAGGCCGCTGCAGCCGCAGCGGCAGGAGATTTTGGATACACGCCTGATGAGGCGGAGGCTGCGGACGCGTCCAGCCGGGCGGAGGAGGCGGAGATCCGCAGACTGCTGCAACTCCCTCCCGACGCGCTCGCCGGGGTCCCCTCTCTGAGGCACTCCGGGATCCACGGAATCGTGGCCGAGGCCGCGGCAATGGAGGGTGCCGCCGGAGGGAACAGAGGCGCCGCGAGGAGCGGAGGCGCCGGAGGGAGTGGAGGCGCCAAGGGAAAAGAGGCCGCAGCGCAGGGCGCTGGACCCAGCGAGCCGGCCAGGGAGGAGGAGGAGGAGGAGGCCGAGGACTCCGACGGATCTACGGAGCTCTACGCCGACGACCTCTCCTCGTCGGAGAGCTCCCCGCCCCCGGCAAGCCCAAGGCAGTCTCCACCGAAGCGTCTCCGCAAGACGGCGACGGGAGAGAGGGCGCAGGCGCCCCAGCAACAACCAGCTCGCCGGGCAGCTCCCCGGGGGAGCCAAGCTGCGCCGGGGGCGACCGGCGCACCAGTCACGGCGGAGGCGGCCCACGCGCGGGCCACGACGGAGGCGTCCCGCAAGCAGGCGTCGAGCCGACAGGGGTCTTCTCGGAGCGGAGCAGCGGCTCCGCCCACTCCCCGGGCGCCGGCGACCACAGGGGCTGGGTCTTCGCAGCCCCCAGCCCCCGGGATCGCCAAGCGCCCGAGGGAATCTTCATCTTCTACTCCTCGCGCCGACGCGCCCCAGGTGGAGTACGACTTCTCCGCCTTGAGCGAGGACGACGAGGAGGATCGGGAGTAAGGAGTCCAAGATCTTACACCTTCTCGAGTTTCGTCTTGATTATTGTTGATGCTGATTTTGTTTGTTGCTTTGATTTCAGGACCTTGGTTCAGCGCGTGGCGAAGAAAGCCAAGGCGCCTGTGGTCGAGGTCGCGGAAGGCTCGGCCACCGCGGCAACTGGGGACGTGCCGGAGCCAAGCCTGCCGGACCCGAGCGCTGCTCCGAGGAGCAGCCCCCAGCGCAGCCCCCAGCGTAAGTCTGGGTTCCATCCTTCCGCTTGTCGGGACGCGCTTGAGGATTTTGTCTTGTTTCAACATCTTGATATTTCTTGTCTTGACTTGTGCAGAGGTGGAGCCGCTGCGGCAGGAGCGCCCGGAGACCGTCCTCGAGGAGCCGCAGGCCCCGCCGTCCCCGCCGAGGCCGAACTCTCCGGCAAGGGAGAGTGCTCCGCCAAGGGCGGGTACTCCGCCAAGGCAGAGTACCCCGCCAAGGGCGAGCAGCCCGGCGAGGGCGGCCACTCCGCCAAGGCAGAGCTCCCCGGCGAGGGATCCCGCCGCTGACGACGTCCGCCAAGGTATGTCTTGTAATTTGCTTTCTTGGCGTTGTTTCTTTTTGGATTTTTGCTTGAACTTCTTTTTCTTCTTCTTCTTTTAGATCCTCCTCCTCCCGAGCCGATGGAGACGGAAGTCATCAACATCGAGGATGAGGAGGGCGCGCAGGGCGGCGGCGGCGACGTCCCTGTCGCCGAGGACACGGCGAGAGCCGCCGAGCCGGCCGCGCAGGAGACCGCTCCGGCTGCGGACGCAGCGGCCGGGGAGGGGGACGGCGACCGCACCGCCGACCCGGAGGCGGCGGGAGCATCAAGTGCTGCGCCGGCCACCGACCCCTCCGCCGGCAAGGAGCAGGGCTACTACCTTGAGGCCCCCAACGGCGTCTTCATCAAGATGCCTTGGGGGTCTTCGTCGCGAGCTCCCGCGGAGGGCGAGGCATTTGACGGGGAAGTCCTTGCCCCGCGGGCCTGAAGATTGTCGAGGCGCCCGGCGGGAGTGAAGGGCCCGAGGAGGAGAAGCTACTTCACCAGCTCCTGGCCCTTTACCGGGCCAGGCAGGCGAAGCTTGCTTCCCGGGAAGCCCTTGCCGCCAAGGCCGCCGCGGAGATGGAGAAGCGCGCGGCGGAGCTCAGCGCCGCCAACCAGGCGGCCCTCCGCGAGGTGGCGGAGGAGCGCGAGCGGCTCGCCGGGGAATACCAGGAGTGGGTGCTGGAGAAGGCTGAGGCTGAAGAGCAGCAGCGGCTCGCCGGGGTGGAGCTGTCCCGGCGAGAAGGAGAACTCGCCCAGCGGAAGGTCCAACTCGACTCCCATGAGGAGGACCTTGCCGCTCGGGAGGAGGCCCTTGGCGGGGAGCTAAAGGAGGCGAATGCCGCCGCGGTTGCCGCGGAGACCGCCAAGAAGGAGCTCGCCGCCAAGGTCGTGCAGCTGGAGAAGTCGCTGAAGGTGAGCGCGGAGAAGGTCGCCGCGCTCATCACGGAGCGCGAGAAGGACGCCCACACCAATTCAGAACTCCAGGTGCGTCTTTCTGAGAGGGGCGACGAGTTGAAGGCCGCCAAGGACTCCATCGAGGACTTGGAGTTGAAGGTCTCTACACTGAAGGATTCACTCGACGCTGCCCGGGCCCGGGAGACCAAGTTGAAGGAGGAGCTCCGCAAGGAGCGGACCCTAGTGGACAGCGCCAACAAAGCGGCCGAGCTCTTCTGCAAAACTGTTGAGGTATGGACCGAGGACTTAGTGTCTTGTGCGTCCAACATTGACCAGGAGCTGCTGGCGCTGAAGCTGGAGCACCTCATCTACTCCCCGGATCCAAACCTCCCACACAGCGCCAAGCTCAGCCTCTTCTTCAGGGGAATCGCGCCGGCCCTTGCTGATCTGCGGAATAAGATCCCCGCGCAACTGGCCGAGGAGACGCGCCTGCTCTGTACAGGAACTCTGGAGCGCGTGCTGACGAAGATCGTGTACCGCAATCCGGGCATCAACCTCACCAACGTTCTTCGCAGCTTGCCGGCCGACGCGAATATGGAGGATCTGAAGGAGCAGGTCGCCCACATCATTGCCAAAGTGGCCAAGATCTCCAGCAAGGAGGGCGACCGCGTAGATTAGGCCTCCATTATCTTTATCTCTTTTTGTTGCTGCATATGATGTCATGAACTCATTAGTCCATTGTGACAAGTTATCCTTTGTAAGATATTTATCTCATTTTGATCAATCAGTGCAATGTTATCTTCCTTGTCTTAATCCTTGACTTTGTATGTTTTTCGCCCTACGCTCCCGGGGAGCTTGCCAGCAAGGGACCTTTGCCGCGAGCGCTGAGTGCTGGACTCTGAGCAGCCTGCTGGCCAAGGTCTCACCGGCAAGCAACCTCGCCGCGGCTAGCCGCAACGCACTTAGCTTGCTGAGCGTACTCGGAAATGAAACAAGGGCGCGACACTTGTCGCAGCTCACTTAAATCGTTGAGCGAACTCGGAAACAAGATAAGGGTGCGGCAAGCTACGGGTAGGTTCCTCCGCGCACAGGTTTTCCATACAAAGTGTGATTGTTCAAGGAAGACAACTAAAATTTAAAATTTGAACTGGTCAAATTCTAACAACTTAGCTTTCATATATTGCTTGCTTCCCGGTAAGGCTTCTCTTTCTTGAACAACACTTGGTTTTTCCTCCACCTCCTTCCCCCCCGGCAAACTTGTGCGCGAGGAACGTTCCTTCTGCTTAAGAGGCAAGGAAAAAGGAGAGGGAAACAAGTATATGGCCTTTCGGCGTGCTAATGCTTACCGGATACTTGAGTGTTGCACCAAATGCCAAACCACACAGGCAAATAGCAAAGAAAAGCATGCAAAAGGCAATCGGCGAGAGAAACACAAAAACTTTACTGATGCACGGGGTCTGCGCCCGGCTTTGTACAAAGGGTTACATGCAACAGCGGCAAAGCTTGTACAAAAGGTGGTTGCCGGAGCGGATCACGGCAACCGCGCCTTATGGTTGAAACTTGCGAAGATGCTCTATGTTCCAGGAGTTGCTCACCGGTAAGCCTTCTTCGGTCTCGAGGCGGACAGCGCCGGGCCTCGTAACTTGTCTCACCCGATAAGGGCCTTCCCACTTCGGCGTCAACTTGTTGGAATTCTTGGCGGACTGAACGCGCCGAAGAACAAGGTCGCCTTCCTCGAGACTCCTGGCTTTGACCTTGCGGCTATGGTAGCGGCGCAAGGCTTGCTGGTATCGAACAGCTCGTACAGCAGCCTGGAGACGTTCCTCCTCGAGAAGCAACGCGTCATCTTGTCGCAGTTGCTCTTGCTCGAGCTCATCATAAGCGAGCACTCGAGGAGATCCGTATACGAGTTCCGTGGGGAGAACTGCCTCTGCCCCATAGACTAGGGCAAAGGGTGTCTGTCCGGTGGCTCGACTTGGTGTCGTCCTGATTGACCAAAGAGCCGCCGGTAGCTCCTCTATCCAATTTCTTCCGCACTTGCGCAGCCTGTCAAAGGTTCTTGTCTTGAGTCCGTGCAGCACTTCAGCATTGGCCCTCTCCGCTTGACCGTTGCTCCTCGGGTGAGCAACAGAAGCGAAACAGACCTTGGTACCAAGGTCTTGGACGTACTGCATGAAGGTGCGACTAGTGAATTGCGTACCGTTGTCGGTGATGATCCTGTTAGGGATTCCGAAACGGCAAACAATCGACCTGAAGAACCTGACTGCTGACTGTGCTGTCACCTTCCTCACTGGCTCCACTTCTGGCCACTTTGTGAACTTGTCGATTGCAACGTACAAGTACTCAAAGCCCCCGACAGCACGAGGGAAAGGGCCGAGGATATCGAGCCCCCAGACCGAGAAGGGCCAGGACAAAGGGATTGCTTGGAGAGCTTGAGCTGGTTGATGAATTTGCTTTGCATGGAACTGGCACGCTTCACACTTGGTTACTAGTGCAGTTGCATCTTGGAGGGCTTCTTGCCAAAAGAACCCTTGCCGGAAGGCTTTCCCGGCAAGCGCCCTTGCGCCAATGTGGTGGCCGCATATGCCTCCGTGTATTTCTGCCAACAGCTTCTGTCCATCTTCCCTGGAGATGCACTTCAATCTGACACCATTGAGCCTTCTTCTGTACAGCTCGTTATCCACGAACTGGTACATACTTGACTGCCTGGTTATCTTCTCTATTTCTTCTGGGTCGTCGGGAAGTTCTCCAGTTTGAAGGAAACGGACGATCTGCTGCGCCCATGCCGGAGCCTGGGGCTCGGCGGCAAGGACTAAAGGCTCGAGGGCCGCTGCGGGAACCTCAGCTTCTACGGCAAGGACCTCTGGTTCTGCCGGAGCTGATGGTCCCCCGGCAAGCTCGTCGGGGCGAGGCTTGTCGGGAACGCTTGCTTCAACTGTATAGACCCGAGGATCTGCAGGAGAAAACTGTTCCTCAGCGTTGTGGTTGTTGATCTTGGGGACCTTGGCGGCGGTTTCAGGAAGATCCGCCGGCAAGTAGTCGTCGGAGACCAACTTTCTCTTCTTGGACTGCCCAACTGATGGTGTAACAGATGGTTGAGTCAGCTTGAGCAAGAAGGTCCCTGGTTCCACAGGTAACTTCATCGAAGCACACTTTGAAAGGCCATCTGCAATTTCATTTTGAGCTCTCGGAACGTGCTCCATCTGCAGACCTTCAAAGTGCTCCTCAAGCTTCCTTACTTCATCGACATAAGCTTCCATCAAAGGGCTCTGATAGCTCTTGTTAACTTGTCGGACCACCAACTGGGAATCTCCCCGCACAATCAGCTTCCTGATCCCAAGTTCGGCCTCAATCCTGAGGCCGGCAAGCAAGCCTTCATATTCAGCAGTGTTGTTTGTCGCTTGCTCCCTGGGAAAGTGCATCTGGATAACATATTTGAGGTGCTCTCCGGTGGGTGCGATGAGTACCACGCCAGCACCGGCGCCTTGCAACGAGAAGGCACCATCAAAATACATTACCCATTCACTTGTCGCTTCTTGTACGGGTGCACTTGTTTCTTGGACTTCTTCATCGGGCGTTGGGGTCCACTCAGCTATGAATTCTGCCAAAGCTCGGCTCTGTATTGTTGAAGTACTTTCAAATTTGAGTCCAAAGCTTGACAGCTCCAGTGCCCACTCAACGATCCTGCCTGTCGCTTCTGGGTTGTGCAATATCCTCTTCAGCGGAAAGCGAGTGACCACTGTTATCTCATGTGCTTGGAAGTAATGGCGCAGCTTTCTCGAGGCCATGAGGAGGCCGAAAAGCAATTTTTGCACACCAGAGTATCTTGATCTAGCCCCCTGGAGAAGGGAACTTACAAAATACACTGGGCGCTGCACCATCTTCTTTCGCACTTCATTTTGTTCCTGCGCAGAGTTATCCTTGTCGGGGCCAGAGCTTGCCGGAGCAGCCCCCTGCTTGTCGCTGGATTCGCTTGCCGGTGGTGCTGACTCCTCGTCGGACTCCCTCTCCGCTACTAACGCAGCACTAACCACCTGGTTGGTTGCCGCTAGGTATAGCAACAACTTTTCCTGTGGTCTAGGTGCGACAAGTATTGGAGTGGAGGACAGGTACCGTTTCAAATCCTGCAGCGCTGCCTCCGCTTCCGGAGTCCACTTCATGGGACCTGCCTTCTTCAAGATTTTGAAGAAAGGTAGGGCGCGTTCTGCAGACTTTGAAATGAACCTACTGAGGGCAGCCACACAACCTGCAAGCCTCCTGACATCCTTGACGCGCTTTGGGGCTTCTATCTGCTCAATGGCTTTAATCTTGTCGGGGTTGGCTTCAATCCCCCTCTGTGACACAAAGAACCCGAGAAGCTTGCCGGAGGGGACTCCAAAGACGCACTTCTCGGGGTTCAACTTAACCTGTATCCTGCGCAGGTTCTGAAATGTCTCTTCCAAATCTTGTATCAGGGTTTCCTTGCTCTTGCTCTTCACCTCGATGTCATCCATGTAAGCCTCTACATTTCTGTGGATCTGTGGCTCAAAAGCAGTGTACACTACCCTTGCAAAGGTTGATCCTGCATTCTTCAGTCCAAATGGCATGCATATGAAGCAATAAGTGCCACATGGAGTGATAAATGCAGTCTTCTCTTCATCCTCTTTGGCCATGAAAATCTGATGATAGCCTGAGTATGCATCAAGAAAACAGAGTAGCTCACATCCGGCAGTGGAGTCAACAATCTGGTCAATGCGTGGCAAAGGGAATGGATCCTTGGGACATGCTTTATTCACATCGGTGAAGTCTATACACAGTCTCCATTTCCCATTGGCCTTGCGCACGACGACTGGGTTTGCCAACCACGTCGGATGGATCACACCTCTAACTAGGCCTGCTGCCTCTAGCTTCTTGATTTCTTCGTTGATGAATTCTTGGCGCTCCACGGCTTGCTTCCTCACTTTCTGCTTGATGGGCCGCGCATGAGGACAAACAACAAGCTTGTGCTCAATTACCTTCCTGGGAACACCGGGGATGTCAGATGGTTGCCAGGCAAACACATCGACATTCGCCCGCAGGAAGGCAACGAGCGCGCTTTCCTATTTGCTGTCAAGGGTGGCACTGATGGTGAAGGTACCACCAGTGCCGTCCTCCTTGGCGGACACCTTCTTGGTTGCCGGAGGAGCGGCCATCCCTTTCTTACTCTTGCCGGTGGAGCTCGATGGGACGTCCTCGACGGCAGCGCAGCACTCCGAAGAGGTGCGGTTGCCGGAGTGGGCCCCAGAGCACTTGCCGGACTTGGTCTTCGTCTTCTTCCCCCCGGGAGCTTCAGCGGCAAGAGTATCCTTCTCAGCTGCAGCTGCCGCATCCCGGTAGATCTTGTCGGCGCAGATAAGCGCATCCTTCTTGTCGCCGTGGACAGTGATGACGCTTATCGGCCCCGGCATCTTGAGTACGTTATAAGCATAATGGGAAGCTGCCATGAACTTGGCGAGGGCAGGACGGCCAAGTATTCCATTGTAGGGTAATGGAATATCGGCAACGTCGAAAGTGATGCGCTCAGTTCTGAAGTTGAGCTCCCCGCCAAAGGTCACCCGCAGAGTGATCTTTCCCTTGGGCTTGCTCCTTCCCGGGTTGATTCCTTGGAAAGAACCGGTTTCTTCGAGCTCGCCATCTGGAATTTGGAGCTTCTTGATCACAGCGGAGGAGATCAAGTTCAGCCCGGCCCCGCCGTCAACCAACATTTTGGTGACCTTGAGGTTGCGGATGGTGGGTGAGACCAGCATCGGCAAGCACCCGACCGCAGTGGTGCGGTCAGGGTGATCCTCAAGATCAAAAACGATGGGCGTGCTGGACCATTTGAGGAGCCTGCGCGACTCCACGGGCGGCTCCGCTGCATTCACCTCACGCACCCACTGCTTTAGTTGGCGGTGGGAGGTGTGCAGGGAGGCGCCACCGTCGACGCACAGGACCTCCGTGGCCTTCTGGAACTCCTGCTCGCTGTTATCTTCGTCCTCCATGTCTTCGTCGTCGTCCTCTTCGTCCTTGTCGCGGCCCCGGGGAGGTCGATCTCCTTGCCGCTGCTTGGCCTTGCCGCGGCGTCCTCCCCGGCCGTTGAACGGCCGCTTCTTGCTTGGCTCTTCCCCGCCACCTTGGGCCTTCTCCTTGTCGCGCCTCTCATACTCAGCCTTCTGCTGCTCGACGAGATACTCGACGCGCTTGCAGTTGGAGAGATCGTGACCCTCGGTGCGGTGGATCTTACAGTATTGCTTGTCGGAGCTGCCCGGCTTGTCGGCTGCCGCTACAGGGGCAGGCTCCTTGCTGGAGCCGCCAGCCTGCGTTTGCTTGGCGGGAGCCTCCTTGCCGGACTTCTCGACGGCAAGCACCTCTTTCTTGCCCTTCCTTCTGTTATTTCGCCGCCGGCTCTTCTTTGCCGGGGCGGCGTCGTCGCTGTCGCTTCCTCCTGCGCCAGCATCCTCCCCGGGGAGTCTCCTCCCCTCTTCTGCGCGTGCGCACTTGTCAGCCAGAGCATAGAGCTCGCTGACATCCCGAATCTTGGTCATCGCCATTTCTTCACGCATGCGGCGGTTACGCACGTTCTGGTGGAACGCGCTGATAACCGCGGCAGGGTGGACATCAGGGATGTTGTGCTGCACACGGCTGAAGCGTTGGATGTACTTGCGCAGGGTTTCGCCTTCCTTCTGGGCCAGAATGTGGAGATCGCTCTCCTGGCCGTGGGGTTTGTGGCCGCCGGTGAAGGCGCCAACAAACTGGTGGCAAAGGTCGGCCCAAGAAGAGATGGAACCCTCCGGCAAGTGCATAAGCCACGAACGAACGTTCGGCTTAAGCACGAGCGGGAAGTAGTTTGCCAAGATCTTCTCGTCGCGCCCCCCGGCAGCTTGCACTGCGATGGTGTAGACGCGGAGGAATTCCGAGGGGTGCGTCTTGCCGTCGTACTTCTCCGGTACGTCGGGCTTGAAATTTTTCATGCTGGGCCACTGGACGCGCCGCAGCTCGCGAGTGAACGCAGGGCAGCCTGCCGCGTACGGCAAGTCGCCTGGTTCACCGGGCGCGCGCGCGTCGACAGCGTTCCCAGCTCTGTTATCTGATTGTCGCCGAGCTTCTCGGCGGCGCTCGATTGTGGTGCGAGCGTCTTCTTGTCGCCGGTCGTCGAGGACCTGGCGCTGATCCCGACGAGCCCGCGGGTCCGACGAGGCTGTGGAGCCATCGTCATCGTTGTTCCGGCGGGGCGGCGTCTTCTGCTTCCGCGGCGGGGAGTGCACGCTTGCCGCACCCCCGACGGTCTTGTTGCCGTCGGCCTTCGTCTTCTCAGCTTGCCGCGGCCGCGAGGCCGACGGCTGCTGTGGAGAATCGTTGTTGGCGAAGGCGATCAGGCTCTGGATGGTGGCCCTCCAGTCTTCGGCCTTGTCTGCCGCTGGAGGGAAATCTAGGAGCAGTTGCGCTCTCGCGAGCGCTTCCGCTGGAGTGGAGGGGAACGCGGGCGAGCGGTGCGAGGAGCGGGATACGCTCGGACTTCTAACGGCGTTAGAAGGAGCGGGGTCCCGCGCCGGCGCCTTCGCTTTGCTTGTGCCCGGACGGAGGTCCGGGGCGTCCCGCGAGCCCCCGGTTTGTCCTTGGCCCAGCAAACGGATGCCACCTCCTGTGACATGGCGCTGCTGGGTTGTTGTGTGCTGAGAGGGACGCGGTGCGTCCACGGAGACCGAGGTTCGGTCGTCCGTCCTGTTCTTGGATCTGGTAGCGCCGTGAGTGTCCTCGCCGGCGACCACCCTTCCGACGGCGTCTCCCCCGCCCACCGTTGGCTCCGGTGGCGGCGGGGGAGACGCGGACGGGCCTCCGACCTCCGAAGGCTTCTTCTTCGGGGCCATGGAGTTGCTGCTAGTGAAGTTGACGAATTCGGAGAGGTTGATGAAGAATGCGCCCGCGCGAACGCCGGATCAGGTTCGCACCACCTCGACGCCCCCTACCTGGCGCGCCAAAGATGTCGGGGGAAACTGTCCGCCACGAACACCTATGGGACTGGAGCCCCTTGTCTGTGCGGTACAAGGGCGGAGGGAGCACGAAGAGCAGATCGTAGCGAGCACGCGGGCAGTTTTACCCAGGTTCGGGCCGCGGTAGACGCGTAAAACCCTACTCCTGCTTGGTTGTGTATTAAGTTGGAGAGCTCGGGAGCTTGAAGAAGCAACTACACCGAGCGTATGAGTGATCTAGGTTCCGAACCCCCTCCACGTTGTGCATGGGCCTCCTTTTATAGGGCAAGGGGTCACCGACAGGTGTCAACGTAGGAGGAAGGGGTAAAAACGTAAAAGAGGTGTTAGTTGTAACAGTGCGGGAACAGTGGAGCTATAGTGCGCGCACAGTGGTCGCTACCTACTTTGACAGTGGGGGACAAGGGCATTTAATGCCCGTCGCCGTCGACCCCAAAAGCTCCCGCCCTTGCGTCTCCGTCTGCCACGGCGATGGATCCACCACCGTGGAGTGCCACCGTGTCCCCCAGGCTACACAGCCATCCGCCACGCGTCCCTGGATAGGCCCCAGGGCGACGCGTGGGCCGATGAGCTGGAGCGCGGGCACACAGCGCAACCTTCCCGGCAAGCACCTTGCCGGGGCCTTGATCTTGCCGGGTCCGGGAGCTTGCCGCTCCCCGGGCCCTCGCCGGGGCGCATATAGCGCCGAGGCGTGTCTTCTAGTCTTCCTGGCAAGCTCCTCTTGCCAGGGTCTTGTGATAGTGGGGCAGTCTTGAGCCTGGTACGGCCTTCCCGGCAAGCTCCACTTGCCGGGGTCTCGATCTTCTGTCTTGTATACTTTGTTTTTGAATGGTTTAATAAGGAGCAGAAAGGTCTCCGGCGAGCGCGTGGTAAACCCTGCCGCGGGAAGCTGCAACTGCCCGTGCACAAGTTGGGGTACTGAGGTACCCCTACCTTAGTACACCGACACATGGGAATTATCGTCAAGCTAATTTTCATCACGTTCATATGATTCGCGTTCGTTACTTTGATAATTTGGTATGTGGGTGGACCGGTGCTTGGGTAATGCCCTTACTCGGACCTGCATCCCACTTATGATTAACCTCTATTGCAAGCATCCGCAACTACAAAAGAAGTATTAAGGTAAACCTAACCATAGCATGAAACATATGGATCCAAATTAGCCCGTTATGAAGCAACACATAAACTAGGGTTTAAGCTTCTGTCACTCTAGCAACCTATCATCTACTTATTACTTCCCAATGCCTTCCTCTCGGCCCAAACAATGGTGAAGTGTCATGTAGTCGACGTTCACATGACACCACTAGAGGAAAGACAACATACATCTCATCAAAATATCGAACGAATACCAAATTCACATGACTACATATAGCAAGACTTCTCCCATGTCCTCAGGAACAAACGTAACTACTCACAAATCATATTCATGTTCATAATCATAGGGGTATTAATATGCATAATGGATCTGAACATATGATCTTGCACCAAGTAAACTAACTAGCATCAACTACAAGGAGTAATCCACACTACTAGCAACCCACAGGTACGAGTCTGAGGTTTTGATACAGAGATTGGATACAAGAGATGAACTAGGGTTTGAGAGGAGATGGTGCTGGTGAATATGTTGATGAAGATAACCCTCCCAAAGATGGGAGAGTTGTTCGTGATGACGATGGTGACGATTTCCCCCTCCCGGAGGAAAGTATCCCCGGCAGAACAGCTCCGCCGGAGCCCTAGATTGGTTCCGCCAAGGTTCCGCCTCGAGACGGCGGCGCTTCATCCCGAAAACCTCCTTATGATTTTTTCCAGGTCAAAACACTTGATATAGCAGAAGATGGGCATCGGGGGGCTGCCAGATGGCCCACGAGGCAGGGGGCGCGCCTAGGGGGTAGGGCGCGCCCCCACCCTCATAGACGGTGGGTGGACCCCCTCATGTACTTCTTTCGCCAGATATTTTTTATATTTTCCAAAACTGACTTTCGTGGAGTTTCAGGGCTTTTTGAGTTGTGAAGAATAGGTCTCCAATATTTGCTCCTTTTCCAGCCCAGAATTCCAGTTGCCGGTATTCTCCCTCTTCATGTAAACCTAGTAAAATAAGAAAGAAAAGGCTTATGTATTGTGACATAATGTGTAATAACAGCCCATAATGCAATAAACATCAATATAAAAGCATGATGCAATATGGACGTATCAAGGTCGAGCCAATCCTTCCTCATCATGTATTGTGTGCCGCGAGCCGGGTCCGGGCCGGTGCCGTCGTCGGGGTCGTTGGGGAAGGCACTCCTCCACTCATCGACGTCGATCTCCTCGTCCTCGGGGCCCACCTCGACGCCCTCCACGCCGCCGTCCTTGCCGCCTTCGACCTCGTCATTGGAAGAGAGTGCGATAACCTTGCCACCCTGGGCGCCACCGTCCTCGCCGCCTTCGACCTCATCATCAGAGGAGAGTGCGATAACTTCGCCGCCCTCTGCTCCGGCAATGATTGCCCACTCCTCCTCCACGAGTTCCGGGTGCTGCCGGTGGAGCTCTTGCATGTAGGCTTCATTGGCGGCCTCGGCCTCGAGGCGCTCCCATGCCTCACAGTCCTCCCGCGCCATAGGTCAGCTCAACACCCCTGGCTCCGGTGGAATGAGGTCGACTGGACGTGTGCCGAATGGGAAATTGATCCTAGCCGCCACGTCGTGGTAGCAGACCTGCCAGCGTTCGTACTCCTTGGCCACGAGCTCGGCCGTGTGTAAGCTACCGAGCCACCGACGGGTGTGGGTCTCCCTATTTGTAATCTCAGCGACCCACGTCCCCCATCGCCGCTGCTGGACCCCGAGGTAGGACCTTGTCGGTTGCCGGGTCTGAGGGAGGATGGGGAAGTCCTCGAACGGGCATAGGGGCGTGGCGGCGGGCAGATCGGGGGATCGGCGATGGCGGATCAAGCCCGTGAAGGATGACAGGGACACCTCGGCGGTCACCTTGCCAGCGTCGGGTGAAAGGCCGCGATAAACCTATTTTGGCCATTGGCTCCTCAAGCTCCATGGCACACTGGCAGAGGTTGAGAATGGAGGCGGCGACGATGGCATCGATGATGGCAGCGACCTACGATTGGTTTCGGCGGTGGTGTTTGGGTATTTGTGGTGTGTGTCTGTATGAGTGGAGGTTTTGGGGGGTTTGTGGTATGTGTGGAGGGGGTCAAGTTGGTGTATGACAAAATATTGCGGCAACTGAAAATATTACTAGGCGAGAGTAACAAGGCGGGGCTAATGAAAATTTGGAACAAGGGTGAGCTGATAATTTTGAGATTCCGAGGGTTGCAGAGGCGGGAGTAAAATTCCAGGGCTACTAAAAATTTGAATCAAGGGACTGAAGCAGAGCGGGAGTAACAGACATCGCACACGGTCCGCACATACTAATCGTGTGCTATCAAACATTAAAACCTTACATGCGGTAGATATTTTCGAGATTACGAGGGATGCAGAGGCGGGAGTATTTGGGGAGCGAGCTCGCATGCTTGACACGCCGGATTTGGACTATAGCCGTTGCACCTGCTCGCATAAGCAATAGGCGTACTATACATCGACGGTGCTCTAGGATATTTTGTACTGCATCTCACATGGTTGGTGACAATAAACTGTGTGGGATCTACTTGATTCTTCATCTTGATTTGAATTACATAATGGGGTCACAACGGCAATGGACAGTGTTTGAATTGCTAGAACTTTTATCTGCAGTGAACATGCAACTATATGTACATCCAACACAGTAACTCCAAAGAAAACGTTTCCGTTCACAGGTACATCACACACAATTTTCCCCGTTAAATTTTTTGTGATAGCGTTGCCATTGCACATGATATTAACAATTTTATCATTTGCGTTATTGAATGCATCACACACGGTGCGTAGAAGAAATTGTGTGGCAATTGCTTCCATCACGCATAGTTTTTATGTGGAAAACATTTGCGCCAGGTGGCCTAACACAAACAGTTTTCAAGAGGATGTCATGTGTGATTTTTCATTAATCTAACACGATTTATTCCTAGAAACTATGTGCGTTATTGACTACATCACACACGGTGTTTTCTCAATAACCGTTTGCCATCGAAAAACCCAATTAGCAGGATAATTATCCTTTTATTAATAATCCATTTATTAATCTAATTGACATTTCATATTTATCACACAATATATTTCATTTTCATAATTAAAATACATCAGAATACAACATCATATAGCTTCAGCACTAAGCTACCCCATTACACAACTGCACCAGCACCTCGTTGTACTAGTGCTTGTGATGGCCGACCGGCAGTCATGTAGTTTGAGAGGTGATCTTTAGTAAACTGCTTGAGGATCCACTGCAAAGGAAAAAAGATTTAGACATTGTCATCTAACACAACTCATTACGGGCAGTAAAAAGAAGGCTACAAGGTTATTACTTACCATCCTGCAGTTCACTATTTGTCTTGCATAAAGTGTAAACAAATAGTTCGATTGACATCTTTTGACCCATTTTAATAACAATCTTTATCAGTTTCCTCACTTGATGCTGGTTCATGAATATCTCATTGCCCATACACGGAAAGGGTTGAAGTGTGGATCTTTGGCAATGACATATGTTCCAAAAAGCACCAAGTTAATATTAGAAGCTAAACAACAATTGCAAAATGATGTAGTACAACACTCCCACCATCCCATTATACAAGATTTTATTACATGTATATCTAGACATCATCAGAACATTAAGGTAACACTCTTCCTAGTTGCTATGTAGCCTGGGATTGCCTATTTAGTCATTTAGTACGATGAATGTTGCTATGTAGCTTCAGTGTGCAGGCTTAAGCACGCTAGTTAAGCAAAACAAGAAGTGGAAAGGTGTGTTAATTGCATCAGGCATAACATTTAAAAACAAGCAGATAGTCATTCAAACTGGTATTGTGCAGGTCTAAAGTACACTAGTTATTTTTAAAAAAACAAAAAGGCATGTAAACTGCAATATCCTGAACAACAACCAAATATCGTAATTCATCGAGGTATTGTTGAAAGTGTTATTGATGAAATTGAACCGCACGGAAAATAGTTGCACATATAGAGCATCACATTGTGAAGAACTGAAATAAACAAGTCATAAGGCCATCTCCAGCTGATCCTTTAAAAGTTAATGGACTAAAACCCTTAGTGGATATATATACTCCAGCAATTTTTGGCCTTTTCTAGTCGATCTGCTAAACTTAATGTTGTAAACTTCAATTTGATCAAGTTCAAAGCAGGTTTAACCAAAAGTAGCATGCATTCAAACACAAACATAGATAGTTTTGCATAACCGAACATAAAACATAAATTTAAACTAAGCTAAACTACTTTCGGTCGAAGTGGAGGCCGAGCCAATCCTTCCTCGTCATATACCGCTACTAGGAAAAACCTTATACATAGGAGCTTACCAGTAGCGTTGTTTAGAAGCAAGCGCTGCTACTAAATAGTAGTGGTGCTTAGAATTGAAGAGCGATGCTACTATAGACATAGCAGCGCCGCATTAGTTTAAAAACATGCTGCTACTTTAATTGCAACACCGTTGTCAGCTGGCTAGGTATACTAGTAGCGCAGGTTCTCTAAAAGCGCTACTACTATTGATCATAACAGTAGCGCTTGTTGGGAACAAGCGCTACCACTAAGGGCCCTTATCCAAACCGCTAGCCCGCGCGCGTCCTCACTCTCCCCCTCACACTTCACCTCTCTCTCTCTCTCTGTCGCCTCTCCGCCGCCGTCGCCGTCCTCCTCCTCCACCCATAAGGTCGACCCCTCCCTCGTCCTCCCCCTCCTCCCTGCTCCTCCTCCCTCTCAGCCGGCGGCCCCCTCCTCCTCCCTCTCAGTTGGTGGCCCCCTCCTCCTCCT
>LR738710.1:358528558-358553672 GCA_902687465.1 Secale cereale
GCTCCTCCCCCTCCTCCTCCTCCTCCTTCCTCCTCCTCCTGGCCTCCTCCCACCTCCTCCTCCTCCTTTCTGTAAATTGGTTTTATTTTTTTTAAATGTAGGTTTTGTTTGTAGTAAATGTAGGTTTTTTAGTAAATGTAGGTTTTTAGTATATTTTGGTCTTAGAAAAATTGAATAAGTAATTTGAATAGAATAAAATATAAATTTGAAAGAATAAGTAAATGTAGTTCTTTTGAATAGCATAGGAAAATTTTAATTTTTTTTGAAAATAATAAGTAAATGTAGGTCTTTTGAATTTTGTTTATATTTCGTTTCTGCAGCAATCAAAGAACCCCTGCATCATCCCCGCGGTTGTCCCCGTCACCGACCACCTCCGACCTCAAGGTGAGACCAGCCAAATCCTCATGTCAATGATGATGTAGATGGTTTTGATAGTGGTAGTAGAGCAGTAGCTACATGAGTAGCAGTGATAATTTTCATGGAATATGATGGAGATTTAGACATGTGATATGTAATGTTCTGTGTAGTACTAGTGCTTGCCCAAGTGTCCTATGTTTGTAGGGTACACCTCACAGTGGCCTATGTTTTTGCCGGAGTGTTGATTCATTTCCGTTTCGGAAAATTTCAGGCGCTCGATATGTCCTAGTTTAGCAAAGGTCATGCCGGATTTTTCCGTGAATTTTGGCATGACTTGTGCTAGAATATGTAGGAAATATTGAGTGCCCCGGATTTGCTAGAAAGAAAATTAACCGAAATTCGAGTTGACTTTAAGTATGTTGGGGATCTGTACATGAGAGTTGAAAAGTCAGTCAGGGAGAGTCTCCACCATGTATGAGAGAATAAGAATGCCGACTGTTGTCGTGGGGGTCGCTTCTCCTTCTTATCTTTGCGCTAGACTTCACTTATGCACTAGGGGAAGAAGGAGTAGCGACCCTCATCGACCGTCGAAAAATCAGTGAGGGATTGTCTCCACAATATATGAGAGAAGAAGAATGCCGACTGTTGTTGTGGGGGTCGCTTCTCCTTCTTCTACTTCTGCTAGACCTTTGTTATGCACTAGGGGAAGCAGCAGTAGTGACCATCATCGACGGTCGAAAAATCTGTGAGGGAGTGCCCACCATATATGAGAGAGGGAGGAGAATCCCGAAAAACCAATAGTCAACCCATGATTAATAATAATTATCTAATTTAATTTTTGTAGTATAGATATTTAATTTTTGAAGTTTAATTTTTGAATTATGAACATAGGAAATGTCGTCAATGTCATCATCAGATGACGAAAGTCTCCCGGAGTGCGACTGGTTCTACGACAAACGGGTTGTGTGCGACATGCCTCGCCTGGAATAAGATTGGTGCTTCAGCATTAAGCTCCAGGAGACTTCGATGTTGAAACGTTATGCAACGATGACTAGTGTTTTTTTGTAATTAAGCACAATTTCTGCTTCCTCAACGTATAATATTTTCGTCTTTTACAATTCGACTAGCTTATCCCATGCCATGCAAGATGCTATGTCTTGGACATGATGGATTTCGAAGATCATGAAAGTATGGCAACAAAGATAATTCAGCTAAGGACCCATCATGGTGTTGATTTAGCTGTAAATCTATACAATTCTGACAGCGTAACCCATTTTGGTTGCGCGAATTGGGTAGCACTTTGCGAGAACTATGATTTTCAGGAGGGTATGCTTGCGACCATGGATCTTTGTGATCCTAACATCGCCGAAAACAATATGGTCATTTGGGTACTTCTTGATACACCTCCAATACTACCGCTATGTGAGTTTCTCAAACATAGTTATTAAGTAATTTATATTGGTTATTTCACAATCGTTGACAACTTATTTCCATCGATAGCTTATTGTCATTCTTCATAGAATGTGCACAAGATAATAGACAGAACCTACTACACCGATGGCTCAAAATTAACTTATTAGGAGAAAGATCATATGATCTCATTTATTACTGATGTTGAGAATTACAATATGTATTATAAAACTCCTCCACATTAGGGTCAATACGTGCAACTACTGCATGTGTTGAACTACGTTAACATCCATGGAGATAAAATGGTTAGATTTTCTTTACTATTACGACATTCGTGCTTCTTTTGCGTAAATTCTTCTAAAAATCAACAACATTGCTAACTACGAAGTTATTACTATGCTTTTCAACAGATAAACCCAAATGATTGTGTGCCTCATCTGATGATGTTTCCGAACGGTCACCTTGATGTTATGAACTTACGACCAGGTCATCCTACGCATCTCAGCTGTCCATACCGGATTTCAAAAAGAGATCAACACATGAGAATCATAGATTGGTAAAAATGTATGGTCAATCGTATGGAGGTACTTGGAAGCAAAAGAAAGCGAAGCACAATAATTGGAGACAAGATGATCTCCATTCTCCATAATAGAGAGTCATGCCTATCTTGTTTTATTCTATTTTACCTTAAAAATGGTATTTAGGTCCTAGCTAATACCCATGATCATGTGCTAAGAACAATTAAGTAGGGTTGGTTAGATGACTATGAGGATGACGAGTATGACTTGTTATTATGATATGGAGTAGAAGTTGTATGAGGATGATGAGTATGACTTGTTATTATGATGATGCATGATGCTAGGTTGTTATATGAGAATGATGAGTTATTATATATCAGTGGGTGAAATGAACATGGATTATATTGAAGTGAAGGCAACATGTGGTGCATGTCGAAAGTAGTACTAATCCAACCTTGATCAAGTTAGGATTAGTACTACTTTTGACATGCACCACATGTTACCTCATTTCAATCTAATCCATGTTCCTTTCACCCACTGTTATATATAATAACTAATCATGGTCATAAAATCATCTGATGAAAGTGTTGTATAATAAACCTATACAAATACAGCGACAATAAGTTACATTATAAAAAATAGAGAAAAATGTAGCAGTAGAGCTTTTCAAAAGAAACGCTACTGCTATCTAGGTATAGTAGTAGCGCTTTTCAGAACAAACGCTACTGCTATCTAAGCATAGCAGTAAAGCTGGTGAACCAGCGCTACTGCTACTAGTTAGTTGTAGTGCGTTAGTAGTAGCACTGGCACAAGCGCTACTAGTAGCTCTAAAACCAGCACTACTACTAGAGTTTTCCCAAATAGTGTATGGTGTGCGGCGAGCCAGGTCCGGGGCGGTGCCATCGTCGGGGTCATTGGGGAAGCCACTCCTCCACTCGTCGACGTCGATCTCCTCGTCCTCGGGGCCCACCTCGACGCCCTTCACGCCGTCGTCCTTGCCGCCATTGACTTCGTCATCAGTGGAGAGCGCGATAACCTCGCCGCCCTCCGCGCCGCCGTCATCGCCGCCTTCGACCTCATCATCGGAGGAGAGCATGATAACCTCGCCGCCCTCTGCGCCGGCAAAGATCGCCCGCTTTGCCTCCATGAGCTCCGGGTGCTACCGGCAGAGCTCTTTCATGTAGGCCTCGTCGGTGGCCTCAGCCTCAAGGCGCTCCCATGCCTCGCGGTCCTCCCGTGCCATAGCCGAGCTCACCACCCCTGGCTCCAACGGAACGAGGTCGACCAGACATGTGCCGAAGGGGAAATTGAGCATAGCGGCCGCGCCGTGGTAGCCGACCTGCCAGCGGTCATACTCCATGGCCGCGATCTCGGGCGTGTGGAAGCTACCGAGCCACCGGCGGGTGTGGGTCTCCCGATCTGTAATCTCGACGACCCACGTGCCCCACCGCCACTGCCGGACCCCGAGGTAGGACCTCGTCAGCTACCAGGTTCGAGGTTGGATGGGGATGTCCTTGAACCAGCATAGGGTGATACTTCTCCAACGTATCTATAATTTTTGATTGTTCCATGCTATTATATTATCTGTTTTGGATGTTTAATGGGCTTTATTATACACTTTTATATTATTTTTGGGACTAACCTACTAACCCAAAGCCCAGTGCAAATTGTTGTTTTTTGCCTATTTTAGTGTTTTGCAGAAAAGGAATATCAAATGGAGTCCAAACGGAATGAAACCTTCGGGAGAGTTATTTTTGGAACAATTGCAACACAGAAGACTTGGAGTACACGCCAGGAAGCGAACGAGGCGGCCACGAGGGCTGGGGCGCGCCCAGGGGGTAGGCGCGCCCCCACCCTTGTGGGCCCCTCGTGGCTACCCTGACGTGCCTCTTCCTCCTATATATACCTATGTACCCTGAAAACATCAGGGAGCACCACGAAATCCTAATTCCACAGCCGCAACCTTCTGTACCCGTGAGATCCCATCTTGGGGCCTGTTCCGGAGCTCCGCTGGAGGGGCATCGATCACAGAGGGCTTCTACATCAACACCATAGCCTCTCCGATGAGTTGGGAGTAGTTTACCACAGACCTTTGGGTCCATAGTTATTAGCTAGATGGCTTCTTCTCTCTCTTTGGATCTCAATACAAAGTTCTCCTTGATCTTCTTGGAGATCTATTCGATGTAATTCTTTTTGCGATGTGTTTGTCAAGATCCGATGAATTGTGGGTTTATGATAAAGATTATCTATGAACAATATTTGATTCTTCTCTGAAATCTTTTATGCATGATTTAAATATCTTTGCAAGTCTCTTCGAATTATCAGTTTGGTGTATCCTACTAGATTGGTAGTTCTTGCACTGGGAGAAGTGATTAGCTGTGGGTTCAATCTTGTGGTGTCCTTTCCTAGTGACAACTGGGGCAACAAGGCACGTATTGTATTGTTTCCATCGAGGATAAAAAGATGGGGTTTATATCATATTGCTTGAGTTTATCCCTCTACATCATGTCATCTTGCTTAAGGCGTTACTCTTTTCTTATGAACTTAATACTCTAGATGCATGCTGGATAGCGGTCGATGTATGGAGCCATAGTAGTAGATGCAGAGTCGTTTCAATCTACTTGTCACAGCTGTGATGCCTATATACAATCATTATGCCTAAGTATTCTCATAAGTATGCTCTTTTCTATTAATTGCTCGACAGTAATTCGTTCACCCACCATAGAAATCTGCTATCATGAGAGAAGCCACTAGCGAAACCTATGCCCCCCGGGTCTATCTTCATCATATTAATCTTCCATCAACTATGTATATTTACTTTACTTCTGTTTTGCAATCTTTACTTTCAATCTACATATCAAAAATACCAAAAATATATTTTTATCATCTCTATCAGATCTCACTTGTGCAAGTGGCCGTGAAGGGGTTGACAACCCCTTTATCGCGTTGGTTGCAAGGTTCTTATTTGTTTGTGTAGGTACGAGGGACTCGCGCGTGGTCTGCTACTGGATTGATACCTTGGTTCTCAAAAACTGAGGGATATACTTACGCTACTGTGCTGCATCACCCTTTCCTCTTCGAGGGAAAACAATGCAAGCTCGAGAAGTACTAAGAAGAATTTCTGGCGCCGTTGCCGGGGAGACTTATGCCAACTCAAGTCTAGATTTGATCTCCCGTCAACTTGCCAATTTCTGGCGCCGTTGCCGGGGGATCTATGCAAAAGTCATATACCAAGTACCCATCACAAAATCTTATCCCTCACACTACATTATTTGCCATTCGCCTCTTGGTTTCCTCTCTCCCACTTCACCTTTGCCGTATTATTCGCCCTTTTTTCCATTCTCCTTTTTGTTTGCTTGTGTTGCCATGTGCCTTCTATTTGCTTGCATCTTCGCTTGTTAAAAATCTATCTATGGATCCTCATCCACTTGGTAATCTCTTTAAGAGATCCATCTATGATGAACCAATTGCTAGTGAGTTTAGTGCACTGGATTATCTTTATGAGGTTTTTCTTGAAATTCGTGAATCTAAAAATTGTGATGAAGTATTGGAAGAATATTATGAAGCAATTCACGATAGTTCCTGCAATAAAAAGCATGATTGCAATGATGTTATTATAAATCCTATTGATGTAAATCGTGCTAATAGTATGCAAAGCCCTAAGCTTGGGGATGCTAGTTTTTCTATGTCTACTACTTGTTGCAATGATCATGATTGGGCTGATTCTTCTGATGATCTTAAAAATTTATTTAAGCGCCATGATGAATATGAGATTGGAAATAGTGTTTGCAATAATATTGAAAGTGGGTTTGGAAAAGTGTAAACTTTAGATCCCACATATTTGGAGAATGTTCAATCTTATATTTTTTTTGATAAAAGTGGGTTTGGAGAGGTCATGACTTCATGTTAAGTTAATGTTGATCCAATTATTTTGGAAGAGTGTCAACTTCATATGCATGTGGATCATTGAGAATATGTTTCGTGGTAGTTATATTGTTGAATTTTCTTAGGATCCTACATGCAATTATTATGAGAGAGGAAAATATTGCTGTAGAAATCTTCATGTTACTAAATTACCTCTCTTCATGTTAAGTTTGATCTTGTTTCTTTCTTCTTCCTTGCATATGTTAGATCTTGCTTGTCTTGCTAATTTGTTTTCCTATAAAATGCCTATCCATATGAAGTATGTTAGACTTAGATGTGTTTTTCACATGCTATATGATGCTCTCTTTGTGCTTCAATTCTTATCTTCCATGTGAGCATCATTGAATTCTCAAGCCTATCTTAATGGCTATAAAGAAAGAGCTTGTTGGGAGGCAACCCAATTTTATTTTCTTTGCTTTTGCTCCTTTTTAGTAATAAATAATTCATCTAGCTTCTAGTTAGATGTGGTTTTGTGTTTTAATTACTGTTTGTGCCAAGTAGAACCTTTGCGAAGACTTGGGTGAAGTCTTTGCGATCATGCTGTAAAAAACAGAAACTTTAGCGCTCACGAGATTAGATACCATTTTTTACTAGAGAGTTCTTTTCAGTTGATTCTTTTTACAGATGATTAATAGAAAAATTCCTTAAGTCCACCAATTTATTTCAGAATTTTTAGAGTTACAAAAGTATTCAAAAGTTACAGATTGCTACAGACTATTCTGTTTTTGACATATTCTGTTTTTCGTGTGTTGTTTGCTTATTTTGATGAATCTATGAGTAGTATCGGGGGGTATGAATCATAGAGAAGTTGGAATACAGTAGGTTTAACACCAATATAAATAAAGAATGAGTTCACTACAGTTTCTTTGAGTGGTGGTTTGTTTTCTTATACTAACGGAGCTCACGAGATTTTTTGTTAAGTTTTGTGTTGTGAAGTTTTCAAGTTTTGGCAAGAGCCTAATCTTGGGGATGCCCAAGGCACCCCAAGGTAAAATTCAAGGACAACCAAAAGCCTAAGATTGGGGATGCCTCGGGAAGGCATCCCCTCTTTCGTCTTCGTCTATCTGTAACTTTACATGAGACTATATTTTTATTCACCACATGATATGTGTTTTGCTTGGAGCGTCATGTATGATTTGAGTCTTTGCTTTTTAGTTTACCACAATCATCCTTGGTGGACACACGTTTTGAGAGAGATACACATGAATCGGAATTTATTAGAATACTCTATGTGCTTTACTTATATCTTTTGAGCTAGATAGTTTTGCTCTAGTACTTCACTTATATATTTTTAGAGCATGGTGGTGGTTTTATTTTGTAGAAATTATTGATCTCTCATGCTTCACTTATATTATTTTGAGAATCCTTTAGAACAGCATGGTAATTTGCTTTGGTTATAAAAATAGTCTTAATATGATAGGCATCCAAGATGGGTATAGTAAATACTTTCATAAAAGTGCATTGAATATTATGAGAAGTTTGATACTTGATGATTATTTTGAGATACGAGGATGGTGATATGAGAGTCATGCTAGTGGAGTAATTGTGCATTTGAGAAACACTTGTGTTAAAGTCCGTGATTCCCGTAGCATGCACGTATGGTGAACTGTTATGTGATGAAGATGGAGCATGATTTATTTATTGATTGTCATCCTTTGTGTGGATGTCGGGATCACGCGATGGTTAACTCCTACCAACCATTCCCCTAGGAGTATGCGTTGAATACTTTGTTTTGGTAACTCATATATTTTTGCAATAAGTATATGAGTTCTTTATGACTAATTTTGAGTCCATGGATTATACACACTCTCACCCTTCCACTATTGCTAGCCTCTCTTGTATCGCGCAACTTTCGCTGGTACCATACACCCACCGTATACCTTCCTCAAAACAGCCACCATACCTACCTATTATGGCATTTCCATAGCGATTCCGAGATATATTGCCATGCAACTTTCCACCGTTCCGTTTATTATGACACTCTTCATCATTGTCATATTGCCATGCATGATCATGTAGTTGACATCGTATTTGTGGCAAAGCCACCATTCATAATTTTTCATACATGTCACTCTTGATTCATTGCACATCTCGGTACACCACAGGAGGCATTCACATAGAGTCATATTTTGTTCTAGTTTCGAGTTGTAAGTAAATAAAAGTGTGATGATCTTCATTACTAGAGCATTGTCCCAGTGAGGAAAGGATGATGGAGACTATGATTCCCCCACAAGTCGGAATGAGACTCCGGACGAAAGAAAAGAAAGAAGAAGAAAAAAGTGGCCATAAAAAAGAAAAAAAAAGAAAAAAGAGAAAAGGCACAAACGAGAACAAAGAAGAAAAAAATGAGAGAAAAAGAGATAAGGGGCAATGCTACTATCCTTTTTCCACACTTGTGCTTCAAAGTAGCACCTTTATCTTCATGATAGAGAGTCTATTGTTTTGTCAATTTCATATACTAGCGGGGATTTTCATTATAGAACTTGGCTTGCATATTCCAATGATGGGCTTCCTCAAAATGCCCTAGGTCTTCGTGAGCAAGCAAGTTGGATGCACACCCACTTAGTTTCTTTTGTTGAGCTTTCATACACTAATAGCTCTAGTGCATCCGTTGCATGGCAATCCCTACTCACTCACATTGATATCTATTGATGGACATCTCCATAGCCCATTGATATGCCTAGTTGATGTGAGACTATCTTCCTCTATTGTCTTCTCCATAGCCACCACTCCATTCCACCTATAGTGCTATATCCATGGCTCACGCTCATGTATTACGTGAAAGTTGATAAGTTTGAAAAAATTGAAGTGTGAAACAATTGCTTGGCTGAAACCGGGGTTGAGCATGATTTAAATATTTTGTGTGATGAAGATAGAGCATAGCCAGACTATATGATTTTGTAGGGGTAACTTTCTTTCGCCATGTTATTTTGAGAAGAAATAATAGCTTTGTTAGTATGCTTGAAGTATTGTTATTCTTATGTCAATATTAAACTTTTGTCTTGAATCTTTCGGATCTGAACATTCATGCCACAATAAATAAAATTACATTGAGAATTATGTTGGGTACCATTCCACATCAAAAATTCTGTTTTTATCATTTACCTACTCGAGGACGAGCAGAAATTAAGCTTGGGGATGCTTGATACGTCTCCAATGTATCTATCATTTTTATTGTTCCATGTTATTATATTATCTGTTTTGGATGTTTAATGGGCTTTATTCACTTTTATATTATTTTTGGGACTAACCTACTAACCCGAAGCCTAGTACAAATTGCTATTTTTTTTGCCTATTTCAGTGTTTCGCAGAAAAGGAATATCAAACGGAGTCCAAACGGAATGAAACCTTCGAGAGAGTTATTTTTGAACAATTGCAACACAGAAGACTTGGAGTACACGCCAGGAAGTGAACGAGGCGGCCACGAAGGCAGGGGCGCGCCCGGGGGGTAGGCGCGCCCCCACCCTCGTGGGCCTACCCCCACCCTCGTGGGCCCCTCGTGGCTCCCCTGACGTGCCTCTTCCTCCGATATATACCCATGTACCCTGAAAACATTGGGGAGCACCACGAAACCCTAATTCAGCGCCGCAACCTTCTGTACCCATGAGATCCCATCTTGGGGCCTGTTCCGGAGCTCCACCGGAGGGGGCACCGATCACGGAGGGCTTCTACATCAACACCATAGTCTCTCCGATGAGTTGTGAGTAGTTTACCACAGACCTTCGGGTCCATAGTTATTAGATAGATGGCTTCTTCTCTCTCCTTGGATCTCGATACAAAGTTCTCCTGGATCTTCTTGGAGATCTATTCGATGTAATTGTTTTTGCGGTGTGTTTGTCAAGATCCGATGAATTGTGGGTTTATGATCAAGATTATCTATGAACAATATTTGATTCATCTCTGAAATCTTTTGTGCATGATTTAAATATCTTTGCAAGTCTCTTCGAATTATCAGTTTTGTGTGGCCTACTAGATTGGTAGTTCTTGCAATGGGAGAAGTGCTTAGCTTTGGGTTCAATCTTGCGGTGTCCTTTCCCAGTGACAGCAGGGGCAGCAATGCACATGTTGTATTGTCGCCATCGAGGATAAAAATACGGGGTTTATATCATATTGTTTGAGTTTATCCCTCTACATCATGTCATCTTGCTTAAGGCGTTACTCTGTTCTTATGAACTTAATACTCTAGATGCATGCTGGATAGCGGTCGATGTTTGGAGTATTAGTAGTAGATACAGAATCGTTTCGATGTTTGCATATAACAATGATCATGCCTAGATATTCTCATAACTATGCTCTTTTCTATCAATTGCTCGACAGTAATTCGTGCACCCACCGTAGAAATCTGCTATCATGAGAGAAGCCACTAGTGAAACCTATGGTCCCCGTGTCTATCTTCATCATATTAATCTTCCATCAACTATTTGTCTTCACTTTACTTTTATTTTGCAATCTTTACTTTCAATCTACATATCAAAAATACCAAAAATATTATCTTATTATCTCTATCAGATCTCACTTTTGCAAGTGGCCCTGAAGGGATTGAAAACCCCTTTATCACGTTGGTTGCATGGTTCTTATTTGTTTATGTAGGTACGAGGGACTCGCGTGTGGTCTCCTACTGGATTGACACCTTGGTTCTCAAAAACCGAGGGAAATACTTACGCTACTGTGCTGCATCACCCTTTCCTCTTCGAGGGAAAACAACGCAAGTTCGAGAAGTAGCATAGTGGCGCGGCGGCGGGCAGATCATGGGATCGGCAATGACGCATCGAGCCCGCGGAGGACGATGGGGACACCTTGGTGGTCACCTGATACGTCTCCAACGTATCTATTATTTTTGATTGTTCCATGCCATTATTTATGAAGTCTTAGATGTTTAATGGGCTTTATCATTCACTTTTATATCATTTTTGGGACTAACCTACTAACCCAAAGGCCCAGTCCAGATTGCTGTTTTTTGCCTATTTCAGGGTTTTGCAGAAAAGGAATATCAAACGGAGTCCAACCGGAATGAAACCTTCGCATGAGATATTTTTGGAGAAAATCATGCGAGATAAACTTTGGGGCCAAGCCAGGGACAGGGGGCCCACCCTCGAGGGTGGGGGGCGCGCCCCCCTGCCACAAGGGCAGGCCCGGTGGCCCCTGGTGCCCCTCTTCCTCCTATATATGCCTACGTACCCCAGAAACTCCAGACGCAGAGAGAAAACCCTAATTCCACCGCCGTAGCTGCTGTTCCCATGGAGATCCCATCTTGGAGCCTGTTCTGGGAGGGGGATCCATCACGGAGGCCTTCATCATCATCATCATCGCCCTCACCATGAGTTGTGAGTAGTTTACCACAGACCTTCGGGTCCATAGCTAGTATCTAGATGGCTTCTTCTCTCTCTCCGGATCTCAATACAAAGTTCTCCTCGGTCTACGAGGAGATCTATCCGATGTAATCTCTTTTTGCGGTGTGTTTGTCGAGATCCGATGAATTGTGAGTTTATGATCAAGGTTATCTATGAAAGATATCTGGTTCTTCTCTGAACATTTTCTGTGTGCTCATAATATCCTTGCAAGTCTCTTTGAATTATTGGTTTGGTTTGACCTACTAGATCTATAGTTCTTGCAATGGGAGAAGTGCTTGGCTTTGGGTTCAATCTCGCGGTGTCCTTTCCCAGTGACAGCAGGGGCAGCAAGGCACGTATTGTATTGTTGCCATCGAGGATAAAAAGATGGGGTTTTCATCATATTGCTTGAGTTTATCCCTGTACATCATGTCATCTTGCTTAAGGCGTTACTCTGTTCGTATGAACTCAATACACTAGATGCATGCTAGATAGCGGTCAATGTGTGGAGTAATAGTAGTAGATGCAGGCAGGAGTCGGTCTACTTGTCTCGGACGTGATGCCTATATCGAATGATCATGCCTAGATAGTCTCATAATTATTCGCTTTTCTATCAATTGCTCGACAGTAATTTGTTTACCCGCCGTAGAATATCACTATCATGAGAGAAACCACAAGAGAAAACTATGGCCCCCGGGTCTATCACTATCATATTACTTTCCCTTCAATTTCTGCCGTCGTTGTTTATTTGCTTTCTTTACTTTTTGTTTCTATACCAAAAATACCAAAAATATAATTATCATCTCTACCAGATCTCACTATCGTAAGTGACCGTAAAGGGATTGACAACCCCTTATCGCATTGGCTGCGAAGTTCTTATTAGTTGGTGCAGGTGCGAGGGACTAGCGCGTGGTCTCCTACTGGATTGATACCTTGGTTCTCAAAAACTTAGGGAAATACTTACGCTACTGTGCTGCATCTCCCTTTCCTCTTCGAGGGAATACAACGCAAGCTCAAGAGGTAGCATCACCTTGCCAACGTCAGGTGAAAAGGCCGTGATAAAGCTCTGTATGGCCATTGGCTCCTCGATCTCCCTGGCACACAGACAGAGGTTGAGGATGGAGGTGGCGACAATGACGGCGACCTACCAATGGTTTTGGGGGTTGTAAGGGCATATTTCTCCCTAAGTAGTTTTGGTGATTGATGATAATGCATTTGCGGACTAATCGTGTGCAATAAACTTTTTCAGATATATATTACCTAGGCACAAGACGATTAAGTACCCCTCGGATCTTATGGAAGACGGTGTTTCCTTTTGTTTATTTTTCAGTGGAATTGAGTCATAGGAAAGCCGTACTATTAAGAGGGGGTCCGCTTCGGAAAGGTTTGGGTGGATTCAACACGTACACGTCTACTCATTCGCACAACCTTTCCTTTGCTTGTCTGGAGCTCCGCTATTTTCCTCGTCAGTACAAAACAGTGGCCTCCTACTACTACAACTGCCTGGCATGCGGTAGTACCGCTCAAAGTGAGCGGTAGTACCGCACTGCCACACGGTAGTACCACCTCAGGACCGTGGTAGTACCTCATAGAGCGCTAGTACCGTAGCATGAGCACGGTAGTACCGTGTGGCTGGCCCAGCGTCGTAACTAGTACGGTAGTAGGCGCGGAAGTAAATTTTTACTTCTGCATCCTACGTGGTAGTACCGCTTGGGTCAAGCGGTAGTACCGTGTCGTGTTTTTGCTACAACCGTATTTCTGCGGATGTATTTTATTTAGTCCGCACTTCCGCTCGGCCTGTCTAGCCCTGCCTTGCGGTAGTACTGCAGGGACGTACGGTAGTACCGCTCAGGCAGTACTACCGCCCGTTGCTTCAACGCAATAGGGCTAGTCCTGGCAAGTACTGCAACAGCGGTAGTACCGCATCCAGAGCGGTAGTACTGCTGGGCCGAGCGGTAGTACCGCAACTTAGGTGCGGTAGTACCGCGCTATGCGGGCAGAAATGTAGGATAACGGTTGGATTTGTTCTCCCACTATATATAGGGAGTCTTCTTCTCCAAGGAGACTCACCTCTTCCTCCCCAAAGCTCCATTGTTGCTCAAAGCTCCATTTCCGCCCGATCTCTCTCCCTAGCCAATCAAACTTGTTGATTTCCTCTGGATTGCTTGAGAAGGCATCGATCTACACTTCCACAAAGAGATATTTGATTCCCCCCACTAATCCCTTGCGGATCTTGTTACTCTTGGGTGTTTGAGCACCCTAGACGGTTGAGGTCACCGCAGAGCCATATTCCATTGTGGTGAAGCTTTGTGGTGTCGTTGGGAGCTTCCAATTCATTTGTGGAGATAGCCCCAACTTTGTTTGTAAAGGTTCGGTTGCCGCCTTCAAGGGCACCACTAGTGGAATCACGGCACCTTGCATTGTGTGAGGGCGTGAGGAGAATACGGTGGCCCTAGTGGCTTCTTGGGGAGCATTGTGCCTCCACACCGCTCCAACAGAGACGTACTTCCTCTCAAAGGGAAGGAACTTCGGTAACACATCCTCGCCTTCACTGGCTCCACTTGTGGTTATTTCTTCCCTTTACTTGTGCAAGCTTTCCTTGTGTATCTTAGATAGCTTGCTTGTGAGGTTATTATCTTTCTTCCTATAAGTTGTCATCATAATAGCATATCTAGATAACTTACTTTGTTGCTTAATTTTAATTGGTTAAGAAAAGCTAAAAATTGTTAGTTTCCTATTCACCCCCCCTCTAGTCAACCATATTGATCCTTTCAATTGGTATCAGAGCCTCGTCTCTCTTTAAGGACTTTACCGTCCAAAGAGTATGGGTGACAACATAGTTGAGACGGAGGACCATTCCGGTGGAACTCCGTCCTTGCCTATGTCCGATGGGGGAGCCTCGGTCTCTCGTGAGGAGTTCAATGTGGCTATGACCACATTGAAAGAATCACTAGCTATCAAGGTCAAAGGCATGTTTAAGGAATTGCTTGAGGGGCTCAAATTATCCACCACATCGTTGGAAGTGGTTCATCCCGCTACCATCGTGTCGGAGGCTACTCCCGACAAGGGAGAAGCAAGTAGTGAACAAACTCCGGTTCAAAAAACCATAGAAAACTTTGAAAAATCACAAAACACAAAACAATGTTTGCAAATAAGACCATGTAGTCGAGGCTTTTTGCGAGCTGCCAGGCTCCATATTTGAGGCTTCTGATTCGAATACGATCAGTGAACCGGACCAAAGGGGTTAAGCTAGGATTCGAATACGATCATGTAGCCCCCAGTGGCCTTGAGATTTTGCCGATCAGTGGATTCGAATACGATCCAAGTCGGACCCAAAAAGGGGTTAAGCTATGATTCGAATACGATCAAGAAGCCCCCTAGTGAGTTTGTCTATGTTCACTTTGGTTCGAATACGACCTATGTTTGAACAGGAAGCCCCCTGGTGAGTTTGGCTATGTTCTCTTTGGTTCGAATACGACCTATGTTTGAACAGGAAGCCCCCTAGTGAGTTTGGCTATGTTCTCTTTGGTTCTAATACGACCTATGTTTGAACAGGAAGCCCCCTAGTGACCATAGAGGAAGGGTACCTATATGGAAGTTGTGCTGTGCGACAAACCCTCTTTGGTCCCTTAATAAATAATTGTCCTGCATATCAAAATATACGGATCAAAGCAATTGTTTTCTTGATGAAAATGATATATACCAAGAAAATAGATTTAGATGGATATCACCTGATGTATTTGGACCTTATGATCCTCATCGGTGTCTGTTAGCCAAACTGGTATGTTGAATAGGTCAGATCGCAGGGCGGACGGTAAAACGACCGCAGCATCAGTGGCAGCACAGACATATGAATCGGCCGCAGTTGTAAACCGGTGCGGATGAGCAATTTGTCCTCCACGATGTAAACCGGTGCGGACGCGTGAACCGGCCGTCCGTTCATCAAGTAATGTGACACAGATGAAAATGTCGGTGTAGAATATGGCCAATGCGTGTTTATATCCGCAGTATAACAATGATTTTACCTGTATATAAAAATACCAATAGGGCAGTGTAATGGTGCTCAGAGGAATTAAAAGATCCTGATAAACTATATAAGAGAGATAACACCTGATTTGCTCGAAGAATAGATGGGTCGGCCGACGCCGACGGGCTAGTTGTGCTCCTGGTGGTAAACCGGCGCGGTTGTGAATGACGGCCACGGCGTTGTAAACCGGCGCGGTCGTGAGAGACGGCCACGGCGTTGTAAACCGACGCGGTCGTGAGAGACGGCCACGGCGTTGTAAACCGGCGCAGTGGCGAGAGACGGCCAAGGCGCTATAAACCGGCGCGGGAATCCGTGGAATAATGATGACCACTTATGTTAAACGATGTTTGGCGTGCCTCCACCTCCGTGGTATAATACCATTTTATAATGAATAATTTTCCTGCATATAAAATACAGCAGGGCGAGGAATTTTGCTCGGATGAATTAATATGTATTAAAAATAAATAGGATAGATACCACCTGATTCGCCTGGAGAATAGATGAGCCGGCCGTGTATTGATGCAGCAACGGGGGTAGCGACTCGCACGTGTATCCGCTGGCCGGTTTATGAGGACGGATGCGGCACCGGCGTGTTAACGTAGACCGGACCGCAGAAGCGGTGGCGTGCGCACGTCCATTGGCGAGGGAGTCGGCCGCGGTGTTGGAGACCAGCATACGTGGGCGCGGACAGACGGGTCGGCCGCATAGTGGTAGCCGGCGCTGGTATGAAACTTGGCCACTACATTTAAGCCGTTTCAAGCCTCATATTTATTATGTCATTTTCGTAGTAGACTTTGTCCTGCATAAAATATATTGAAAGACAAAGTAATTGTTTCCAAAAGAATTAATATGTGCTAAAAATACTGAGAATAGATAGCACCTGGTATTTTTTTCGGATGAATCGGATGCTGATAGGAGATAATGCTATTTCGCTTTGGTTCACCTATCCCAACAGTAGTAGTAGTACTATTTCTTGATTCTTGCGCAAATTCTGCTGTTGTTTTGACCTTCATGCGAAAATAATACTACTTGATTCAATGACATAACCGATTGCCCCGGTTTGTTAGCAGTAGGAGCAGCGACTTCTTTCGTTGGTTTAACTAGGAGTACTAATTGATCTTTCCTCTTTGCATGCTACTCCCACTATTTTTTTCTTCACGAGGAGTCGAGCGGCTCAGCGAGATGACTTGTAACATTTTTGGTGATTCTCGGCTGTGTCAAACCACGGTTGAGGCGGCCGGCTAGCTCGGCGGCGAGGCTTTGCAGGCGACTTGCGACAGAGGGGCAACTGACGGCTCAGCGGTGCTGGGCGTGAATTAACTGCAGGATCATCAGATTGGAGCTGAAGCTTTGCACATAACAACAGTATTGATGGTAGTAGTTGTAACACCAGTAATTTCATTGGAGCAATCTGACCGCATCAATCTCTTTCACACTCTGACCGCCACAATATTGTAAACTCCCCGGACAGAAACGGAGGCTGCTACATCAGTTCTTCCACAGCGGAGGCAATCTGAGGCTTGGGCACAGGGTGGCAACCGCTGGTCGGAGCAGGCGCTGATGAAAACTACAGCGGATGCAACGCTCGTTGAACCAACGCTTAGTGCTTGGAAGAAGAAATACAGAAACGCGACTGAAGGGCGCCGCGGGCGAACCGGCTACGGTATATGAGGCAAGCAGAGACGGCCGTAGGAAGTAGAGGCAGTACGGCGGGGCATGGCGGCCCATGGCGCGCCAACGGAGCTGGCAGGGCAGCCAAGGTGAGGGGCGGCGCGGCGCGCTGGCATACCCGGTGACTTGTAGCAGAGGCAAGGCCGGCTCAACGGCAGGCGGGTCAAGGCGACCCCAGCAGAGGCGGAGGCAAGGGTGAAGCAGGTGGCGGCTTGTGGCGGCGCGCACGTGGAGGCGCGGAGCGGAGGCTCCTGCGGGAAGGCGCTGGCGAAGCAAGCAGGAGGCAGAGGCGCGCCGGACTCCTCCTCCGGGTCATGGTATGATTTGAAGGCGAGGCGGATTGAGGCCAGCCGTAGAGACAGCAGCGGAAGCGCTCCAGTGGTGACTCGAGGGAAACCCGCGGCGGTTCGTCACGGGTCTCGGACGTTGACTTCTAGTTGTGATTCTCTTCGCTTCCGAGTCGTAGTCGGAGGAAACGAGGCAAACTCAGCCCCGCATCTTCCGGGCCGGACAAGGCAGAGGCAAGGTCGGCTTCGAGCAGCGGCCGCGGGAGGCGATGAAGTGACGAGGACCAAAGGCGGCTTAGTCAAGCGGAGGTGAGGCCGCTCCTCCCGGATTGTTTGGCGCAGCCACGACACAAGAGCCGTGAAGCCGAGTCGGGCTGCTGCTGTAGTTTAGGTGCACCGGCGAGGGCGGCTTCGAAACAGCCAAGGGTCAAAGCACTGGTCAATGCAGATGTGGGGATCTTTGTAGCAATCAGAGTCGACCAAAGACAATCGATTTGGCTTCAGATGATTTTGTAGCAAAAATCAACTTCGTCTTGATGTGGTATACATACGCGGCGGCAGCAACTCAACGGATCGTAAAAAACAATTGTTGTTGGTCTTGGGAGCTCTTGAAAATTGATCCAGATCTGACGGATCGTCCGATCTCGGCAGGCTTGCACCACACAACCGTAATTTTTCTTCCATCAAATTTCCCATATGTTGGACCGGCAGATCATTCAAAACAGATTCTTCCTTCATCCGAAAAATTGCGAATTCCTCGAACCAAGAAGAGATCCCTCCAAGAACTCAACACCATCGTGCGCAAGCCCCACGGTGGGCGCCAACTGTCGTGGAATTTACACGGCAGATGTCCGGTTTAGCGGACTTAGTCGTGAGGCCGCGCATCTATGTAGTAGATTGAGAGGGGTTGAGCGGAATCGAGAGACGTGATGCTAGACAAGCATTTAGATAGCTTCGGGCCCCGGGAAACATCATCCGGTAATAACCCTACGTGTTGTTTGAGGCTAGATCTCATTATGATCCTCTTCGTGTCGCCGGTAAACCAGCTCTTTGTGTCTAGCACTAGAAACTTGTGAGAACTTGTCTAAAACTTGTCTAAAACTTGTCCCCTCTTTGGGGAGCCCTGCCCCTCCTTATATATGTTGAAGGGGCGGGTTACACGTAGAGTCCTAGTAGGATTAGGATTGCTTTATTACAAGGAGTCCTAGTCTTGCTTCCTTTGTAAGAGATTATTCCTTGTGCTTTCTTCATAAACCGGCCCACCATACATGAACCGTCCTTCTGGGCCTTGGGCCTTGTCATCCATGATCCGCCTGCCGGGTTACCAGTAAATTGCCAACTATAAACCGTCTTAAGTAAAACGCCAAGTCCGGCCGGGTTATAATTCCGACCGGTTCATACCGCGGGGTATATCCCCGACACCCCGGTTACTAAGAATGGGAGTGGGATCTTTGCCCACTCCGCTCCTCCTACCCACTATGGAGGACCCGTCCTACACCGCATTTAAATTCCATTGGGCCTCCTCCTAAGTTTATGAAAAAAATCTGATTTTTCTATTTGGATGTTTCTCTTTAAACGTCATTTAAATCGAGCAAGGTTTTTATCCACGTGATCCCGACAACTTAACTCCGAGAGAAGTTGCAGATCATCAATTCAACGAGTTCGTTCTTTGCATACTTCAAGATGCTATCCCTCCCGAAGACATTGCACATCTTCGACCCTTCACCGTGGCTAAGGAAGCTTGGGAGCATGTTGTCTCCATGTACAAGGGGAGCGCAAGCATTCAATGCTCTAACTATGAAGTTGTGCAAGATGAAGCCGATGAGTTTGTTATGATCGAAGATGAAGATCCTCGTGAACTTTATCGGAGATTAACCACTCTTGCGGTTTCTCTTCGAGATCATGGGAGCAAGGACACGGATGACAATTGGATCAAGCGCAAGTTTCTCAAGGCCATGATGCCTTACCAAAGGGCCATGTCCTCCGTCATTGGCGAAAGACCGGACTTCCACACTTTGTCATCAAATGAAGTGTTGGATGAGTTCTTTGCCATGAGAATCTTGGACAAGACCGTTGACAATGTGGTTTTAAGAGCTCAACGATCAAAGAAGCCTGATCTTGCCTTGAAGGCCAAGGCTTGTGTGGAAGAAGAGGAGGAGGAGGATGATGATGAGTGTTGCCGCGAGGACACCAAATATGACTATCATGAGCACATGGCTCTTGCTTCACGGCAATTTTGGGGCAACAAGAAGAACTCAAGGCCCAATTTCAATAAGAACAACTCAAGTGGCAACAAGGGAAAGCAACGAGTGAGGACATGCTTCAACTGTGGGAATGTGAGCCACTTTGTTGTAGATTGCCCATATGAGAAACGAGAAGACTTTGGAGGCAAGCTTATCCAGAAGGATAAGGCCAAGTCTTATCCCAACAAGAACAACTTCAACAAGAAGACCCCTCCTAAAGGGTTGGTGTCCCAAGAAGTATATGTTGAGGAAGATGATAATGATGAAGATGATGAGATGGTCACCATGGCCACAATTGCTATTGCAACTACTCCTTGCTCATCTCTCTTCGACTCACCAAATGAGAACATCACCGCCAAGTGTCTCATGGCTAAGGCCACCAACAAGGTAACTCCTAACATCAACACTACCATCATCACTAATCCTTCATTGACGGATTGTATTGATGAGAGTGAGGGAGCTAAGGAGAAAGAGAATGAATTTGAGTTGTTTATGAGAAAACTCGAGGGCAAACCCAAGAAGCATTTTGTTGCTCTCTTGGAACAACTCGGTGAGGCCAATGACATGATCGAGGCTGACGAGGAGACCATTGCTAAAATGGAAGGGCATAGTCGAGACTATGCCGATGAGATATCGGATCTCTCTAATGCTCTAGAGGAAGAGCGTGGTCTTCGTTTGGCTCTTGAGGATTCACACAACGATGATCATGCTAAATTAAAGAAAGATCTCGATCATGCTATATTTGTCTCTCATATGATTAACTCCAAGAAGGGAAAGCTTGGGGTTGACCATGCTAGACTCAAGCCGGAGTTTGTTACACTTTACAAGGCTCACAAGGCCTTGAAAGGTATACATGCTTCTCTCAAGGAGTCTCATGATCAACTCCAAGTTTCGCTAACCAAGGAAAAAGCTATCTTTCCTCGCATGGTGTTGATTGATAATGAAAATGCTACTAACCCATGTTGCGAGCATGTGCATCTTGTTGAAGAAAATGCCAAGTTGAAGAAGCAACTTGAGAAAGGCCTTGTGACATGTATACAAGGTGAGAAGAACCTCAACAATCTTTTGAGTAATCGAAAGGAGGTTGTGGCAAAGGAAGGAATTGGGTTTGCTCCCAAGCCCAAGAAGAAGAAGAACGACAAGACCAAGCTACCTCCCCCTCTCCATCAAATTGTTGGGTAACGTAGTATTTTAAAATTTCCCTACGATCACGCAAGATCTATCTACCAGATGAATAGCAACGAGAGGGGAGAGTGTGTCTACGTACCCTCGTAGACCGGGAGAGGAAGCGTCAAGTGACGCGGTTGATGTAGTCGAACTTCTTCGGGATCCAACCGATCAAGCACCGAACGTACGACACCTCCGCGTTCACCACACGTTCAGCTTGATGACGTCCCACGAGCTCTTGATCCAGTTGATCTTCATGGGAGAGTTTCGTCAGCACGACGGCATGGTGACGAATATGATGAAGTTACCGGCGCAGGGCTTCGCCTAAGCAATGCGACAGTATGACTGAGGTGTGTTTCTGTGGAGGGGGGCACCGCACATGGCTAAAACAATTCAACTTGTGTGTCTTTGGGTGCCCCCCTATCCCCGTATTTACAGGATCAAGGGGGATATGCCGGTAGGCCCCTTGTGGTGCGCCTAGGAGGTGCAATCCTACTAGGAATAGGATTGCAATCCTATTCCTAGTAGGAACTACCAAAAGGGAGAAGGGGGAAAGGAAGGAGAGGGAGAATGAGAAGGAAAGGGGCGCCGGCCCCCCCTCCTACCTTGTCCAATTCGGACCAAGGGGTGGGGGCGCGCGGCCCAGCCCTGGCCCTCCTTCCCTCTTTCTCCTACGGCCCATTAAGGCCCATAGCTTCCCCAGGGGTTCCGGTAACCCCCCCGGTACTCCGGTAAATTCCGAAACTTTACGGTACACTTCCGGTGTCCGAATATAGTCGTCCAATATGTCAATCTTTACGTCTCGGACATTCCGAGACTCCTCATCATGTCCGTGATCTTATCTGGGACTCCGAAGTACCTTCGGTACATCAAAACTCATAAACTCATAATACCGATCGTCATCAAACGTTAAGCGTGCGGACCCTACGTTCGAGAACTATGTAGCCATGACCGAGACTTATCTCCGCTCAATAACCAATAACTAAACCGGGATGCTCATATTGGCTCCTGCATATTCTATGAAGATCTTTGTCGGTCAAACCGCATAACAAGATACGTTGTTCCTTTTGTCATCGGTATGTTACTTGCCCGAGATTCGATCGTCGGTATCTCTATACCTAGTTCAATCTCGTTACCGACAAGTCTCTTTACTCGTTCTGTAATACATCATCTCGTGACTAACTGATTAGTCATTTGCTTGCAAGGCTTATTATGATGTATATTACCGAGAGGGCCCAGAGATACCTCTCCGACACTCGGAGTGACAAATCCTAGTCTTGATCTATGCCAAGACCACGAATACTTTCGGAGACACCTGTAGAGCATCTTTATGATCACCCAGCTACGTTGTGACGTTTGATAGCACACAAGGTGTTCCTACGGTATTCGGGAGTTGCATAATCTCATAGTCATAGGAACATGTATAAGTCATGAAGAAAGCAATAGCAGTAAAACTAAACGATCATAGTGCTAAGCTAGTGGATGGGTCTAGTCCATCACATCATTCTCCTAATGATGTGATCCCGTTGATCAAATGTCAACTCATGTCTATGGCTAGGAAACATAGCCATCTTTGATCAATGAGCTAGTCTAGTAGAGGCATACTAGGGACATACTATTTTGTCTATGTATTCACACATGTACCAAGTTTCCGGTTAATACAATTCTAGCATGAATTGTCTTTTGCATCCGTTGCATATTATAGTTCATCATGAAGCCTTTATAGCTTGGTGGCAGTGATTGAAGAACTTTATCAATAACACTATCCTCATCAACTTTGCAACCAAGTTGAGTCATATGATTGTACTACCCAGACATTCTGAGAAAGTGTTCACTGATAGGACTATTCTCTTCCATCTTGCAGCTGTAGAACTTATTGGAAATCTCATATTTCTCAATCCGGGCATTTGCTTGAAATATTAACTTCAACTCCTGGAACATCTCATATGGTCCATGACGTTCAGAACGTCGTTGAAGTCCCGGTTCTAAGCCGTAAAGCATGGCACACTGAACTATCGTATAGTCATCAGACCGTGTCTGCCAGACGTTCAAAGAGTCTACATTGGCGGGAGGGGGCTTGTCACCTAGCGGTGCTTCAAGGACATAATTCCTCAGTGCAGCAATGAGGAGAATCCTCAAGTTACAGACCCTAGTCCGTGTAATTTCTACCATCATCTTTCAACTTAGCTTTCTCTAGGAATACATTAAAATTCAATGGAACGGTAGCACGGGCCATTGATCTACAATAACATAGATATGCAAAAACTATCAGGACTAAGTTCATGATAAATTAAAGTTCAATTAATCATATTACTTAAGAACTCCCACTTAGATAGACATCCCTCCGGTCATCTAAATGATCACGTGATCCAAATCAACTAAACCATGTCCGATCATCGCGTGAGATGGAGTAGTTTCAATGGTGAACATCTTATGGTGATCATATCTACTATATGATTCACGCTCGACCTTTCGGTCTCCAGTGTTCCAAGGCCATATCTGCATATGCTAGGCTCGTCAAGTTTAACCCGAGTATTCTGCGTGTGCAAAACTGGCTTACACCCGTTGTATTGAACGTAGAGCTTATCACAGCCGATCATCACGTGGTGTCTCGGCACGACAAACTTTCGCAACGGTACATACTCAGGGAGAACACTTATACCTTGAAATTTAGTAAGGGATCATCTTATAATGCTACCGTCGTTCTAAGAAAAATAAGAAGCATAATAAGATAAACATCACATGCAATCAAAATATGTGACATGATATGGCCATCATCATCTTGTGCTTTTGATCTCCATCTCCAAAGCACCGTCATGATCACCTTCATCACCGACGCGACACCTTGATCTCCATCGTAGCATCGTTATCCTCTCGCCAACTATTGCTTCTACGACTATCGCTACCGCTTAGTGATAAAGTAAAGCAATTACATGGCGATTGCATTTCATACAATAAAGCGACAACCATATGGCTCCTGCCAGTTGCCGATAACTTTACAAAACATGATCATCTCATACAAAACCGTATAACTCATCATGTCTTGACCATATCACATCACGACATGCCCTGCAAAAACAAGTTAGACGTCCTCTACTATGTTGTTGCAAGATTTATGTGGCTGCTACGGGCTTAGAAAGAACCGTTCTTACCTACGCATACGAAAACCACAACGATGTTTCGTCAAGTATTTGCTGTTTTAACCTTCACAAGGACCGGGTGTAGCCACACTTGATTCAACTAAAGTGAGAGAGACAGACACCCGCCAGTCACCTTTAAGCAACGAGTGCTTATAACGGTGAAACCAGTCTCGCGTAAGCGTACACGTAATGTCGGTCCGGGCCGCTTCATCTCACAATACCGCCGAAGCAAAGTATGACATGCTGGTAAGCAGTATGACTAGTATCGCCCACAACTCATTGTGTTCTACTCGTGCATATCATCTACGCATAGACCTGGCTCATGATGCCACTGTTGGGTAACGTAGTATTTTAAAATTTTCCTACGATCACGCAAGATCTATCTACCAGATGCATAGCAACGAGAGGGGAGAGTGTGTCTACGTACCCTCGTAGACCGGGAGCGGAAGCGTCAATTGACGCGGTTGATGTAGTCGAACTTCTTCGCGATCCAACCGATCAAGCACCGAACGTACGACACCTCCACGTTCAGCACACGTTCAGCTTGATGACGTCCCACGAGCTCTTGATCCAGTTGAGATTCACGGGAGAGTTTCGTCAGCACGACGGCATGGTGACGGATATGATGAAGTTACCGGCACACGGCTTCGCCTAAGCAATGCGACAGTATGACCGAGGTGTGTTTCTGTGGAGGGGGGCACCGCACACGGCTAAAACAATTCAACTTGCGTGTCTTTGGGTGCCCCCCTGCCCCCGTATTTAAAGGAGCAAGGGGGAGAGGCCGGCCGGCCCCTTGTGGCGCGCCTAGGAGGTGCAATCCTACTAGGAATAGGATTGCAATCCAATTCCTAGTAGGAACTACCAAAAGGGAGAAGGGGGAAAGGAAGGAGAGGAAGAAGGAGAAGGAAAGGGGCGCCCCCCCCCCTCCTACCTTGTCCAATTCGGACCAAGGGATGGGGGGCGCGCGGCCCAGCCCTGGCCCTCCTTCCCTCTTTCTCCTACAGCCCATTAAGGCCCATAGCTTCCGCAGGGGTTCCGGT
>LR738710.1:358553775-358589099 GCA_902687465.1 Secale cereale
CCCCCCCCCCCGGTACTCCGGTAAATTCCGAAACTTTACGGAACACTTCCGGTGTCCGAATATAGTCGTCCAATATATCAATCTTTATGTCTCGGACATTCCGAGACTCCTCATCATGTCCGTGATCTTATCCGGGACTCCGAACTACCTTCGGTACATCAAAACTCATAAACTCATAATACAGATCATCATCAAACGTTAAGCGTGCGGAACCTACAGGTTCGAGAACTATGTAGACATGACCGAGACTTATCTCCGGTCAATAACCAACAGCGGAACCTGGATGCTCATATTGGCTCCTACATATTCTACGAAGATCTTTATCGGTCAAACCGCATAACATCATACGTTGTTCCTTTTGTCATCGGTATGTTACTTGCCCGAGATTCGATCGTCGGTATCTCTATACCTAGTTCAATCTCGTTACCGGTAAGTCTCTTTACTCGTTCCGTAATACATCATCTCGTGACTAACTCATTAGTCATTTGCTTGCAAGGCTTATTATGATGTGTATTACCGATAGGGCCCAGAGATACCTCTCCGACACTCGGAGTGACAAATCCTAGTCTTGATCTATGCCAACACCATGAATACTTCCGGAGACACCTGTAGAGCATCTTTATGATCACCCAGTTACGTTGTGACGTTTGATAGCAGACAAGGTGTTCCTACGGTATTCGGGAGTTGCATAATCTCATAGTCATATGAACATGTATAAGTCATGAAGAAAGCAATAGCAGTAAAAATAAACGATCATAGTGCTAAGCTAACGGATGGGTCTAGTCCATCACATCATTCTCCTAATGATGTGATCCCGTTGATCAAATGACAACTCATGTCTATGGCTAGGAAACATAGTCATCTTTGATCAATGAGCTAGTCTAGTAGAGGCATACTAGGGACATACTATTTTGTCTATGTATTCACACATGTACCAAGTTTCCGGTTAATACAATTCTAGCATGAATAAAAGACATTTATCATGATATAAGGAAATACAAATAACATCTTTATTATTGCCTCTAGGGCATATTTCCTTCACAAACCTTTGTGAAAGAAGGAGATAGTGTGTCTAAGAAGAAGAACAATCTGAAGGGTGGTGGAGTCAAGAAAAATCCCACCATACCATCAAACATGGATGGCGACTTTAATCCTTCTTATGTTTTATGTCGTGCTAGTGATGGTCATGTCTTTGCTAAATTTGTTGGTTCTTCTTATGAGTACATTGAATGGTCTATTTGGGTTCCTAAGACCCTTGTTACTAACCTCAAAGGACCCATTACCAAATGGGTACCTAAATCCAAGCATTGATCTCTTGTAGGAGTTTGCTTCCAGTGGGGGATCATGGTTGCTCGATAGTGGAGCTACAAATCATATGACCGGAAGCAAAGACTTGGTGGTGGACGTGCATCTAGGTTCATCCATGGCCACCAACGTCGAATGGGGTGATGCTTCATATTCTGATCGAGAAAGGGGCTTGGCAAGGTTGTAGTTTCTCATGGTCTCACGATCGAGAAAGTCATGCTTGTTGAGTCCCTTCCATATAACTTACTTTCTGTTCATCAACTTGCACTCATGGGCTTTGCTACATTCTTTGATATTGATACCATGGCCCTCTTGTGGAGCAAGACTCTTAAAGTAGCCTATGTTGGACATGTCGAGAACGGTCTCTATGTGGTGAACTTCTCGGAGCAACCCACTAAGACCGCGACATGCCTAATGGCTAAAGTTGATGTGGGATGGCTTTGGCATCGCCGGTTAGCCCATGTCAATATGAGATCTTTGAAAAGTCTTCTCAAGGGGGGCCATGTCCGTGGACTAACAAATATTAGCTTTGCCAAAGATCGTGCTTGCAGTGCTTGTATTGAAGGAAAGCTACATGAGACGGCTCACCCTACCACTACTATCATCTACTCAAAGAGACCTTTGGAGCTCCTTCACATGGATCTCTTTGGGCCTCCATATTTTGATAGTCTTGGGGGTAGAAAGTATTGCTTGGTGATTGTGGATGATTATTCAAGATACACCTGGGTATACTTCTTCAAGAAGAAGAGTGAGACCCAACAAACCGTCATCAACTTTGCAGCTCAACGACAACATGAAACAAAGATTTTGATGATCTGAAGTGACAATGGCACCGAGTTCAAGAACTACACCTTGGATTAGTTTCTTAGGGATGAGGGGATCAAACATCAATATGCCGCACCTTATACCCCTCAACAAAATGGTGTAGCAGAGAGAAAGAACCGGACATTGATGGACGCGGCAAGGACCATGATGGCGGAATTCAAGTCCCCGTACAACTTTTGGGCCGAAGCCATCACCACCGCATGTCATGCATCCAACCGGCTTTATCTCCGCAAAGGTTTTAACAAAACTCCATATGAGATTCTTACCGGTAACAAGCCCAATCTCAAGTACTTCTGGGTCTTTGGGTGTAAGTGTTTCATCCTCAAGAAAGGTGCTCGTTTGTCTAAATTCGAGTCTAGAGCTCATGAGGGCATATTTGTTGGTTATGCTACAAACTCTCATGCTTATCGTGTCCTCAACAAGTCCAATGGACTCATTGAGGAGACGTGTAACGTAGAGTTTGATGAGAATAACGGCTCCCAAGTGGAGCAAAGTGGTACTTGTGATGTAGGTGATGAAATTCTTCCTCAAGGCATAAGAAGAATGGGTGTTGGATATATCCTGCCCATTGAGGAACCCCTTGTGGCTGAAGGAGAAGGACAATGTTCCACCCAAGTGGAACCATCATCAACCCAAGACCCACACGCTTCCGAAGAACAAAGTGAAGGCCCTCAACCGGACGAACAAGGCCAAGTGCAAGATCAATCACAAGATGGTGGTGAGCCACCAAATGAGGCACAAGGCCAAGTTCTCTCCTCTGAGCAAGATCAAGATCAAGAGGAAGCTCAGGATCAAGATCAAGCTCGTGACGTCGCTCAAGATGATCAACTCAGTGCTCCTCAGTTGTCACTTGAAGAGCAATTGGAGCGTCGTGCTGCAAAAGTTGCCTGCAGGCTTTCTTATAGAGAACATCACATGGAGAATATTCTTGGAAGCATCACAAAGGGGGTAAGCACTCATAGACAATTAGCAAACTATTGTGCTCATCAAGCTTTTGTCTCTTGTGTTGAACCTCAGAAGGTCTATGTGTGATGCCCGAAGACCGATGTCCCAGAAGATTTCAGAAGATTCCAGAGATTCCAGATGTTTCGGGTTTCCCGTGTGTTTCTTTTGTGCTTGCTTTATTTATTTTGCTTTGCATCATGTCATCATGCCATCATTGTCTTTAATCTTTTGCATCTCAACTTAAATAAATCGTGTGGACCTTCGGTCCATTTAAATCGAGGGAAGTGTGACTTCTCTTTATAACATATCCTCCTAATATTAGGGAGCTGTTATAAAAATCTTCCATTCGTTTGGAATCACCAATAACACATTTGCACCGTTCTTCAATTTTCTTACATCCAACTCAACTTCATTCCTTCCTTTGAGGCCTTTTAGTAAAATTATGTTGCAATTTTACTTCATCCACAAATGTTCCAAATCCTCCCATAAATCACATCTAATGTGTAGGGCCATCTCTTGAAATTCCAACCCATGTGAATTTCATCTAAAGGGATTTCTAAATTCAAACAGTTTGACTTTTATTCAAACTTGTTGAATTTTCATCTTCCAAAAGTCCTCAGACAATTTTATTTATATTCCTCACATTTTTGTGAGTCCAGATGATTAACCCCATGCCCACTTCTCTCCCAACTTCTCTTTCCTTTTCCTTCTTTTCTCTGTTTATTTTTTAAATGCAGAGAGAGATGTGCCAGCCGGCGTCTAGGCAATCCCGTCGCCACTCCGGCCCATCCCTCCTGGCCCAACCTTCCAAGCCGGCCCGTCAGGCCTCTCAAGGCCCGACTCCAGCGCTAATCCTAGCATCCCCTCGCTCCTCTTCTCCCGCACCCCCGCCGCCGCTTCTCCCGATTCCCTCACCCCCTCGCTCTCCCCTCGCAGGCCTCGTGCCCGATCCCCTCCCTCCTCTCCCCGCGAGCACCCCTCCCCGCAGCCCGATCTTCCGTCGCCTCAGCCCCGCCTCTTCTCCCTACTGCGCCGCTCGCAGCGCGCCCCTCCTCTCCAGGCCCCTGCGCCCTTCCCCTCCGCGGCCGTCCTCCAGCGACGGCCAGCCGCCACCTCAAGCAGCGTCCCTGCCTCGCCAAGCGCCGGCGCCCGCGGCCTCCCTCCTCCGTGCCTCTCCAGCACCAGCCAGGAGCTGCCCCCTCCGTCGCCAAGGCCACAGCACCGAGGCCTCTTCTCCAGGAGATGCGCGCCCAGGCCGCCGTGCCATCCCTCCTCGCTCCTCCCTCAGCCGCCGGAGGCCACGTCCTCGCCTCCTCCGCGGCCTCGCCTCCTCCAGACGCCAGAGCGATGCTGGCCTGCTCCGCCTCGCTGGAGCACAGCGCCGCCGTGCCTCCAGCCTTCCTTCGCCATGCGCCAGCCTCCACAAACACCCATGGCCGCCCGTTGCTCATTGATGTGGAAGCCCCGAGGGCGTGCTCAAACTCCACCGCAGGGCCGCATGCTTGCCATGCTTGTTCTCCTTCCACTTGCACCTCCGGCTTCTTCCCGCTGCAACACCAGCCTGTTGACTCCCTCTCGGTTCACCAAGAGCATCTCAAGTTTGACTATAGAACAAGTGCCAAGTACCACTATCGTCGTCAAGTTCCTCTCCGTCATGTGCACAAGGACGCCGAGTACGACTACACATGGGACCCGTCAAGTTCATCTACCGTGTTTCCGGAATCGCCAAGTACCTCGACGACATGTACATCTACACCGAGATCGGACCGACAACGTCTACCCCTACGTCAAAAGAACTAAGACCCTGCAAGTCCGGAGACCCCAAGTTCCACGACGCCGATGACCTTCAAGTTCGACTACACATGACGATACGCCTACTTCCTCTACGAGTTGCGAGAACGTCTACTTACACTACTTCCACTACGTCCCTCGACGATCTCGAACCCCTCCGAGAATGAACGTTCCGAAGGTATAACCCTGAGACGACGCCCGTGAACGGATGCATGTTATGTTGTATGAGATGTTTCCCTTGTGTGCATCGTGCCCGTTTCGCCTTTTGTCATGCTCCTTGGTTGCCTTGTCGCCGACTCGTGGGAACCCGGTGACGGGATCACCCCACCTTTCTTCTTGCACGACACGCCACATTTTCTTTTGCACCGGTCTCTCAACGGGTTACCGGAACCGAGATGTTGCGTTGCATCATTTTCGGGTCGTTGCCGTGGCACCCTTTCCTTCCACCATGGTGACAATACTCCTTATCTTTTTCATGTTAACCTTTAGCTAAAAATTGCATAAAACTTGATCATGTCATCTGCATCATGTTAACAACATTAAAATGTGTGAATTGTTGTTTGCTTAAAAAATTGCTAAACATGCTCATGGGGATTTTCCGGAATTGTTGTTGTTATTTCCGGCCTCATTTAAAATATCTAAATAGGTAGTTTGCTCTTGATTCACCTCTTGCCATGTTAACAAACATTTAATCTTGTCTTGTAAATAAACGAGAGTCAATTAAATAATTAAAATGTGGTGTTTCGTCAATATGCAACTCATTGCATATTGAGCTCCACTTAACTTGTAGTTTTGTTTGTGCACATTGCCATGCCATGCATAATTAAACCCGACATGCATCTTGCTTGCTTGTGCATCATGCCATGTTTATGCTTGTGTGTTTACCGTGTTGTTTGCTTCTTTCCGGTTGCTTCTCTTGTTAGCTTCGGTTTCGTTCCGGAGTTGTGAGGATTCGCTCGACTATGTTGCTTCGTCTACTTCATGGACCCGTTCTTCTTCCTTGCGGAATCCCAGGCAAGATGATCATACCCTTGGATACCTTTACTACCATTGCCATGCTTAGTTGTCTCGATGCTATCATTACATGTCGCGCTACCCATCTTTTATGTCAGCCTCTCCTTGTTGCCATGAAACCTCTAACCTTTGACACCTTCCTAGCAAACCACTGTTTGGCTATGTTACCCGCTTGCTCAGCCCCTCTTATAGCGTTGTTAGTTGCAGGTGAAGATGAAGATCGTTCCAGGTGGGAACTTGTTGTTGGAATATCACAATATCTATAATTATTTTTAACACACCTATATACTGGGCATGGGTGGAAGGCTTGGCCTTTTGCTCGGTGTTTTGTTCCACTCATGCCACCTTAGGCGCCGATAAACCGACATTATGTTCCTTGATTTTGCGTTCCTTACACGATGGGTGGATGGGGACCGCTTGACAGTTCGACTTTGAATAAAACTCCTCCAGCAAGGCCCAACATTGGTTTTAATTTGCCTCATAATAACAACTTAATTAATTATTTAAATTTGCATAGCGGGTCGTGTCCCCGGGTTCTTAATTCTACATAGCAGTGGGGCCAGTGCTGATGGTGTTGGTCCCAAACGGGGGTCCTGCGGGGCCACCACGGGGAAACTCGAGGTTTGGTTTTACCTATAGCATCGCCCATCCGGTTGTGGCCTGAGACGAGATACACGCGGCTACTATCAGGGTGTCGGCACGCCGGGAGGTCTTGCTGGACTAGTTTTACCATTGTCGAAATGTCTTGTGCACCGGGATGCCGAGCCTGATCGGATTTCCCTAAGATAAGGAGTGATGATATTATATTTATCACTTCAGCTAATCGTGAGAGCTTGTGATGGGCTAAGTTGGAACACACCTGCAGGGTTATGATCTTTCGAAAGCCGTGCCCGCGGTTATGTGGCAGATTGGAATTTGTTAATGTCCGGTTGTAGAAAACTTGACAGAGGATCCGAAGTAAAACACACAACTGTGTGAGTAACCGTGACTGTCTCTTTTCACTTTGAGAAGAGAACACGGTGGGGTTATGTTTGACTCGTAGGTAGTTCAGGATCTTTAGCGATCACTACTAGTTGCGACCGTTTGCGTAGATGCTCATCTTATTCTTGTACTCGTAAGCTAGCCACCATATTATGCTTAGCCGCTGCTACAACCTCACCACTTTTACTCTTCCTTCCCATAAAGCTTTGCTATTCTTGATACCCATGGTTATGGGATTGCTGAGTCCTCGTGGCTCACAGATACTACAACACCAGATGCAGGTTCAGCCGAGTTGATGCAGGAGCTGGTTCAAGTACTTCACTGGGTGCTCGATGAAGAGAGTGGCCGTATGCTTGTGACGTTTTCGACGATCAGTAGTGGTTTCTACTAGGGGCGATTCGAACCTGTGGCTTTATGTTTTGGTATCTTCCTTTTGGATCTTCGCCCGTAGTCGGGTTGTGATGTTTTGAATGATGGTATGCTTATGTAATATATTATGTGAAGTGGCGAGTGTAAGCCAACTATCTCCTTTTGCAATTTCATCCCTCTTTTACATGAGTCGTGCAAAGATACCAAACTTGAGTTCATTCCAGAATGGGCTTATACCTTTAAGTCATGCCTCGACACGTAGGAGGTATAGTCCCATCCTAGGCATTACAAGTTGGTATCAGAGCCTTCTCCGACCTAGAAGCCCCCACTGATTGATCGAATCGTTGACGGTCGAGTCTAGGCACACACTTAAAATGTTTTGAGTCCTATATATATATATATATATATCGGAGAGTAGGATTTCTTTTGCTCCTCATCTCTTTTCACTCTGGTGAGGACTCCTGACGATTACTCTTGTCTCTTCTACTCTCAAAAAATTCACCAATTTTTTTTAGGATCACGCGAGTATTGTTTGGATTGTTTCGATGTCTTTGTGACGAGAACATTGTTCTCGATGCCTCCTGTCATTAGGGGTTGTGGCAGTGTCCCGGGGAGTTGAGCTCCGAGGTGTTGTCGTCACAAATATATCGCATCAGTTCTGGTATACTTAAGACGGCCGACATCGAAAACTCTCATATGCGGTTAGTGGCAAGATAACCCCGACATCACCCAGTACTGGGGAGGTAGTTCGGGAGTATTGACATAGCTTGTATAGTGGATGCATTTCGAAGGTCCGAGGTAAATGGTTTCCGGAAAAGACTGGTTATGTGTTGAAGGATGGATACAGCTGGATGTAGGATTAGAGTTGAGTGCGCGGTGCTTCCCCTGTATCCCCAACACCTGATTGCATAACTGGAAACTTTCGGAAATTAATAGGTGGGTTCATCTAGTAGTTCTAGGCATTCTTCCAACGAATGCATGATATGGAGTTCGGGGTTCTACATTGAGTGAAGTGGTTTATGAGCGTTTGTTCCGATCGGGAGTTGCATCTTAAAGGGTCCTTGGCTATGCTGATCCGGGGATTGCAAAACCCTTTTGTAACACGTTCCATGAGCTTTCAGCACGAATATGTGGGACGAAGCTTCTATCTTGTATTTGTTCTATCTGCTCCTTGTTGCTTTTATTTACCTTTTGTTCTCCCAAGTGGCTTCTCGACAAGTTGATGTACCTACGGAATTCATTCGTTCAATTCTCTGTTCGGATGCTATTGTGAAGATCATGTTGCAACATATCTATCCGTTGTTTTGTTTTGATTCTGGTATTCGAGTTGCTTCGATGTCAAATGTTGATTCCATACCTTTCCTAATCTGTGTTCTCATATTTCTATGGGAGTGCTAATCCTTCTTGATCAATCAAGATTTTCATGTTAATCCTTTTTTTCAACCGTTGTGCCTTCTCTTCAAGTTATTCCATACGGACACCGTTGAGAAATCTGACGATTGTCTGTTTCATTCATCCCAAGTTGTCTTTGTTTTCCCCACCCTCCCACCCTTCTTCTTCTCGGAGTCACAAATTCTCAGATGAAATATCCACTTTATTCATGTGATGTTCTTCATTCATTTCCTTCAATGTTCTTATCCGGTGATTTATCGTGAAGATGCTCCGGAGCTTAAATTTTTTCATTCTCCGTTCTCGTTTCTTCTCTGGTGGATGTAATTCAAGATTTCGGTGTTGATCTTATCCTTTTTCCTCTTTTCACAATGCTTTCTTATTCCGGTGCACCAATTATTCATTCTCCTCTTGCTATTCATATCCGGAGTGCTGAAGATTCATAATTCCATTCTTAATCCATTCAAATTATTTTGAGCATTGTCTTCTTACTCAAGCCATTTAATTCAACCGGTGCAATATCTCTCAAGCAATCTTTTTCAACGGTGGTTTCCTTGAGTGGGCCCTAACCCACAGGTCTTTTCCCAGGATCTTACCTGACTCTTCTATTTTTCTGGAGTTATACTCAAATTCTTTTCAAAGTGTGACGTAAGAATGATTTCCATCAGTCACAGGCCTTCTCCAAGATCATTTTCAAATTCTTTTCATGGTTGGTTAAACCTTCCATCTTTTTTATTCTTCCGGAGCATCTCGCAATTCTTCAAGGTGGTTCTCGTTGTCTTTTTCAGCATTTGAAGACCGGAGAGGTGTTTCTAGCTTCATGCCATCCTCATTATTGTTCAGATTGTGAGGAATTATTTTATACCATCCGAAGCATTTCATGAATTCTTTTCTTTGTGTTCCTCTGAAGGCCATCATTTCAGAAGATTTCTTCGTTCCAAGTTTTCAACTTCGTCCTCCAAATATTCTTCATTGATGTCTCTTCGTTCGTCCCCATATTCTTACGATGGTTCATTCAAGTTTACTCTTCCTTGTGTTCGTATTAATTCACTCGTTCTATTCATAATCCTACCGGTGGTTCGTTGAAGATTTACCCAAGCTTGTGCGAGATCTCTCTTAATTCTTTCCAACGAGAATAAGCAGTATGCCAAATCCGTTGCTGGTAATCAATTTAAAGTGATGAAGGATAAGCATACAGTGAATCTTATTCTTATTTCCTCGAAGTGATTAATCTCTTTTTCTAGAGATTGTTCGTCATATCATATTCTCGGTTCTAGGTTGTTCGTCTTGTTTTCCAGAGCTCCAAGTTATTTCAATTATATCATTTCAAAGCTCCATCTAATTCATCGCAGGCCTTGAATCTTATTCTTTTCATCTTTCACTTCTCATGCTTTCATTACCGGAGTTCTTCATGGTGGTTCATCATGTTTTAATTCATCCTTGAAGTCTTCATCAAGATTCTTGTTGGAGCTCAAGCATTCTTCATCATGCTTTCCAAGTGCAATTCTTTCTACCTTATTGTTTGAGATGGTATTATGTCATTCTTGACAATTCCTTCATGTTTTATGATTCACGAGTTATCAAGAATGAGATATTTAAAACCATCTTTTTCTTTGTTCAGGAGATCTTTCCAACCATTCAATTTATTCGTTGGAGTAATCTTGGGTTGTATTTCACCTAAAAGCTTTCCCTGGGAATTGTTGCTATTATGGTGCTTATAAATGACCCAAGTTCTTCATTTATCCTCCCGGTGAAATAAGTTTATCGTCTCCTTGTTGATCTCAATCAAATCAATTGTTTAAGTTAGTGGCTGGTTGTCACCTCTTAATTGTGAGATGTTTTCCATAAGCCCACATCAAGCTTATTCTTTCGTTGTTGAATTTCCAACAACTCTATTCAACCCATCTTGGTAAAGATGCTCTTTCAATTCATTCGTGGGAGAAGTTGTCTTTTTCTCTCCGTTCAATTCTTTCATTGTTTTATATGCTATTCTTTCATTTCGAAGGCATTGTGATATTGCTCTCTTCGAACCATCATCTTGTCATATCAAGATCATGGTCTTTTCTTTTCTCGCCAATTTAACTGGAGTGTTGTATTCTTCATTCAAGTTCCCTCATCTTATCAAGTTTTAACTCTCTTTTAACCGGAGTGCTATCTGAATTCTTTCTTACCCCTTGTGCCATTCTTTCAATGTTCCGGAGGCTGTGTGTTGTTGTTTTCATCAAGGATCATCCAATCTTCCCAAGTTCTTGTTCAATTCCTTCCATTTTCAGACGGAGTGCTGTCCAAATTCTGTCATTCTTATTCCTTGGCTATATCGTTGTAGTTTCATATTCTTTTGATTCGTAAGCTCTTGTTTCATGTCTTTCAACCTACAAGGTTCTCATAATGCTCCTTGTTCCTCTTTTCCAACGGACTTTTCATATTTGTTCATCTATGTTGTATTCTTTCCTTCAAGATTGTTCAACCTCTCAAGGTTCTTTGGTTTCACTCGTCTGTCAAAGAAGCAACTTTGTTTTACCTCTTCTTTTCCGTTTCTACCCGGTGCCATCTCTAGGATCTCGGGTCGAGATCCTCTGTTAGTGTGGGAGAGTTGTGACGCCCGAAAACCGACGTCCCAGAAGATTCCAGAAGATTCCAGAGATTCCAAATGTTTCGGGTTTCCCGTGTGTTTCTTTTGTGCTTGCTTTATTTATTTTGCTTTGCATCATGTCATCATGCCATCATTGTCTTTAATCTTTTGCATCTCAACTTAAATAAATCGTGTGGAACTTTGGTCCATTTAAATCGCGGGAAGTGTGACTTCTCTTTATAACATATCCTCCTGATATTAGGGAGCTGTTATAAAAATCTTCCATTAGCTTGGAATCACCAATAACACATTTGCACCGTTCTTCAATTTTCTTACATCCAACTCAACTTCATTCCTTTCTTTGAGGCCTTTTAGTAAAATTGTGTTGCAATTTTACTTCATCCACAAATGTTCCAAATCCTCCCATAAATCACATCTAATGTGTAGGGCCATCTCTTGAAATACCAACCCATGTGAATTTCATCTAAAGGGATTTCTAAATTCAAACAGTTTGACTTTTATTCAAACTTGTTGAATTTTCATCTTCCAAAAGTCCTCAGACAATTTTATTTATATTCCTCACATTTTTGTGAGTCCAGATGATTAACCCCATGCCCACTTCTCTCCCAACTTCTCTTTCCTTTTCCTTCTTTTCTCTGTTTATTTTTTAAATGCAGAGAGAGATGTGCCAGCCGGCCTCTAGGCAATCCCGTCGCCAGTTCGGCCCATCCCTCCTGGCCCAACCTTCCAACCCGGCCCGTCAGGCCTCTCAAGGCCCGACTCCAGCGCTAACCCTAGCATCCCCTCGCTCCTCTTCTCCCGCACCCCCGCCGCCGCTTCTCCCAATTCCCTCACCCCCTCGCTCTCCCCTTGCAGGCCTCGCGCCCGATCCCCTCTCTCCTCTCCCCGGGAGCACCCCTCCCCGCAGCCCGATCTTCCGTCGCCTCAGCCCCGCCTCTTCTCCCTACTGCGCCGCTCGCAGCGCGCCCCTCCTCTCCAGGCCCCTGCGCCCTTCCCCTCCGCGGCCGTCCTCCAGCGACGGCCAGCCGCCACCTCAAGCAGCGTCCCTGCCTCGCCAAGCGCCGGCGCCCGCGGCCTCCCTCCTCCGTGCCTCTCCAGCGCCGGCTAGGAGCTTCCCCCTCCGTCGCCAAGGCCACAACACCGATGCCTCTTCTCTAGGGGATGCGCGCCCAGGCCGCCGCGCCGTCCCTCCTCGCTCCTCCCTGAGCCGCCGGAGGCCACGTCCTCGCCTCCTCCGCGGCCTCGCCTCCTCCAGATGCCGGAGCGATGCTGGCCTCCTCCGCCTCGCTGGAGCACAGCGCCGTCGTGCCTCCAACCTTCCTTTGCCATGCGCCGGCCTCCACCAACACCCATGGCCGCCCGTTGCTCCTTGTTGTGGAAGCCTTGAGGGCGTGCTCAAACTCCACCGCAGGGCCGCATGCTTGCCATGCTTGTTCTCCTTCCATTTGCACCTCCAGCTTCTTCCCGCTGCAACACCAGCATGTTCACTCCCTCTCGGTTCACCAAGATCATCTCAAGTTCGACTATAGAACAAGTGCCAAGTACCACTACCGTCGTCAAGTTCCTCTCCGTCATGTGAACAAGGACGCCGAGTACGACTACACATGGGACCCGTCAAGTTCATCTACCGTGTTTCCGGAATCGCCAAGCACCTCGACGACGTGTACATCTACACCGAGATCGGACCGACAACATGTACCCCTACGTCACAAGAACCAATACCTGGCAAGTCCGGAGACCCCAAGTTCCACGAGGCCGATGACCTTCAAGTTCGACTACACATGTCGATACGCCTACTTCCTCTACCAGTTGCGAGAACGTCTACTTCCACTACTTCCACTACGTCCCTCGACGATCTCGAACCCCTCCGAGAACGAACGTTCCGAAGGTATAACCCGAGACTACGCCCGTGAACGGATGCATGTTATGTTGTATGAGATGTTTCCCTTGTGTGCACCGTGCCCGTTTCGCCTTTTGTCATGCTCCTCGGTTGCCTCGTCGCCGACTTGTGGGAACCCGGTGACGGGATCACCCCACCTTTCTTCTTGCACGACACGCCACCTTTTCTTTTGCACCGGTCTCTCAACGGGTTACCGGAACCGAGATGTTGCATTGCATCATTTTCGGATCGTTGCCGTGGCACCCCTTCCTTCCACCACGGTGACAATACTCCTTATCTTTTTCATGTTATCCTTTAGCTAAAAATTGCATAAAACTTGATCATGTCATCCGCATCATGTTAACAACAATAAAATGTGTGAATTGTTGTTTGCTTAAAAAATTGCTAAACATGCTCATGGGGATTTTCCGGAATTGTTGTTGTTATTTCCAACCTCATTTAAAATGTCTAAATAGGTAGTTTGCTCTTGCTTCACCTCTTGCCATGTTAACAAACATTTAATCTTGTCTTGTAAATAAACGAGAGTCAATTAAATAATTAAAATGTGGTGTTTCATCAATATGCAACTCGTTGCATATTGAGCTCCACTTAACTTGTAGTTTTGTTTGTGCACATTGCCATGCCATGCATAATTAAACCGGACATGCATCTTGCTTGCTTGTGCATCATGCCATGTTTATGCTTGTGTGTTTACCGTGTTGTTTGCTTCTTTCCGGTTGCTTCTCTTGTTAGCTTCGGTTTCGTTCCGGAGTTGTGAGGATTCGCTCGACTATGTTGCTTCGTCTACTTCATGGACCCGTTCTTGTTCCTTGCGGAATCCCTGGCAAGATGATCATACCCTTGGATACCTTTACTACCATTGCCAGGCTTAGTTGTCTCGATGCTATCGTTACATGTCGTGCTACCCATCTTTTATGTCAGCCTCTCCTTGTTGCCATGAAACCTCTAACCTTTGACACCTTCCTAGCAAACCACTGTTTGGCTATGTTACCCGCTTGCTCAGCCCCTCTTATAGCGTTGTTAGTTGCAGGTGAAGATGAAGATCGTTCCAGGTGGGAACTTGTTGTTGGAATATCACAATATCTATAATTATTTTTAACACACCTATATACTAGGCATGGGTGGAAGGCTTGGCCTTTTGCTCGGTGTTTTGTTCCACTCATGCCACCTTAGGCGCCGATAAACAGGCATTATGTTCCTTGATTTTGCGTTCCTTACACGATGGGTGGATGGGGACCCCTTGACAGTTCGACTTTGAATAAAGCTCCTCCAGCAAGGCCCAACATTGGTTTTAATTTGCCTCATAATAACAACTTAATTAATTAATTAAATTTGCATAGGGGGTCGCGTCCCCAGGTTCTTAATTCTACATAGCAGGGCGGGCCAGTGCTGATGGTGTTGGTCCCAAACGGGGGTCCTGCGGGGCCACCACGGGGAAACTCGAGGATTGGTTTTACCTGTAGCATCGCCCATCCGGTTGTGGCCTGAGACGAGATACGCGCGGCTACTATCAAGGTGTCGGCACGCCGGGAGGTCTTGCTGGACTAGTTTTACCATTGTCGAAATGTCTTGTTCACCGGGATGCCGAGCCTGATCGGATTTCCCTAAGATAAGGAGTGATGATATTATATTTATCACTTCAGCTAATCGTGAGAGCTTGTGATGGGCTAAGTTGGAACACCCCTTCAGGGTTATGATCTTTCAAAAGACGTGCCCCCGGTTATGTGGCAGATTGGAATTTGTTAATGTCCGGTTGTAGAAAACTTGACAGAGGATCCGAAGTAAAACACACAACTGTGTGAGTAACCGTGACTGTCTCTTTTCACTTTGAGAAGAGAACACGGTGGGGTTATGTTTGACTCGTAGGTAGTTCAGGATCTTTAGCGATCACTACTAGTTGCGACCGTTTGCATAGATGCTCATCTTATTCTTGTACTCGTAAGATAGCCACCATATTATGCTTAGCCGCTGCTGCAACCTCACCACGTTTCCTCTTCCTACCCATAAAGCTTTGATAGTCTTGATACTCATGGTTATGGGATTGCTGAGTCCTCGTGGCTCACAGATACTACAACACCAGATGCAGGTTCAGCCGAGTTGATGCAGGAGCTGGTTCAAGTACTTCACTGGGAGCTCGATGAAGAGAGTGGCCGTATGCTTGTGACGATTTCAACGATCAGTAGTGGTTTCTACTAGGGGCGATTCGAACCTGTGGCTTTATGTTTTGGTATCTTCCTTTTGGATCTTCGCCCGTAGTCGGGTTGTGATGTTTTGAATGATGTTATGCTTATGTAATGTATTGTGTGAAGTGGCGAGTGTAAGCCAACTATCTCCTTTTGCAATTTCATCCCTCTTTTACATGAGTCGTGCAAAGATACCAAACTTGAGATCATTCCAGAATGGGCTTATACCTTTAAGTCGTGCCTCGACACGTAGGAGGTATAGTCCCATCCTGGGCATTACACTATGAGGCGCTCGAAGATCCTGATTGGCTTAATGCCATGCATGAAGAACTCCACAACTTCGAGCGCAACAAAGTGTGGCGTCTGGTACCGAGGCCAAAGGAGAACCATAATGTCATTGGAACCAAGTGGATCTTTAAGAACAAGCAGGACACTCTTGGCATTGTCATTCGCAACAAGGCGCGTCTGGTGGCTGAAGGCTACTCCTATAATGCCCAGGATGGGACAATATCTCCTACATGTCGAGGCACGACTTAAAGATATAAGCCCATTCTGGAATGATCGCAAGATTGGTACCTTTGCACATCTCATGTAAAAAATAGGGATGAAAGCTGAAAAGATAGTTGGCTTACACTCGCCACGTCACACAAAACATTACATGTCCAAAACATCATTCAATAAACATCACAACCCTCTAAGGGTGAAGATCCAAATGACAAGATACCAAACATAACATTAAACCACAGGTCTAGATCGAATCCTAGTAGAAGCTCTACTGATCAACCGGATAGTTCACGTAGTAACGGCTACGCTCCTCGTCGTACTTCCAGTCTAGCTCAGTGCCATCGCCTGTGTAGCTCACCATCGTACCTGCATCTGGTGTGTTGAAGTAACTGTGAGCCACAGAGGACTCAGCAATCCCGTTCCCGGGTAACACGACTATCCAAGCCTTGGGTGTGGAACAAGGCTGAAGAAAGAACAAGAGTTTACAGCAGCACTAGCCTAGCTTACGTAAAAGAGAGCGAGAAGAGAAGTGCCTCGGTCGAGAGATGATCACGAAGTGGTCCTAACTAGCAAGTAAAACATAACCCCACCGTGTTCACTTCCCGAATCCCTTTCGGAAAATGACCGTCACGGTACTCACGCTGGTAGTGTATTGGAACATGGTGTCAAGTTTTCTACAACCGGATATTAACAAATTCCCATCTGCCACGTAACCGTGGGCACGGCTTTCGGCAGTTCATAACCCTGCAGGGGTGTTCCAACTTGGCCCATGACAAGCCCACGATCCGCGGAGTCGCAACTCCAAGCTGGGAAGGCCCGAGTATCCTCGGAATCCCGTGCTCAAGATACTCCGACTAAGGTAAGGCTAATCCAGCAAATCCTCCCGGCGTGCCGACACCCTGACAGTAGCCGCGCGTATCTAGTCTAAGGCCACGACCGGATGGGTGATCCCACAGGTTTTTACCAGACCTTGAGTTCCCACGAGGTGGCCCCGCGTAACCCCCAGTTCGGACCAACACTCATGTGGAGCACTGGCCCGGGGTTGTTGATTAAGAAGAGGGTTAATTACTCCCTATGCAAGTTTTTAGTTATTAGGCAAATATTACCAATGTTGGGACTTGCTGGAAAAGACTTAGCACTTAGCGGTTTATCGAGGGGGTCCCATAACCCCAACCGTGTGAGGAACGCATAATCAAGGAACATAACACCGGTTTATACGGTTCCTAGGGCGGCATGAGTGGAACAAATCACCAAGCAAAAGGCTTAGCCTTCCACCCATTACCAATATATAGATGATTTCATTTAATAATTAATATAGTGTGATATCCCAACAAGCTTCATCAAGAAGCAAGAATCTTCAATCTTCTCCTGCAACTAACAATGCCATAAGAGGGGCTGAGCGAAGCCTACGTATAGCCAATCAAGGGTTTGCATAGGTAGGGTGGTTAAACAGGATCATGGTTACAATAGGAGGCTGACAGGAAAAACATGGGCATCGAGGCAAAACTATAGAATGAGACTTCTAGCAAAAGTCAAAGATAGTAATGTTATCGGGGTTCGGTCATCTTGCCTGAAGAGTTGTCGATGGGATCGTAAGAGAGCTCCTCGTTCTCAACCTCGGTAGTAACCTCGTTCTCGTACTCGTAATCAGCTTCTGGCTCTACTCAACACAAACACACAAGGCACGAAATCAACAAGATGCAATGTGCTGAAAAATTACTGGATGCATGACTGATGCACTATGGAAGCAAAACAGATGCACTATGGAAGCACAGAAAGTCTACATAGGAAGCACAGTGTTACAGCACAATGAGCATGGTAATATGCATCAAGCAAGAATACTTCAAAACATGATAACAATAGGATATTATGAATCTACATGCAAAAGCACACAAGTTACATATAGGACTTGCTCAAAACGGAGCAACGGGCTAAAAGTTACACCCGAAACAATAAACATGCACAAGCTGAAATTAACAGCCACATAGCAACTTCGGAGCAAGAGATAAATAGTCTACAGCGCTCAAACATCATGGCAAGGAGCATGGACATAAACTAGACATATACTACAGCAAACAAGTCCATTGGAGCATCCCCAAAGGAGCCCTAGATCAATAGCAACAAGCTATGACATATTGAACTTGACAACAAAATCCTGACAGCAGTAATTTGTTGCAACTTGGGAGCAAGAGTTAAATATGCTACAGCCACCCAAATAAGCATGTGAGAACATGAATGGATAGCCAACAACTTATACAACAAGGAATCATCAAGAGTCACCCCAAAACTATCATGTATTTGCCTAGAACAACAAGCAAACATGGCATCTGGAAATTACATATTCCAGACTTAGTGAAATTTAACTAAGTGTTAAAACAACAGTTTTATCATGGCATCTTCAAGAGCAAGTTTAAGTCACCTCCAAGCAAAGCATGGCAAGTGGTAAGCACCACAGTAACGTACACATGACGGGGAGTCCAAAACATCTAAGCATGCATCAAGGGGACAACCATATCAATAGCAACGAGCTCCTCTACGAGGCATCTCGTAACAAGTTAAACGACATAACAGCCACATATCACTTTGCAAAGGAGATAAACATGGCAAGATGAAATCTATCATGCAAGCTAAAGCAACGAACATGTAGAGCATTTCAAGACGAACACGTGGACATATCATATGCTTCATTTGGATAAACATGCACCAAGTTATCACATAGTTTATAACAAGTAGCACTCTTCCCACAGATATTTAAGCATCTAGATGACCTCAAACATGCATGGCACAATGGAACAAAACGTAGTACAAGTTCCCACGATCATTTTGACATATCATTTGCTCAAATCGGACCATCACACAAAAAGTTATCATCCAAACAAAACTGCATTAGACAACAAAACTGCCAGGGACTTAGTAAAAAAACCACCTCGGGGGTCAACGGATCTGGTCAAACGGGCTTCGGGCGGAGAAGTCAAACGGGCTGGCGGTTGGAGCGGTTATCGGGCTTCGGCCCGTTAGGCCCAGCGAGAGGGAGATCTGGATCGAGGGGGATCCTCGATCCCCAGGCGGCGGCGCGGCCTGAGGCCTCGGGCGACGGGGCGGCCGGCTCCTGGCGCGGCGGCGGGAGGTGCCCAGCCGGCGGAGGGCGGTGGTGACCTGGCCGGGCCGGCGGCGCGGGACCGGTGCGCCGGCGGAGGCCGAGCGGGGCGGCGGCGGTGGGACCCGAGGGCGGCGGGGCCGGGCGGCGCGGCGCCGGAGACGGAGGAGGGCGGCGGCGGTGATGAGCTCCTCCGGCGAGGATTCCGGCGGCGGCGGCTGGAGGAAGGTGATGACGTCGCGGGGCCCGCGCGTCGGACGGAAGCACGGGAGGCGGCCTTCGGAAGCACGGCGACAACTTCGGAAGCATGATTTTCTGGGACGTCGGAAGCATGGTGGCTCAACGGTGGAAGCACCGCGGATCAACGGTGGAAGCACCGGCGGCGCACTGTGGAAGCATTAGGGTTTCAGACGCGAAAATTGGGGGAGTTAGACGTTTATATAGGCACAAGGAGCTAGGGTTGTCCAAATGAGGTGAGGTTTTTGGCCACGCGATCACAATTGGATGGCCTAGATGAAGGGAGGGGTTTGGGTTGGTTTGGTGGGCTGTTGGAGGGGTGCCATGGGCCTCAAAGAGGGGGTACTTTCAGCCCACGAGAATACCGTTGGAGCACCAAACGAACTCCAAACGCGACGAGATTTGACAGGCGGGTTACACACATCAAAACAACATTGCACGACAAGTCTCACACCAAAACGTAAACGTTACACGGCCAAACACCAAAGTAGGCCTCGGGGATGCCACAGACACGTGAGAGAGCTCCGGAACTCGAAACGGACATAGGAAAGGAACGAGTGGTACCGGATGCAAACGACAACACAAATGCAATGCAATGCACATGACAACATGATATGGATGAATGACACACACGCACACAACAAAAAGGACGAAAACCCGAAAGACGAAGAACCCGGAATGGAACTGATGAAGCCAAAGATATATATATTGCCCAAAAGGTAAAGTATTACATCCGGGGCATCACAACTCCCAAGTCGAGGGTATCAACTATGATGAAATCTTTGCCCCCGTTGCTCGCCTTGAATCTATCCGTTTGTTGCTTGCCTATGCTTCTCATAATATTTTTAAGTTGCAACAAATGGATGTGAAAAGTGCATTTCTTAGTGGTCCTATTAATGAGTTGGTGTATGTCAAACAACCCCCCGGCTTTGAGGATCCTAAGTTCCCCAATCACATATATCAACTCAATAAGGCACTCTATGGCTTTAAACAAGCCCCACGTGCGTGGTATGAGCATCTTACCGAGTTGTTACAAGATCGTGGGTTCGAAATTGGGAAAATCGACCCCACTCTTTTTACTAAGAAGGTCAAAGGGGAGTTGTTTGTCTGCCAACTATATGTTGATGATATTATCTTTGGTTCACCTAACAAAGCTTTCAATGATGAGTTCGCCGCACTCATGACCACGCACTTTGAGATGTCCATGATGGGAGAGTTGAATTACTTCCTTGTGTTTGAGATCAAGCAAAGAAGAGAAGGAATATTTATCAAACAAGCCAAGTATACTCAAGACATGCTCAAGAGGTTTAATCTAAGTGATGTCAAGCCGGCTACTACTCCAATGCCAACCAAGTGCCAACGTGACATTGATCCCAATGGTACAACAGTGGATCAAAAGTATATCGTTCTATGATTGGTTCCTTGCTTTACCTTTTTGCATCTAGACCGGATATTATGTTGAGTGTGGGAATCTGTGCATGCTTTCAAGCCTCACCTAAGGAAAGTCACTTTGTGACAGTCAAGCGAATCTTTCGATATTTGGCTCATACCCCGAACTTTGGCTTATGGTACCCAAGAGGAGCAAAATTCAACCTTGTAGGTTTCTCTGATTCGGACTGGGCGGGAGAGAAAGTGGATAGGAAGTCAACTTCCGGAGGGTGCCAATCCCTTGGTTGCTCTCTGGTAAGTTGGTCTTCCAAAAAGCAAAGTTGTGTGTCTCTCTCATCCACCGAAGCAGAGTATGTGGCAGCTGGAAGTTGTTGTGCTCAACTTCTATGGATGAGGCAAACTTTAAATGATTACGGTGTCACTTGTGACAAAGTGCCCCTTTGGTGTGACAATTAAAGTGCCATCAAGATTTCTCTCAACCCAATGCAACTTTTCAAGACGAGTGTTGGTCATGGGCCCATGGATAGTTCTTTGCTGTGCCATACCAAATAACTCAAACATAGGTGGCTTCGGCCACCGACATCCTTCTTAAAGGAGTAACTTGTGTGTTGTTTCGGTTGTGTGTTGTCTTTAGTTCCATGTGTCTTGTGTGTGCATTTTTTTGCTTTGCTTTAGCCTCTTGTCAAAACTTGCATTTTCTTGGAGAGACGGTACTACCGTGAGTAGTCACGGTACTACCGCAAGAGCGAATACAGTACTACCGCAACCAGCACGGCAGTAATTTTTTACTGCCGTTGGTCGAGCGGTACTACCGCTCCGAGTGCGGTACTTCCGCCCGGGCGGTACTACCGCGATGACCGCGGTACTACCGCACTTATTCGAATGGCTGGGGGTTATAAGCGGGCAGGGGGAGTTCTAACTCCCCCATACCCATTAATCTCGTCCCCCCCACGTGGTTTCTCTCTCTCTCTCCCTCAAGAACACCGCCGGAGGACCTCGCCGGATCTCCTCCCTCGGCCGCTCTCCTCGCATTCCGACCGGTGGGATCGTTCCCCACCTCGACCTCTTGCCATGGATGAAGGTTTCTCCCCAAATCCCCTCTTATTTTTGCCCGGTTGTTGTTTTTAGGTTTTGGGGAGATGCTTGTTGTTCTGGTGTTCTTCTTGTCCTTATCCATGGAAGATTAGGATGTAGGAGAGTTGTTATGCAATAGAAATGCTAGTAAGTATGCTGCTACTAAGTTGCTATGATCAGTCGTAGTACCGTTCGCCGTTCTACGCATTCTTGTCTAGATCCGTTTTCAGATCTGACCCGAGCAGTACTACCGCTGGCTGACCGCTGAACTACCGCTCTGTCGCGTAACGGTACTACCGCCCTACGGAGCGGTACTACCGTGATGAACGCGGATGTAAATTTTTAGTACCGTGTTCTGAGCGGTACTACCGCAACTCTCCTAGCGGTACTACCACCCCCTAAGCGGCACTAAAATTTTACATCCGCTTTTGTCAAGCGGTACTACCGCTTGATTCATATCTTCTTCGTAGCGCATACATATTATCCTTTCTACATGTTTCATGTGCTTTTTGTGGCTTTTGCATTGATTCTCTTTGTGTTTCCGTCGTGTTCTTGTGTTTGTGTCTTAGGTGGTGGCTCCGGTTCCAATGTTCGTCGCACCAATCCCAGCTGTGACACCGGGTCCAAGCGTCTGCGCACCCAAAGTGATATGCCTGAGGTCTCCAATGCCCCCAATGCAGATTCAAGACCGCCGCCAACAAGAACAAGGAACCAACTATGACCATGGAGGAGATGCCAGCTCATGAGTTCATGGCAAGGAGGAAGATCAACCCTTATGCAGATCCCCGGGCTCAATTCCATGGAGATGAACTGTTCTGGACCAAGCAACAGTATCGTATCTACATAGAGGTACTAAAGAGTAAGCACAACCTGTATGTGGATGCACATTGGATTGACATGGCCCACATGCGGAGGGATGATCATCGGGCCTACTTTGCTGAGGCTCTAGATCTTGTGGAACAGTTTGGCATTGAGCACATCATGACCTTTCAGATGGATTTTGACCCAGAGATTGTGGCACAATTCTATGCTTCCGTGCACTTCCATACCAAGGAAGAACGCACCATGACTTGGATGACAAATGGTCACAAGATGACAGCTTCTTGGAAGGACTTTATGGATCTGCTCAGGTTGTTGACGAGGGGCTCCACAACCCTCTTGGAGGTCGGCCTCATGCCAACGAAGAATCTGCCAACAAAGACCATCCGTTGCCTTTTTATGTGGAGAAGACCCTTGCTAGTGGCAAGAAGACATGGGTGATGAACCCCTTCCTGGACATCATGCATAGGATCTTCCGCAACACCTTGTTTCCTCGAGTTGGGGACAAGGACCAGGTACATGCATACCTCGTTGACATGCTGCTGATGTGTGAGGAGGCCCGCAATGCTCAGACTCAGCCACTTGATATCTCCCATATCATGTGGTGTGAGCTTCGCTTTGCGATCTACACTCGCAAAGTGCCCATCTACGGTCAGTTTCAGTTTCTGCTTATCTCCAAGACTTGGGAGAAGCTTTACCCTGATGAGGAGTTCGAGGCCCCGCAGTGGATTCGTCATGAGCCTATCCGACTTCGCATCAAGAGTCGTTGGGCTAATACCACTACCCGTGCAGAGGTTGCTGCATCATAGATGGGTACAGATGAGGAGCCTGTGGAGGAGGAGCCAGCTGAGGACTGTTCTGGAGGATATGCTCCTCCCTTGTCTGAGCCCTCTTGGGCTAAGAAGCTGAAGAGGAAGGTGAAGGCACTATTTTGTATGCAGGCAAAGGGACAGTACAAGGCTCATGTGACTCACAAGCAATCTCGTCAGCGTGACAAGAAGATCATGAGGATCTTTGGTGAGCATGTGTCTAGTGGGTCAGAGGAGATCATCACTCCAGAGTCAGAGTGGATTGTCCAACAGTGCTACAAGTGGTCTGAGTCCGAGGAGGAGCAGCAGGAGTCTAATGTAGAGCATGACGACTGAGTTCTTCCGCCAGAGCTACCACCTGTCTTAGGTGTCCTCTTTCCCTTTGTGGTGTCTCGATGCCAAAGGGGGAGAGAGTGTTAGGATTTGCGTCTTGTGACGTGTCTATTTGCTTTTGGTTGGTCGAACTTTGTGTGCTTGCTTGTGTTTGTGTCGTGTGTGTGAGACTTTCATATGGTGTGAGACATATGCTCCTTCTCGTTATCTTGTTTTTATGTCTATGATATCGGTTAGGTTGTGAGCAATTGCTTTACTTACCCTTATATGTGCTCACCCTATCCTCCTTACATCTGTGTGTAGAATCTTATTCTTTGTATGCAAGGAGTATATTTTTTGTAGAATATAGGGGGAGCATTGATCCTAGTATGTGTGTTGTGCAGTCCAAAGCACCCTCTCTTACATGCACACATCTACGGGGAGCTAACCTATATTCTATTGCTTTGCTTGGTTTGCTTACTTTCTTATATATCCTTGTGCAAATCCCGTATTGTCATCAATCCACCAAAAAGGGAGAGATTGTAAGGGCATATTTCTCCCTAAGTAGTTTTGGTGATTGATGATAATGCATTTGCGGACTAATCGTGTGCAATAAGCTTTTTCAGATACATATTACCTAGGCACAAGACGATTAAGTACCCCTCGGATCTTATGGAAGACGGTGTTTCCTTTTGTTTCTTTTTCGGTAGAACTGAGTCATAGGAAAGCCGTACTATTAAGAGGGGGTCCGCTTCGGAAAGGTTTGGGTGGAATCAACACGTACACTTCTACTCATTCACACCACCTTTCCTTTGCTTCTCTGTTGCTCCGGCTGTTTTTCTCGTTAGTACAAAACAGTGGCTTCCTACTACTACAACTGCCTGGCATGCGGTAGTACCGCTCAGAGTGAGCGGTAGTACCGCACTGCCACACGGTAGTACCGCCTCAGGGCCGCGGTAGTACCGCACAAAGCGGTAGTACCGTAGCATGAGCATGGTAGTACCGTGTGGCTGGCCCAGCGTCGTAACTAGTACGGTAGTAGGTGCGGAAGTAATTTTTTACTTCCGCATCCAATGTGGTAGTACCGCTTGGGTCAAGCGGTAGTACCGTGTCGTGTTTTTGCTACGACTGTATTTCTGCAGATGTAGCTGCGGATGTATTTTATTTAGTCCGCACTTCTCCTCGGCCTGTCTAGCCCTGCCTTGCGGTAGTACCGTAGGGACGTACGGTAGTACCGCTCAGGCAGTACTACTGCCCGTTGCTTCAACGCAACAACGCTATACCTGGCAAGTACTGCACCAGCGGTAGTACCGCATCCAGAGTGGTAGTACCGCTGGGCTGAGCGGTAGTACCGCAACTTACGTGCGGTAGTACCTTGCTCTGCGGGCAGAAATGTGGGATAACGGTTGGATTTGTTCTCCCACTATATTTAGGGAGTCTTCTTCTCCAAGAAGACTCACCTCTTCCTCCAAAAAGCTCCATTGTTGCTCAAAGCTCCATTTCCGCCCGATCTCTCTCCCTAGCCAATCAAACTTGTTGATTTCCTCGGGATTGCTTGAGAAGGCATCGATCTACACTTCCACCAAGAGATATTTGATTCCCCCCCACTAATCGCTAGCGGATCTTGTTACTCTTGGGTGTTTGAGCACCCTAGACGGTTGAGGTCACCACGGAGCTATATTCCATTGTGGTGAAGCTTCGTGGTGTCGTTGGGAGCCTCCAATTCAGTTGTGGAGATAGCCCCAACTTTGTTTGTAAAGGTTCGGTTGCCGCCTTCACGGGCACCACTAGTGGAATCACGGCACCTTGCATTGTGTGAGGGCGTGAGGAGAATACGGTGGCCCTAGTGGCTTCTTGGGGAGCATTGTGCCTCCACACCGCTCCAAGGGAGACGTACTTCCTCTCTAAGGGAAGGAACTTCAGTAACACATCCTCGCCTTCATCGGCTCCACTTGTGGTTATTTCTTCCCTTTACTTGTGCAAGCTTTCCTTGTGTATCTTAGATAGCTTGCTTGTGAGGTTATTATCTTGCTTCCTATAAGTTGTCATCATAATAGCATATCTAGACAACTTACTTTGTTGCTTAATTTTAATTGGTTAAGAAAAGCTAAAAATTGTTAGTTGCCTATTCACCCCCCCTCTAGTCAACCATATCGATCCTTTCAGGGGTGGTCTGTGGGTATACCTGGTGTGTGTCTATGTGAACGGAGGTTTTGGGGGGTGTGTGGTGTGTGTGGAGGGGGGGGCAAGGTGGTGTATGAGAAAATACTACGACAAATGAAAAGTTTACTAGGCGGGAGTAACAAGGCGGGGCTACTGAAAATTTGGATCAAAGGCGAGCAGAAATTTTTGAGATTGCGAGGGATGCAGAGGCGGGAGTAAAATGCCGGGGCTACTGAAAATTTGAATTAAGGGACTGAAGCAGAGTGGGAGTAACATACATCGCAAACGGTCCGCACATACTAATCGTGTGCTATCAAACAATAAATCCTTCTAGGTGGTAGATATTTTGGAGATTGCGAGGGATGCAGATGCGGGAGTATTTGGGCAGCGAGCTAGTTTGCTTGACATGTCGGCTTTGGACTATAGCCGACGCACCTTCTCGCGTAAGCCATAGGCGTACTATACATCGACGGTGCTCCAGGATATTTTGTACTGCATCTGACACGGCTGGTAAGAATATACTGTGTGGGATCACCTTGATTTTTCATTTTGATTTTAGTTACATAATGGGGTCACAGCGGCAATGGACGGTGTTTGAATTGCTAGAACTTTTATCTGCAGTGAACATGTAACTATAAGTACATCCCATATAGTAACTCCAAAGAAAACGTTTCCGTTCACACGTACATCACACACAATTTTCCCTGTTAAATTGTTTGTGATAGAGTTGCCATTGCACACGATATTAGCAATTTTATCGTTTGCGTTATTGAATGCATCACGCACTGTGCGTAGAAGAAATTTTGTGGCAATGGTTGTCCATCACAAATTTTTTATGTGGTAAACGTTCGCGCGAGGTGGCCTAACGCAAACAGTTTTCAAGAGGATGTTGTGTGTGATTGTTCATTAATCGAACACGGTTTATTCCTAGAAACTGTGTGCATTATGGACTGCATCACACACGGTGTTTTCTTAATAACCGTTTGCAATAGAAAAACACAATTAGAAGGCTGATTATCCTATTATTAATAATCCATTTATTAATCTAATTAATATTTCATATTAAGCACACAATATATTTCGCTTTAATAATTGAAATACATCAGAGTAAAATATCATATAGCTTCAGCATCAACTACCCCATTACACAATTGCACCAACACCTCACTGTACTAGTGCTTGTGATGGCTGGCCGCCAATCATGTAGTTTGAAAGGTAATCTTTAGTAAACTGCTTTAGAATCCACTGCAATGGAAGAAAGATTCAGACATTGTCATCTAACACAACTCATTACGGGCAGTAAAAAGAAGGCTACAGTGTTCTTACTTACCATCGTGTAGTTTAATGTTGTCTTGCATAAAGTGTAAACAAATAGTTCGATTGTCATCTTTTGACCCATTTTAATAACAATCTTTATCAGTTTCCTCACTTGATGATGGTTCATGAATATCTCATTGCCCCATACACAGAAAGGGTCGAAGTGTGGATCTTTGGCAATTACATATGTACCTAAAAGCACCAAGTTAATATTAGAAGCTAAACAACAATTGCAAATTGATGTAGTACAACACTCCCTCCATCCCATTATATAAGATTTTATTACAACTCTTCCTTGTTGCTATGTAGCCTGGGTTTGCATATTTAGTCATTCAGTACAATGCATGTTGCTATGTAGCTTCAGTGTGCAGCCTTAAGCACGCTAGTTAAGCAGAACAAGAAGTGGAAAGGTGTGTTAACTGCGTCAGACATAACACTTAAAAATAAGCAAATAGTCATTCAAACTGGTATTGTGCAGGTCTAATGTACACTAGTTATTTTAAAAAACCGAAAAGGCATGTAAACTGCATTATCCTTAAAAGCAACCAAATACCGGAATTCATAGAGGTATTGTTGAAATAGTTATTGATGAAATTTAACTGCACAGCAAATGGTTGCACATATAGAGCATCCCATTGCGAAGAACTAAAATAAACAAGTCATCAGGCCATCTCTAGCCGATCCTTTAAAACTTAAAGGACTAAAATCCTTAGTGGATATATATAAACTCCAGCAATTTTTGGCCATTTCAAGTCGATCCCCTAAACTTAACGTTGTAAACTTCAATTTCATCAAGTTCAAAGCAGGTTCAACCAAAAGTAGCATGCATTCAAACACAAACACGGAGAGTTTTGCACAACCGAACATAAAACATAAATTTAAAGTAAGCTAAACTACTTTTGGTCGAAGTAGAGGTCGAGACAATCCTTCCTCTTCATGTACGGTGTGCCGCGAGCCAGGTCCGGGCCGGTGCCGTCGGCAAGGTCCTTGGGGAAGTCACTCCTCCACTCGTCGAGATTGATCTCCTCGTCCTCGAGGCCCACCTCCACGCCCTCCGCACCGCCGTCCTTGCCGCCTTCGACCTCATCATCGGAGGAGAGCACGCTAATCTCGCCGCCCTCCGCGTCGCTGTCCTCGCCGCCTTCGACCTCATCATCGGAGGAGAGCGCGATAACCTCGCCGCCCTCCGTCCCGGCAAAGATCACTCGCTCCGCCTCCACGAGCTCTGGGTGCTGCCGACGGAGCTCTTGCATGTAGGCCTCGTTGGCGGCCTCGGTCTAGAGGCGCTCCCATGCCTCCCGGTACTCCAGCACCATAGCCGAGTTCACCACACTGGCTCCAGCGGAACGAGGTCGACTGGACATGTGTCGAAGGGGAAATTGAGCCTCGCAGCTGCGCCATGGTAGCGGACCTGCCAGCGGTCGAAATCCATGGCCGCGAGCTCAGCTGTGTTGAAGCTACCAAGCCACCGGCGGGTGTGGGTCTCCCGATCTGTAATCTAGGTGACCCATGTCCCCTACCGCAGCTGCTGGACCCCGAGGTAGGACCTTATTGGCTGCCGAGTCCGAGGGAGGATGGGGAAGTCCTCGAGTCGACGCAGGGGCGCGGCGGCGGGCGGATCAGGGGACTATCGACGGAGAATCGAGCCCATGGAGGACGACGGGGACACCTCGGCAGCCACCTCACCGGCGTTGGGTGAAAAGGCCGCAGTAAACCTCTTTTGGCCATTGGCTCCTCGAGCTCCCCAGCACACAGGCAGAGGTTGAGGATGGTGGCGCCGACGATGGCGGGGACCTACCAATGGTTTCGGGAGTGGTGTGTGGGTATTCCTGGTGTGTGTTTGTGTGAGCGGAGGTTTTGGGGGCTGTGTGGTGTGTGTGGAGGGGGTGCAAGGTGGAGTATGCAAAAATACTACGGCAATTGAAAATTTTACTAGGCGGGAGTAACAAGGCGGTGCTACTGAAAATTTGTATCAAGGGTGAGCAGATATTTTTGAGATTGCGAGGGATGAAGAGGCGGGAGTAAAATGCCGGGGCTACTGAAATTTTTAATCAAGGGACTGAAGCAGAGCGGGAGTAACAGACATGGCACACGGTCCGCGCATACTAATCGTGTGCTATCAAACATTAAAACCTTCCACGCGGTAGATATTTTCGATATTGCGAGGGATGCAGAGGCGGGAGTATTTGGGGAGCAAGCTAGTGTGCTTGACATGCCGGCTTTGGACTGTAGCCGAGGCACCTTCTTGCGTAAGCCATTGGCGTACTATACATCGACGGTGCTTCAGGATATTTTGTACTGCATCTCACACGGTTGGTGATAATAAGTTGTGTGGGATCTACTTGATTTTTTATCTTGATTTCAATTACATAATGGGATCACAACGGCAATGGACGGTGTTTGAATTGCTAGAACTTTTACATGCAGTAAACATGCAACTATATGTGTGTCGTAAAAGAATTGGAATTATTCAGGGTTCGTTTGGACATTTTATACATTAAATTGGTTCTCTAGTTATTTTAGGTGCAAAATTCACAAGTAAACTACATGCACAAGCTCCGGTGCACCAACATGGGTTGTAAAATTATATATGTTTCCATGGTTTTATGCTTATGTCCCATGCAAGAAATGGGGATGAATTTCGGACACCACGGCACCGTGGTTCTCCGGCAAACATTGACGTACGTGCTTTTGTAGTTCTAGAAAATCCAAAAGTCATCAGAAATTCATGAAACTTGGCATACTATCATGGACTGACATCAACAAGCTGTGGTAAATTTTTTGTCCCATTTGGGGCATGTTTGGGTCTAAGCTTCTCACAACAAGTGTGATAGTTTCGGTAGGGAACGTTTCACCTTTTTGGACGAAACGATATTCGTTGCCTCTTCTTGATTTCAACTTTTTCCTAGTGTAAACATAGAACAATAGGAGTGTTGTGTTAATTTCTAGAGCTTCTCACAATAAGCCTAATGGTTTTGGTAGTGAACGTTCCACCTTCGGGGACAAAACGATATCCGTTGCCTCCTATTGCTTTCAAAAAATTCTAGTGTCAACGTAGGACAACAGGAGTGATGTGTTAATTTCTGGATTTTTTCGGGGTTCGTTTGGACATTTTTATGCATTAACCTGGTTTTCTAGGCATTTTATGTGCAAAATTCAAATTTGAACTACATGCACATGCTCCGGTGCACCAACATGGTTTTTAAAATTATATATGTGTCCATGGGTTTATGCTTATGTCCCATGCAAGAAATGGGGATGAATTTTGAACACCATCGCACCGTGGCTCTCCGGCAAATGTTGACGTAATTGCTTTTGTAATTCTAGTAAATCAAAAGGTGTATGAAATTCATGAAACTTGGCATGCTATCATGGAGCGGCATCGACATGTCGTGGTAATTTTTTGTCCCATTTGGGGCAGGTTTGGGTATAAGATTCTCACAACAAGTGTGATGGTTTTGGTAGGGAACGTTTCACCTTTCTGGACGAAACGATGTCTGTTGCCTCTTCTTGATTTCAATTTTTTTCCTAGTGTCAACATTGAAAAAGATGAGCGTTGTGTTAATTTTTGGAATTTTTTGGGGTTCGTCTGAACATTTATGTGCATAATTTAAATTTGAACTACATGCACATGCTTCGGTGCACCAACATGGGTTGTAAAATTATATATGTGTCCATGGGTTTATGCTTATGTCCCATGCAAGAAATGGGAATGAATTTTGAACACCATGACACCGTGGCTCTCTGGCAAACGTTGATGTACTTGCTTTCGTAATTCTAGTAAATATTAATCGTGTACTATCTCACATACTAATCGTGTACTATCAAACATTAAAACCATCCAGGCGGTAGATATTTTCGAGATAGCGAGGGATGCAGAGGCGGGAGTATTTGGCGAGAGAGCTAGTGTGCTAGACACGCCGGCTTTGGACTGTAGCCGACGCACCTTCTCGCGTAAGCCATAGGCGTACTATACATTGATGGTGCTCCAGGATATTTTGTACTGCATCTCACAAGGTTGGTGATAATAAACTGCCAGGGATCTACTTGATTTTTCATCTTGATTTGAATCACATTATGGGGTCACAGCGGCAATGGACGGTGTTTGAATTGCTAGAAATTTTATCAGTAGTGAACGTGGCATCTATATGTGTGTCATAAAAGAATTGGAATTATTCAGGGTTTGTTTGGACATTTTATACTTTAAATTGGATTTGTAGCCATTTCAGGTGCAAAATTCTAAATTAAACTACATGCACATTCTCCGGTGCACCAACATGGGTTCTAAAATTATATATGTGTCCATGGTTTGATGCTTATGTCCCATGCAAGAAATGGGGATGAATTTCGAACACCACGGCACCGTGGCTCTCCGGCAAACGTTGACGTACTTGCTTTTATACTTCTAGTAAATCCTAAAGTCATCTAAAATTCATGAAACTAGGCATGCTATCATGGAGCGGCGTCCACATGCCGTGGTAATATTTTTGTCCCACTCAAGCAGGTTTGGGTATAAGCTTCTTACAAACCAGGTTTTGTCCCACTCGGGCAAGAAATGGGGATGAATTTCGAACACCACACACAGTGGCTCTCCGGTAAATGTTTACATACTTGCTTTTGTAATTCTAGTAAATCCAAAATTGTCTAAAATTCATGAAATTTGGCATGCTATCTTGGAGCAGCATGAACATGTCGTGGTAAATGTTTTGTCCCGTTTGGGGTAGGTTTGGGTATAAGCTTCTCTCAAACAGAGCTTCTCACAACAAGTCTGATGGTTTCGGTAGGGAACATTTCACCTTTCTGGATGAAATGATATTCATTGCCTCTTATTGATTTCAATTTTTTTCCTAGAGTCAACATAGAACAACAAGAGTGTTATGGTATTTTTTGGAACTTTTTGGGGTTCGTTTGGACATTTATGTGCATAATTCAAATTTGAACTACATGTACCTTCTCCGGTGCACCAACATGGGTTGTAAAATTATATATGTTTCCATGGGTTTATGCTTATGTCCCATGCAAGAAATAGGGAAGAATTTCAAACACCACGATACCGTGGCTCTTCGGCAAATGTTGACGTACTTGCTTTTGTAATTCTAGTAAATTCAAAAGTCGTCTGAAATTCAGGAAACTTGGCATGCTATCATGGGGCGGCATGAACATGCCGTGGTAAATTTTTTGTCCTATTTGGTTCAGGTTTGTGTATAAGCTTCTCACAACAAGCCTGATGGTTTTGGTAGGGAACGTTTCATCTTTATAGACGAAAGGATATCAGTGGCCTCTACTTGATTTCAATATGTTTTCCAAGTGTCAACATAGAACAACAGGAGTGTTGTGTTAAATTTTGGAATTTTTTGGGGTTCGTTTGGACTTTTGTATGCTTTAATTAAGTTTACAATGCATTTATGTGCATAATTCAAATTTCAACTACATGCACATGCTCCGGTGCACCGGCATGGGTTGTAAAATTATATATATGTCAACGGGTTTATGCTTATGTCGCATGAAAGAAATGGGGATGATTTTCGAACACCACGGCACCGCACATACTAATCGTGTGCTATCAAAAAATAAACCTTCTAGGCGGTACATATTTTCGAGATTACAATGGATGTAGAGGCGGGAGTATTTGGGGAGCGAGCTAGAGTGCTTGACAGGCCGGCTTTGGACTGTAGCCGACGCACCTTCTCGCGTAAGCCATAGGCATTCTATACATCGACGGTGCTCCAGGATATTTTGTACTGCATCTCACACGGTTGGTGATAATAAACTGTGTGGGATCTACTTTATTTTTCATCTTGATTTGAATTACATAATGGGGTCACAACGACAATGGACGGTGTTTGAATTGCAAGAACTTTTATCTGTAGTGAACATTCAACTATATGTGTGTCGTGAAAGAATTGCAATTATTCAGGGTTCGTTTGGACATGTTATACATTAAATTGGTTTTCTAGACATTTCAGGTGCAAAATTCAAAATTAAACTACATGCACATGCTTCGGTGCACCAACATGGGTTGTAAAATTATATATGTGTCCATGGTTCTATGCTTATGTCCCATGCTAAAAATGGGGATGAATTTTGAACACCGTGGCTCTCCGGCAAACACTGACGTACTTGCTTTTGTAATTCAAGTAAATCCAAAAGTCGTCCGAAATTCATGAAACTTGGCATGCTATCATGGAGCGGCATCAACATGCCGTGGTAATTTTTTTGTCCCATTAGGGGGAGGTTTGCGTAGAAAGTTCTCACAAACCAGGGCTTCTCACAACAAGTGTGATAGTTTTGGTAGGGAACATTTCACCTTTTTGGACGAAACGATATCCGTTGCCTCTACTTGATTTCAAATTTTTCCTAGTGTCAACACAAAACAACAGGACTTTTGTGTTAATTTTTTTTGGGGTTCGTTTGGACCTTTTAATACATTAATTGAGTTTTCAATGCATTTATGTGCATAATTCAGATTTGAACTGTATGCACATGCTCTAGTGTAGATAAATTGGTTGAAAATTCAAATCCGTGTCCTTGGTTGCATGCTTAGGTCCCATGCAAGAGATGGGAATGAATGTCAAACACTCTACCACCGTCACTAGGCCGCAAACATTGCGATACATTGTTTTTAAATTCTAGTAAATCCAAAACTCGTCTGAAATTCAAGAAACTTGGCGTGGTATCATGGTGCGGCATCAACATGCCGTGGTAAAAAATTTGTCCGATTTGGGGCAGGTTTGGATATAAGCTTCTCACAATCCAAAGCTTCTCACGACAAGCCTGATGGTTTCGGAAGGGAACGTGCCATCTTCGGGGACGAAACGATATATGTTGCCTCTTATTTTTTACAAAAAATTGATAGTGTGAACATAGCATAACTGGAGTATTGTGTTAAATTTTGTAATTTTTCGAGGTTTGTTTGGACATTTTCATGCATTAACTGGGTTTTCTAGGGATTTTACGTGCAAAATTCAAATTTGAACTACATGCACATGCTCCGGTGCACCAACATGGGTTGTGAAAATATATATGTGTCCATGGGTTTATGCTTATGTCCCATGCCAGAAATGGGGATGAATTTCAAACACCACGCACCGTGCCTCTCCGGCAAACGTTGACATACTTGCTTTTGTAATTATAGTAAATCAAAAAGTCGTCTAAAATTCATGAAACTTGGCATGCTATCATGGAGTGGCATCAACACGCCATGGTTAATCTTTTGTCCCATTCGGTTCAGGTTTGGGTATAAGCTTCTCACAAAGTAGTGCTTCTCACAACAAGCCTAATGGTTTCAGTAGGGAACGTTTCACCTTTCTAGACGAAAGGATATCCATTGCCTCTGCTTGATTTCAATTTTTTCTAGTGTCAACATACAACAACAGGAGTGTTGTGTTAAAATTTGGAATTTTTCGGGGTTCGTTTGGACATTTTTATACATTAACTAAGTTTTCAATGCATTTATGTGCATAATGCAAAGTTGAACTACATGCACATGATCGGGTGCACCAACATGGGTTGTAAAATTATATATGTGTCCATGGGTTTATGCTTCCCATGCAAGAAATGGGGATGAAGTTCAAACACCACGGCACCGCACATACCAATCATGTACTATGAAACATTAAAACCTTCGAGGCAGTAGATATTTTCAAGATTGCGAGGGATGCAGAGGCGGGAGTATTCGGGGAGAGTGCTAGTATGCTTCACACATCGGCTTTGGACTGTAGCTGACGCTCCTTCTTGCATAAGCCATAGGAGTACTATACATTCACATTGCTCCAGGATATTTTGTACTGCATCTCACATGGTTGGTTATAATAAACTGTTTGGGATCTACATGATTTTTCATCTTGATTTGAATTACATAATGGGGTCACATCGGCAATGGGCAGTGTTTGAATTGCTAGAAATTTTATCAATAGTGAACATGCAACTATATGTGTGTCGTAAGGGAATTTGAATTATTCAGTTTTTGTTTGGACATTTTATATATTAAAGTGGTTTTGTAGCCATTTCAAGGGCAAAATTCTAAGAGCATCTCCAGCCGCGCCCCCAACAGACCCCCAAGGCCATTATTTAGAGCCGGCGCCGAAAAATCGGCCCAGTCGCGCCCCCATGAGCCTGTTTTTCTTCGGATTGGGCTGAAACTAGTGCCGGCGGACCCAGGTCGAACCCGGCGCGCTGGGGGGTGCCCGGGAGCGCCGGCGCGAATGTTTTTGCGCGAAAGAGTGGCGGGACCGGCGAGTCAGCGAGACGACGCCTCGTCGTCCTCATCGTCTCGGTTTTCCCGCGGGGAATCAATGCCAAGGCTGCC
>LR738710.1:358589154-358679375 GCA_902687465.1 Secale cereale
CCCCCCCCCCCCCCTCGCGCCACACGTTCGCACGCGGCCGCCCCCGGGCCGCTATAAAAGGCGCCCCTGGGCGCGCCGGTGAGGCACCCATCCATCGGCAGTCCTCCACCTCATCGCCGCCGCACTTCCTCCCCTCTCTCTGGCGTTCGAGCCCCTCTCTCTCCCCTCGGCAAACATGAGCACGAGGTTCCCCGACGACGCGGCAGCAGCTAACGGTTTCGGTCGCCGCTCGCTACATGAGTGGGAGGCCTACCTCCTCCATGAGGCCAACTACCCCGCGCCGCCCGACGTACGCGCTCCGTCGTGGTGGAGGCTCAGCACAGGTGGGGTCCCAGTCCCCCCCTCTGCCCGTCCCCGAGAAGATGTATTTCCACGCCGAGATCGAGCGTGCGCGGGCGTCCCAGATGGCCGCGGAGCGGGCGCTCCCGGAGTACACCGCCGACAACCACGCGGCGTGGGCGGCGTACTTCAAAGGCCGGTAGGAGGAGCGGCTCGTCTCCACCAACAACGCGTTGATGCCGTGCGTCCGCAACAACAACGAGGGACGCCACCTAGGTGGGGCGTCCCTGGCCGCATGCTCAGCAGCGTCCTTGCGCACCTCGAGGGCGGCAACGACCCGTCGCTCGAGTTAAGCAGCGCGTCGGGGCGAGGGATCGAGTAGCGGCGCCGGCCGTGTCAAGAAGGAGAAGCAGGAGGACGACGTCGGTGACGACTACGCCCTACTCAGCGCCTACTTCGGCCCGTAGTTTAGGGTTTTTTTCGTCCCTTTTATTCGTGTAAAAAATGTCTAAATTTTGCCGAAATTTGGCCGTGTTTTTTGAAATTTCGCCGAACAGTGGGGGCGTCTGGGGGCGACCAGGGGGAGGCGGCTGGGAATGTGCTCGCCCCCACACCGAAAAAAATGCCAGCTCGCCCCCAAGCGGCACTTTTTCGTGCCCTTGGGGGTCGAACGGCTGTATATGCTCTAAATTAAACTACATGCACATGCTCTAGTGCACCAACATGGGTTGTAAAATTATATATGTGTCCATGGTTTTATGCTTATGTCCCGTGCAAGAATGGGGATGAATTTTGAACACCATGGCACTATCGCTCTCCGGCAAACGTTGACATACTTGCTTTTCTAATTCTTGTAAATCAAAAATTTGTCTGAAATTCATGAAACTTGGCATGCTATCATGGAGCGGCATCCACATGTCGTGGTAATTATTTTGTCCCATTGGGGCAGGTTTGGGTATAAGCTTCTAACAAATCAGAGCTTCTCACAACAAGTGTGATGGTTTTGGTAGGGAACATTTCACCTTTCTGGACGAAACGATATCCGTTGCCTCTTGTTGGTTTCAACTTTTTCCCTAGTGTCAACATAGAACAATAGAAGTTTTGTGTTAATTTTTGGAATTTTTGGGGGTTCGTTTGGACAGTTTTATACATTAATTGTGTTTTCAATGTATTTATGTGGATAATTCATATTTGAACTATATGCAGATGCTCTAATGCATATAAATTGGTTGATAATTAAAATATGTGTCCTTGGTTGCATACTTAGGTCCCATGCAAGAAATGAGAATGAATGTCAAACACCCTACCACCTTCACTTGGCCGCAAACGTTGAGATACATTGTTTTTAAATTATTGTAAAATCAAAAGCGTCTGAAATTCATGAGACTTGGCATGGTATCATGGAACGGCATAAACATGTCGTGGTAATTTTTTTGTCCCATTTGGGGCAGATTTGGGTATAAGCTTCTCACACCAGAGCTTGTCACAACAAGTCTGATGGTTTCGGTAGGGAACGTGCCTCCTTCGGGGATGAAACGATATCCGTTGCCTCTTATTGCTTTCAAAAAATTCTAGTGTCAACATAGCATAACTAGAGTGTTGTGTTAATTTTTGTAATTTTTCGAGGTTTGTTTGGACATTTTCATGCATTAACCGGGTTTTCTAGGCATTTTATATGCAAAATTCAAATTTGAGCTACATGCACATGCTCCGGTGCACTAACATGGATTGTAATATTATATATGTCTCCATGGTTTTATGCTTATGTCCCGTGCAAGAAATGGGGATGAATTTCGAACACCACACAGTGGCTCTCCGGCAAATGTTGACGTTCTTTCTTTTGTAATTCTAGTAAATCCAAAATTGTCTGAAATTCATGAAACTTGGCATGCTATCATGGAGCATCATGAACATGTCGTGGTAAAATTTTTGTCCCGTTTGGGGTAGGTTTGGGTAGAAGCTTCTCTCAAATAGAGCTTCTCACAACAAGTGTGATGGTTTCGGTAGGGAACGTTTCACCTTTCTGGACGAAATGATATTCATTGCCTCTTGTTGATTTCAATATTTTCCTAGAGTCAACATAGAACAACAAGAGTGTTGTGGTATTTTTTGGAAATTTTTGGGGTTCGTTTGGACATTTATGTGCATAATTCAAATTTGAACTACATGTACATTCTCCGGTGCACCAACATGGGTTGTAAAATTAAATATGTTTCCAAGGGTTTATGCTTAAGTCCCATGCAAGAAATAGGGAAGAATTTCGAACACCACGACACCGTGGCGCTTCGGCTAACATTGACGTACTTGCTTTTGTAATTCTAGTAAATCCGAAAATCGTCTGAAATTCATGAAACTTAGCATGCTATCATGGGGCGGGTTGAACATGCCGTGGTAATTTTTTTGTCCTATTTGGTTCAGGTTTGTGTATAAGCTTCTCACAACAAGCCAGATTGTTTTGGTAGGGAACATTTCACCTTTATAGACGAAACGATATCAGTTGCCTCTACTTGATTTCAATTTTTTCCTAGTGTCAACATAGAACAACACGAGTGTTGTGTTAAATTTTGGAATTTTTGGGGGTTCGTTTGGACATTTGTATGCATTAATTAAGTTTTCAATGCATTTATGTTCATGATTTAAATTTGAACTACATGCACATGCTCCGGTGCACCAACATGGTTTGTAAAATTATATATGTGTCAACGGGTTTATGATTATGTCCCATGCAAGAAATGGGGATGAATTTCGAACACCACGGCACCGCACATACTAATTGTGTGCTATCAAACAATAAACCTTCTAGGTGGTAGATATTTTCAAGATTACAAGGGATGTAGAGGCGGCAGTATTTGGGGAGCGAGCTAGTGTGCTTGACACGCCGGCTTTGGACTGTACGCGACGCTCCTTCTCGCGTAAGCCATAGGCATTATATACATCGACGGTGCTCCAGGATATTTTGTACTGCATTTCACACGGTTGGTGATAATAAACTGTGTGGGATCTACTTTATTTTTCATCTTGTTTTGAATTACATAATGGGGTCACAGCGGCAATGGACAGTGTTTGAATTGCAGGAACTTTTATCTGTGTCCATGGTGGGCGAGCAGAGTAGCGGGAGGGCGCCGGCCGCGGCCGCACACTTGAGCTAGTCAGCTGAGTCGAATGTGATAGCATACTTGGACGACTTGAGTGTGTCTGCTACCTCGAGCTTGGGGAGGACTGCATTCACCTCGCAAGCAAACTTCTTGAAGACGTGGTGAGATGCTGGGGCCTGAGCACCACCCAGGATGCAAGTGATGGCACAAGGCTCCTGGAAGCCCCCAACCCCAACATCTTGGTTGTGGTCCTCATTCCTTCTTGGTGGTGGAGGCAGTGGAGGAAGACCAGCATTGCCGTATGGACGGTCCTCATGAGGCTGGTCCCTCCATGGTCCCTCACGAGGCTAGTCCCTCCATGGTCCCTCACGAGGTTGGTCACGCCAGCCTTGTCGAGAATCATGGTTCTCCTAACGTCCTCCGCCTTGTCCACCTCCACAACCGTAGCCTCAGTCGCCGCGCTCGAGGCGACGGGCATGGCGTCCATCACGAATGGCTCTGAGCTCCTGGCAGTCATTGGTGTGTGGCTGTGCACGTTGTGGAAGAGGCAGAACGGGCGATTTCCCTTGGAGGATTCAGGGTAGTCGCATCGATGCTTTATCTCGGGCTCAGCCGCGAGCTCAGCAGGTCCCTTGCGCTTGGCTTCCTTGGTCTTGGCCTTCTTGTCTTCTGGGTCAGCGTCAGGGAGCTCAACGAGCGAGAGGCGACCCTCTTATGCCCTTGCACACTTGACTGCCATGTTGAACATCTGCAGAGCTAAGCACGGGTCCTCATGAATGGAGAGATCCTCTTTCATCCTGACGTCCCAAACGCCATCAGTGAATGCGAAGATGATGGCCTCGACTGACACCTTGGGAATCTTGATGCGGATATCGGTAAAATGCTGGATGTACTTGCGCAAGGTTTCCCCCGGCTGCTGCTTGATACACCGTAGGTCGCCTATCACAGGGGCGCGGTCACAAGTCCCATCGAAGTTGGAGATGAACCACTCGCGCAGCTTCTCCCAAGAAGAGATCGACTCTGCTGGGAGGTTCAGGAGCCATGAGCATGCACCATCCTTGAGGGCCATGGGGAACCAATCGGCCATGACCTTCTCGTCTCCACTGGCCGCCTCGATGCTTAGCTCATAGAGCTGCGAGAACTCAGCGGGGTCGGGTGTTCCATCATAGCATCGCAGCTCCGGGGTGAACGCACAGCAGCCTGTCGCGCCCCCGGGTGCCCACCATAGAGGTGGAGCCTGATCAGGAGGCTCACGCGCCGCTGCGAGAGGTGGCACGCAACCTTGACGAGGTGGCGCTGGGAGTGCGCATGCCTCACCTTGGGGCCGCTGCACCACCCGGCTGCTTTCTTCATCGAGCGCTGGTGCCCTGCGTGGCTGGTCGCGCTGGGGAGCCTCACGCCTTAGCGCGGGGATGACGTCACGCCGGAGAGGAGGAGGAGGTGCACTGTTGGCCAGGTCGCCCGCCTGAGGTGGTGGAGGAGGCAACTAGCGGGACCATGCTGGTACTTCTCCTGCGGTGCTGAGGAGTTCGACGAGCCAGTCCATCCATTCGTCATAGAGGTCGTCGGCCGGGCAGTAGCGCAGGAGCTCTCGTGCCATGAGCAGAGTAGTCTGTGAGTTTGCCGGCCTGCGACGAGCATGGGAGGACGAAGCGGCCGCATGAGTCATTGACGAGGTTGTGGTGCGGCCGTCCCGCCGCGCGGAGAGCGGGAGCGATGAGTCTTGCTACTCGCGGGCTGCGGGGCCAATGGCTGCATCCACCATCGGCGATGTACAATGACGGGGGATGTCGTCGCCTGGAGGTGCGGTCTGAGCCACATGGGCGGCGATAGCGGCCCGACGCTCAGCACGAACTCGACGATCATCCTCCATGGAGACTGTGAAGCGATGGCGAACTGATCGAAAGAAGAGAGACTCTAACGCATCCCTACCTGGCACGCCAAATGTCGGATTCTCGGCACCGCAAAACCCTTGTAGGTTCGAATACTTGGGTGCGTGCGAAAAATCAACTTCCTCTATGAGCCTACTCGCCGTTTCTACGAACTAGCTCGAGGAACAAGAAAGAACACAACAAAGGGTAGTTTACCGAGGTTCAGGCCACCTAGAGGTGAGTGGCCCTACTAATGCAATGTGGTGGATTCCCTCAAGGTGGGATGAGGAAGAACTAGTACAGTGGATGAACAGCCTCTTGAGGCGTGTTCTTGCTTGTGGTGGTGAGCGAGTTCTCAATGATCTGTCCCGTATGTGGTGGTGGCTAGCTATATTTAAAGTGGGCTTGGTCCTCCTCCCCCAAAATGTAGGCGGGAAGGGAACCCACAACAGCCAAATTTGATGGGGGACAACTAGTACATCTTATCTTGACTAAAGGCGGTCTTCGCCTGCAGAGCGTTTGATCCTGGCACCACGGTGGGGTCGACGATGACCTCTATTCAACCGTCCTGGCGATCCTGGTCTTGTTGCATGGAAATGGAAACCTTTGGTTGATTCCTCGGGACTCTGCGCCTGTGCTTGCCTCTTTATGACCAAAGAGGAAACTGGTCGTCCTGCGCCCGCTGGCGCCCGCCTGGCCTTGGTCGACATGGCTTGTGTCATCCGAACCTCACGAGGTGTGGGTTTGCATAGAGTTCTCCACCACTCGGGATCCATCCTAGTGAGACCATCCCTACGGAGGTCTTGGTGTCATCCGCCTCGCGAGGCTTGGCCACTCTTGAGGGTGTTGAGTGTCGATGATGAAGATGGGCCATATCAAGCCGGTGAAGGAAGGCAAGTCTAGGTACCTTGGTTTCCAGAACACCGACAGAAATAGACCCCATCCTTTTATCCTTAATAGCAATGATACATGTGTGCTTTGCTGCCCCTTCAGTCACTGGGAAAGGACAACACAAGATCGAACCCATTACAAAGCACCTCTTCCCATTGCAAGATAATTAGATCAAGTTGGCAAACAAAACCCAAATATCAGAGAAGAAATACGAGGATCAAGAATGGATATTAAATCAAAGGCAAATATGTTCATAAACTCACAATTCATCGGATCCCAACAAACACACCGCAAAAAGTAATTACATCAAATAGATCTCCAAAGAGACCATTGTATTAAGGTACAAAGAGAGAAGATCTAGGATTTTGAATCACCTGATTCCGACTCTCGAGCGAAATGAAAAATGAAAAACAAAATCAGGGCAGAAATCGCGATCGGAATAACCGCGGATAAATACCACGAAAAAAGAAAAATGACGAATAGGCTAACGAACGAACATTCGCTGTCTGCAGTGAACTAACGAAAACCGTTCGTTAAAACGAACGTATGGACGAACGTCCCCTAATTAACTAAACCGGCGGAAAAAACACCGAACCGATCTATTCTAAAATAAAAAAACAGATCTAGGTTTTCCTAAACAAAACCAATCTGTTAAATGGGAAAAACTGGGAACTACCTCGGGCAAAAACTCCGGCGGAACTCCGGCGGGGCGAGGTGGCGGGGCTCCAGCAGCGGCGGCGCGACACGCGGGGCGGCAGGCGGGCGGCGGGGCGGCGCGGCGCGGCGAGGCGGCGAGGTGCGGGCGGCGACGCAACGCGGCGGCGGTGGCGGGCGAGCGAGGCGGCGGCGGCTGGCTCGGGTGCTAGGGTTCCGCGCTGGCGGGCTGAGGCGTAATGGGCCGGCTCTGGCGCTTTATAAAGCCCAGAGTCCCGGTCCTTCACGAGTCTAAGTCGGTTTCCTTTTTTTTTTAAATAGAGTCCAGGCGCAGAAAAACTAACGAAAGAAATACCAAACGGACTCAAAATTCCTGAAATAAATTTTCACCGTCCTCTAATAATATTTAGGACAAAGTGAACATTTTTCCTGGACCTATTTGCAATTTTGAAAAACGCGTATTTTTCCTATACAAATAAATCCGCAAATAAATCCAGAAAAATACCAAAAGTGATTTTAACATTTTTCCTCCAATATTTCTGTTATTTTGGAGAAGTCATATTATCTCCGCTCATATTTTGTATTTAGAAATATTTTTAGGAGAGAAAAATTATTAGAATCACACTGTTCTCGTACCGGTATTCGAGCGAACTCAAATACGAAAATGGTAAAATTCCCAACTCTCTCCGTAGGTCCTTGAGTTGCTTAGAATTTCGAGGAACGCCAGGAACAAAAATGCAAAAGCATGAAATGCAAATATGATCTATGTGTAACATTCCAAATTAAAAATTTGGGATGTTACAAACCTACCCCCCTTAGAATGAATCTCGCCCTCGAGATTCGACTTGGCTAGAGAACAGGTGTGAGTGGTCCTTGCGTAGATCATCTTCTCGTTCCAAGGTGGCTTCTTCCTCGGTGTGGTGACTCCACTGAACTTTGCAAAACTTGATAACCTTGCTGCGAGTAACTCTGCTCGAAAATTCGAGAATTTTAACAGGCTTCTCCTCGTAGGTCAGATCACTGTCCAACTGAATTGCTTCCAGGGGTACTGTGTCTCTAAGCGGTATATCGGCCATCTCCGCATGGCACTTCTTAAGCTGCGAAACGTGAAACATGTCGTGCACTCCTGATAATCCTTCGGGCAATTCCAACTTATAGGCAACCTCTCCCATGCGTTCCAAAACACGGTAAGGTCCCACAAATCTCGGGGCTAACTTCCCTTTAACTCTGAAATGTTTAACTCCTCGCACAGGTGATACTCTCAAGTACGCTCTATCTCCAATCTCATAGGTTATCTCCTTGCACTTCGAGTCTGCATAACTCTTCTGCCTGGACTGAGCTACCTTCAGTCTATCTCGAATCAACTTCACCTTCTCCTCAGACTCTTTGATTAAGTCTGGTCCGAACAACTTTCGGTCTCCAACTTCGTCCCATGACAACGGTGTCCAGCATCTCCTTCCATATAATGCCTTGAACGGTGCCATCTTCAAATTGGCTTGGTAACTGTTGTTGTATGAGAACTCTGCGTAGGGCAAGTTGTCATCCCAACTAGATCCATAATCTAATGCACAGGCTCTCAGCATATCTTCCAAAATCTGATTGACTCTTTCAGTCTGTCCATCTGTTTGCGGGTGAAATGCTGTGCTAAACTCTAGCCTGGTACCCAAAGTTTCATGTAACTGATTCCAAAACTTTGAGGTAAACTGGGTTCCTCTATCTGATATGAGGCTCCTCGGAACTCCATGCAGACATACAATTCTGGTCATGTATATCTTTGCCAACTTTGCACTGGTATAAGTGGTTTTCACCGGGATAAAGTGGGCTACCTTCGTCAATCGGTCTACTACTACCCAGATTGAATCATATCCTGCTTTGGTCCTGGGCAATCCGGTGATAAAATCCATGCCAAGCTTCTCACACTTCCATTCGGGTATTGGCATAGGTTGTAACAATCCTGCTGGCTTCTGATGTTCTGCCTTCACTCTCTGGCATACATCACAAACTGCTACATACTCCGCAATATCCTTCTTCATACCGGTCCACCAGAAAGTATCCTTCAAATCCAAATACATCTTAGTATTTCCTGGGTGAATCGAGTATGGTGAATCATGGGCCTCCTGTAAAATCAACTTCCTGATCTCCGGGTCATTAGGCACATAAACGCGGTCCTCAAACCATAAGGTGTCGTGTTCATCCTCACGAAAACCTTTAGCTTTTCCTTCGCTCATCCTCTCCTTTATAAAGGCAATCTCTTTGTCAGCTTTCTGAGCTTCTCTGATTTTATCCATCAGGGTAGAGTGGATTTCTAGCGTTGCTACATAGCCTCTCGGAACTATCTCCAAACGTAGTTCTCGTAGGTCCTCAGCTAACTCCTTTGGAAACTCTTCCATCATTAGGGTATTGACATGGCTCTTACGGCTTGGCGCATCGGCTACTACGTTAGCCTTTTCGGGATGATAATGCAATATCATCTCATAATACTTAATGAGTTCGAGCCATCTCCTTTGCCTAAGATTCAACTCCTTCTGAGTGAATATATACTTCAAACTCTTGTGGTCCGTATATACTTCACAATGGTTTCCAATAAGAAAATGTCTCCACGTCTTCAATGCATGCACTACGGCTGCTAACTCCAAATCGTGGGTGGCATAGTTCATCTCATGAGGTTTCAGTTGTCGTGAAGCATATGAAACAACTCTTCCTTCCTGCATAAGAACTGCTCCAAGTCCTCGACGTGAAGCGTCGCAATATACCTCTTATCTTCCAAGCCTTCCGCTGTTATCGTGTTAGATGGCCTTCAGCCATATTATTTGTAATAAATTCATCGTTGGACTATCGATGTAATAAGTGTGTGATTGCTAATCTGTTATAAATCATTCAAGTACTGTGCGTGTCAGCATTACTGATCCAGGGATGACACTGATGCACAGAGATCAGACTGTTTGACGTCTGGTTGCTACAAGATGGTATCAGAGCCAGGGTGGCGGTCCATTAAAAAAACAGGCAATCGCTGGAATACCCAGGTGCCTCAATCCACCCAGATGTGTATTAATGTTGCCACCTTAAGTTGAACCATTAATTAACAAACTCACATCTGTCATGGATTTCACTCACCCAATCCACGTCTACGAGCATAGCATGTCCTATCAGCAAACGTAGAAGTAACTCCCAAAGGTTTGAATGTAATGCAGGTAATAGGTACTACCTCAATCTACTTCCCAGTCCCACAAGTTAATTGATCCTACTCATGCAATGTGTGAGGGTTGGACTAATGCAATGAAAACTGGGTAATTGGAAAGCATGATCAAAGTGTTACTTGCCTTGCTGATGATGCGCAAAACCTAGAGACTCAAAGTAGCAAGCGGCGCACTCAGGGTACTCTATCGCAATCAAACAAGCATACAATAAGTACTTAACTAATGCACGGGTAAAACTCAAATATACGATCTAACCAGAAAGTTCACCTTAAGAACTCCGGTTTTGCAAAAAGAATCAACTCGAAAGAAGCAACGAAACTCAAACTGCAAAAGAAACGAGCTATGGTTTACTAGTTGGCCTAAAGTCAAATTTTATAGTAGCCAAAACTTTGTTCAAGTTGATTAAACGTAAAGAGGGCTTCGAGACGAAGATCTGGGATTTTGAATCACCTGATTCCGACTCTCGAGCGAAATGAAAAATGAAAAACAAAATCAGGGCAGAAATCGCGATCGGAATAACCGCGGATAAATACCACGAAAAAAGAAAAATGACGAACAGGCTAACGAACGAACATTCGCTGTCTGCAGTTAACTAACGAAAACCGTTCGTTAAAACGAACGTATGGACGAACGTCCCCTAATTAACTAAACCGGCGAAAAAAAACCGAACCGATCTATTCTAAAATAAAAAAACAGATCTAGGTTTTCCTAAACAAAACCGATCGGTTAAACGGGAAAAACTGGGAACTACCTCGGGCAAAAACTCCGGCGGAACTCCGGCGGGGCGAGTTGGCGGGGCTCCAGCGGCGGCGGCGCGACACGCGGGGCGGCAGGCGGGCGGCGGGGCGGCGCGGCGCGGCGAGGCGGCGAGGTGCGGGCGGCGGCGGGGCGGCGACGCAGCGCGGCGGCGGCGGCAGGCGAGCGAGGCGGCGGCGGCTGGCTCGGGTGCTAGGGTTCCGCGCTGGCGGGCTGAGGCGTAACGGGCCGGCTCTGGCGCTTTATAAAGCCCAGAGTCCCGGACCTTCACGAGTCTAAGTCGGTTTCCTTTTTTTTAAATAGAGTCCAGGCGCAGAAAAACTAACGAAAGAAATACCAAACAGACTCAAAATTCCCGAAATAAATTTTCACCGTCCTCTAATAATATTTAGGACAAAGTGAACATTTTTCCTGGACCTATATGCAATTTTGAAAAACGCGTATTTTTCCTATACAAATAAATCCGCAAATAAATCCAGAAAAATACCGAAAGTGATTTTAACATTTTTCCTCCAATATTTCTGTTATTTTGGAGAAGTCATATTATCTCCGCTCATATTTTGTATTTAGAAATATTTTTAGGAGAGAAAAATTATTAGAATCACACTGTTCTCTTATCGGTATTCGAGCGAACTCAAATACGAAAATGGTAAAATTCCCAACTCTCTCCGTAGGTCCTTGAGTTGCTTAGAATTTCGAGGAACGCCACGAACAAAAATGCAAAAGCATGAAATGCAAATATGATCTATGTGTAACATTCCAAATTAAAAATTTGGGATGTTACAAACCAACCCCCCTTAGAATGAATCTCGCCCTCGAGATTCGACTTGGCTAGAGAACAGGTGTGAGTGGTCCGTGCATAGATCATCTTCTCGTTCCAAGGTGGCTTCTTCCTCGGTGTGGTGACTCCACTGAACTTTGCAAAACTTGATAACCTTGCTGCGAGTAACTCTGCTCGAAAATTCGAGAATTTTAACAGGCTTCTCCTCGTAGGTCAGATCACTGTCCAACTGAATTGCTTCCAGGGGTACTGTGTCTCTAAGCGGTATATCGGCCATCTCCGCATGGCACTTCTTAAGCTGCGAAACGTGAAACATGTCGTGCACTCCTGATAATCCTTCGGGCAATTCCAACTTATAGGCAACCTCTCCCATGCGTTCCAAAACACGGTAAGGTCCCACAAATCTCGGGGCTAACTTCCCTTTAACTCTGAAACGTTTAACTCCTCGCAGAGGTGATACTCTCAAGTACGCTCTATCTCCAATCTCATAGGTTATCTCCTTGCGCTTCGAGTCTGCATAACTCTTCTGCCTGGACTGAGCTACCTTCAGTCTATCTCGAATCAAATTCACCTTCTCCTCAGACTCTTTGATTAAGTCTGGTCCGAACAACTTTCGGTCTCCAACTTCGTCCCATGACAACGGTGTCCGGCATCTCCTTCCATATAATGCCTCGAACGGTGCCATCTTCAAATTGGCTTGGTAACTGTTGTTGTATGAGAACTCTGCGTAGGGCAAGTTGTCATCCCAACTAGATCCATAATCTAATGCACAGGCTCTCAGCATATCTTCCAAAATCTGATTGACTCTTTCAGTCTGTCCATCTGTTTGCGGGTGAAATGCTGTGCTAAACTCTAGCCTGGTACCCAAAGTTTCATGTAACTGATTCCAGAACTTTGAGGTAAACTGGGTTCCTCTATCTGATATGATGCTCCTCGGAACGCCATGCAGACATACAATTCTGGTCATGTATATCTTTGCCAACTTTGCACTGGTATAAGTGGTTTTCACCAGGATAAAGTGGGCTACCTTCGTCAATCAGTCTACTACTACCCAGATTGAATCATATCCTGCTTTGGTCCTGGGAAATCCGGTGATAAAATCCATGCCAAGCTTCTCCCACTTCCATTCGGGTATTGGCATAGGTTGTAACAATCCTGCTGGCTTCTGATGTTCTGCCTTCACTCTCTGGCATACATCACAAACTGCTACATACTCCGCAACATCCTTCTTCATACCGGTCCACCAGAAAATATCCTTCAAATCCAAATACATCTTAGTATTTCCTGGGTGAATCGAGTATGGTGAATCATGGGCCTCCTGTAAAATCAACTTCCTGATCTCCGGGTCATTAGGCACATAAACGCGGTCCTCAAACCATAAGGTGTCGTGTTCATCCTCACGAAAACCTTTAGCTTTTCCTTCGCTCATCCTCTCCTTTATAGAGGCAATCTCTTTGTCAGCTTTCTGAGCTTCTCTGATTTTATCCATCAGGGTAGACTGGATTTCTAGCGTTGCTACATAGCCTCTCGGAACTATCTCCAAACGTAGTTCTCGTAGGTCCTCAGCTAACTCCTTTGGAAACTCTTCCATCATTAGGGTATTGACATGGCTCTTACGGCTTAGCGCATCGGCTACTATGTTAGCCTTTTCGGGATGATAATGCAATCTCATCTCATAATACTTAATGAGTTCGAGCCATCTCCTTTGCCTAAGATTCAACTCCTTCTGAGTGAATATATACTTCAAACTCTTGTGGTCCGTATATACTTCACAATGGTTTCCAATAAGAAAATGTCTCCACGTCTTCAATGCATGCACTACGGCTGCTAACTCCAAATTGTGGGTGGCATAGTTCATCTCATGAGGTTTCAGTTGTCGTGAAGCATACGAAACAACTCTTCCTTCCTGCATAAGAACTGCTCCAAGTCCTCGACGTGAAGCGTCGCAATATACCTCTTATCTTCCAAGCCTTCCGCTGTTATCGTGTTAGATGGCCTTCAGCCATATTATTTGTAATAAATTCATCATTGGACTACCGATGTAATAAGTGTGTGATTGCTACTCTGTTATAAATCCTTCAAGTACTGTGCGTGTCAGCATTACTGATCCAGGGATGACACTGATGCACAGAGATCAGACTGTTTGACGTCTGGTTGCTACAAGATGGTATCAGAGCCAGGGTGGCGGTCCATTAAAAAAACAGGCAATCGCTGGAATACCCAGGTGCCTCAATCCACCCAGATGTGTATTAATGTTGCCACCTTAAGTTGAACCATTAATTAACAAACTCACATCTGTCATGGATTTCACTCACCCAATCCACGTCTACGAGCATAGCATGTCCTATCAGCAAACGTAGAAGTAACTCCCAAAGGTTTGAATGTAATGCAGGTAATAGGTACTACCTCAATCTACTTCCCAGTCCCACAAGTTAATTGATCCTACTCATGCAATGTGTGAGGGTTGGACTAATGCAATGAAAACTGGGTAATTGGAAAGCATGATCAAAGTGTTACTTGCCTTGCTGATGATGCGCAAAACCTAGAGACTCAAAGTAGCAAGCGGCGCACTCAGGGTACTCTATCGCAATCAAACAAGCATACAGTAAGTACTTAACTAATGCATGGGTAAAACTCAAATATAAGATCTAACCAGAAAGTTCACCTTAAGAACTCCGGTTTTGCAAAAAGAATCAACTCGAATGAAGCAACGAAACTCAAACTGCAAAAGAAACGAGCTCCGGTTTACTAGTTGGCCTAAAGTCAAATTTTACATTAGCCAAAACTTTGTTCAACTTAATTAAACGTAAAGAGGGCTTCGAGGCGAAGATCTGGGATTTTGAATCACCTGATTCCGACTCTCGAGCGAAAAGAAAAACGAAAAACAAAATGAGGGCAGAAATCGCGTTCGGAATAACCGCGGATAAATACCCCGAAAAAAGAAAACCGACGAACAGGCTAACGAACGAACATTCGCTGTCTGCGGTTAACTAACGAAAACCGTTCGTTAAAACGAACGTATGGACGAACGTCCGCTAATTAACTAAACCGGCGAAAAAAAACCGAACCGATCTATTCTAAAAAAACAGATCTAGGTTTTCCTAAACAAAACCGATCTGTTAAACGGGAAAAACCGGGAACTACCTCGGGCAACAACTCCGGTGGAACTCCAGTGAGGCGAGGTGGCGGGGCTCCGGCGGAGGCGGCGGCGCGGCACGGTGGGCGGCGGGCTGGCGGCGGGGCGGCGCGGCGCGGCGAGGCGGCGAGGCGGCACGGCGCGGGCGGCGGCGGGGCGGCGAGGGCGCGGCGGCGGTGGCGGCGGGCGAGCGAGGCGGCGGCGGCTGGCTCGGGTGCTAGGGTTTGGCGCTGGCGGGCTGAGGCGTAACGGGCCGGCTTTGGCGCTTTATAATGCCCAGAGTCCCGGTTCTTCACGAGTCTAAGTCGGTTTCCTTTTTTTTTAAATAGAGTCCCGGCGCAGAAAAACTAACGAAAGAAATAGCAAACGGACTCCAAAATTCCCGAAATAAATTTTTACCGTCCTCTAATAATATTTCGGACAAAGTGAACATTTTTCCAGACCTAAATTCAATTTTGAAAAACACTTATTTTTCCTATACAAATAAATCCGCAAATAAATCCAGAAAAATACCAAAAGTGATTTTAACATTTTTCCTCCAATATTTCTGTTATTTTGGAGAAGTCATATTATCTCCGCTCATATTTTGTATTTAGAAATATTTTTAGGAGAGAAAAATTATTAGAATCACACTGTCCTCGTACCGGTATTCGAGCGAACTCAAATACGAAAACGGTAAAATTCCCAACTCTCTCCGTAGGTCCTTGAGTTGCTTAGAATTTCGAGGAACGCCACGAACAAAAATGCAAAAGCATGAAATGCAAATATGATCTATGTGTAACATTCCAAATTGAAAGTTTGGGATGTTACAGGAAGATATTCCTAAGACCGCATTCACTACTCGATACGATCTTTATGAATATGCATCTATGTCCTTTGGTCTCACCAATGCCTCTGCATTCTTCATGCACATGATGAACAAAGTATTCATGGACTTCCTCGATAAGTTCGTGGTGGTCTTTATCGATGACATACTAATATATTCAAAACGTGAAGGGGATCACAAAGAACATCTCCGAGCAGTGTTGCAACGACTCCGCGACCATCAGCTTTACGCCAAATTCAGTAAGTGTGAGTTTTGACTCAAACAAGTTGGATTTCTTGGGCACGTGCTATCCGCCGAGGGTATAGCCATAGACCCAAGCAAGGTAAATGATGTGCTCAATTGGTTGCCACCAACAACGGTCTCACACATCCGGAGTTTCCTTGGACTGGCCGGATATTACTGTCTCTTCATTGAAGGATTCTCCAAGATTGCTAAACCCATGACAGAGCTTGTCGGTGTACAAAAAGAGGGGCACTTTTTGTACCCCTATGACTATGCATGGGCAGTCTGAGCCACGGGCACCACCATAGCAAGCATGGCAGGGGAGGTGAGCCAAGGTAAGACCGAAGCTCGTTGGAACTGGAGCAACGCCAAGAACAAGACCACAAAGAGCAAAGGGACGAAGTTGCTTCCCCCGGCAAGATCCTTGCCGGGAGCTAGTTTCAGCAGCCCTGGCAAGATCCTTGTCGGGGCCGGCTCTGGTAGCCCCGGCAAGACCCTTGCCACGGCAGCTCGCCCCATGCCTACGGAGCGGATCACCCTTGAGTCCACTGCCCCCATGGGGCAAGGATTCGTGAGATATCCCCGTGCTGGCATGCAGATCTTTGTGAAGACATTCAAGGACATATACACACACTAAGAGGACGACGACCCTTGGCGGGATCCCAGCCAAGGAGGACCACAAGACCTCCGGCAAGCACCTTGCCAAGGATGACAGTAGGCGCCGCAGCAAGACCCTTGCCGGGGCCCCGGCAAGGCCCTTGCCAAGGACACTCGCAGGGCCACCGTCAGGCCCGCTCCAACTGAGTTTCCACCGGCCCATGCAGCTGCCGACCCAACCAGCTGGGCAGGCTCCTCCGTCGCAACATGCAGATCTTCGTGGAGACCCACCATTGCGCCACCTCAGCTGCCTGCCGGCCTACATGGCACCTTAGGCATCGCTGGCCAGGGCATGTGTCGACGCAAGAAGGAGCGGCGACGGACAAGACGGATGTCTCCCCCGTCCCCGATAAAACGAGGACACCTAAGCTAAGCGCATTAAATGTGCCTTGTCACTTAATGCGAGTCATAACCTCGCATCACTGTACCCTTTCCACCTCCTGTGTGCCACTGTGGCAACCCCTTTTCCCTATAAAAGGAGGCCCGAGGCGACAAGGAGAAGGATTCGGCTCTTTAGAACTGCTCACAACTCGGCTTTCTGGAGCTCCTCACGCCCCATAGCCAGCTGAAGAACACAAACATATAATCCACCAAAGCAGGAGTAGGGTTTTACGCATCTTTGCGGCCCGAACCTGGGTAAAGGAACCGTGTGCTAACTGTTGCATCTGCTCTTCTCTCAACCCCGCGCCCCGCAACTGTAGTAGGGATTCTTGTGATCCCATAGGTGTCGATCCAAATATACCGATATCTTTGGCGCGCCAGGTAGGGGGCGCAGTTGTGAGAATCGACTTTAGCAGTCAGTTCGACGCTTCTTCATCATCATGGCGCCCAAGAAGAAGACGACGGTGGCGGTTGGCCAGTAGGAGGCCGGACAGCCCGCCCCGACGCGGGCGAGCAGCGGGCCGGTCGCGGAAAGGACCCGGGGCGCTGCTCGCAAACACCAACGCCATCCCAGCAGCCGGAGTTTGGGAGGTGGCGATGTTTGTGTGCCCGGTAACGGGCCACACACCGCCATGTCCAAGGATGTAGCCAGGCCCTCCGCGAGTGGCGCGGGGCCTTCCAAAGTTGCTGCCGCATCACCCGAAGGCGATGCAAGGGCCTCCAAGACTCCCACGCCGGCGCCCACAGCACGCTCCTCCCAAGTAGCGCGCGACGAGCAGCATCATCGCGCCGAAGATCCCGGGCGTCGCCACGGGAAGAGCCCCAAGCGCCACCCCCGGGACGTAGAAGACCTGCCCGCCCGCCGGAGCGTTGGTGGAAACGGCATGCGACCGCGGGATCGTGATGGAGCTCCTCCTGACACGGTCAGGGGTCGAAGCGCGTCGCGGTACATGCAGGTTTCACTGCCACTAACCCCAGCCGAAGCCCTGGCGCGCGCCCAGTTGCTCCTCGACTTTCCCCCCGTTACGGGGAAACTCGATGAATGGAGGGCCACCATCCGAAGCCTTGTCGCAGTCGCTAACAAGGATGAACCAAACCCAGCGGAGCTCCCAGGTCGACGCTCCGATGGAGTCCCACGCACCGGTGGCGGGGGGACCTGCAGCGATGTGTCTACGGTGCATTCGCCTCCCCCTCGGCCGGTACCGCGTGTGTCGACTCATCGGGGCGTCGCGGGCGACGCCATCTCCATAGCGTCGTCCGACCCATGGACCCACGACGACCAACGTCAAGTTCTTCAGGAGTGTGCTCATGAAGACGCTCGAAGCACCATCGAGCGCCGGTGCGGAGCGCGCCACCAGACAGACAGGCGAGCGGGGCCTGTTGTCGACCACCCAGCACCGGAGAGCCCTGGGGGTCTACCTTACGAGGTAGGCTTTCCGGCTTTTACCCGTGAGCTGCGGCAGTTCCAGTGGCCCACTAATCGCACCTTCAAGCCCGACGTTGGCGAGAAGTACAACGGCAAGACCCACCCGTCGGAGTTCCTCAGCATCTACACCATCACGATGCAAGCTGCCGGAGCCCGCTACGATAAGGTGCTTGCGAATTACTTTCCGTTGGCTCTTAAACCTAACGCCATGTCATGGTTGATGCACTTTCCAGTAGACTCTATTTCCTCCTGGTCGGATTTGTGCCATGAGTTTGGTGGCGCCTTTACTGGAGGTCACCAAGTCCATGGCCAAGCAAGTGATCTGCACGTCATACCACAGAAGGAAGGTGAGAGTCTGCACAGGTACATACAGAGGTTCAGCCAGGTACAGTACAATATCCCTAATGTTCACCCTGCCGCCATCATCAGCGCGTTCCATCAGAACGTGCGTAACTGCAAGATGGAGGCACTGAGGAAGGTCACAGCTCAGTCAGCCATCAATTTTTCAAGGGACTAGTGTGTCATTTTGGTGTACCCAACAGGATCATCACCGACAATGTCACGCAGTTCACAAGCCGCACCTTCATGCAATATACCCAAGACCTCGGCAACAAAGTCTGTTTCGCTTCCGTTGCTCACCCCCGAAGCAATGGTCAAGCTGAGAGGGCAAACGCTGAAGTGCTGCGAGGATTAAGGACAAAGACCTTTGACAGGCTGCACAAGAGCGGGAGGCGCTGGATTGATGAGTTGTCGGCGGTTCTTTGGTCGATCAGAACGACGCCAAATCGAGCCACCGGCCAGACACCCTTTGCCCTAGTATACGGGGCAGAAGCAGTTCTCCCCACTGAACTCATATACGGGTCACCTCGAGTGCTCGCTTATGATGAGCTTGAGCAAGAACAACTGCGGCAAGATGACGCAATGCTCCTTGAGGAAGATCGTCTTCGGGCGGCTGTAAGAGCAGCACGCTACCAGCAGGCCTTGCGCCACTACCATAGCCGCAAGGTCCATGCCCGAAGCTTTGAGGAAGGCGACCTTGTTCTTCGGCGCGTTCAATCGGCCAAGAATACAAACAAGTTGACGCCAAAGTGGGAAGGCCCTTATCGGGTAATACGAGTCACCAGGCCTGGCGCAGTTCGCCTGGAGACCGAAAATGCCATTCCGGTGAGCAATTCCTGAAACATTGAGCATCTTCGCAAGTTTTACCCAAAAGGCGTAGCTTGCCGGGCCTCCCAGCAAGCCACCCTTATGTACAAGCCTTGTCGGCAAGGCATGTAACCATTTGTACAACGCCAGGCGCAGACCTTGAGCATAAATAAATGAAGCGCTGGCGCCCTAAGTTATAGCATGCATGCTGAGTCGAGTCTCGTCCTTGGTTAGGGTTGATAGTGCTTAGCGGCGGCTAACCCCTAGCTTAGAGGTCGAGTTTGCGTCTCTCTGTCTTTCCTCTATCTCCTTTGGTTCACAGGACGCACAGACATCCTTGTTGAGGCCACTTGGGGAGAAGAAAGAGGAACATATCAGCATCAAGGCCCCGGCAAGCCAGTGTTGCCGGGGGCTACAAGAGCAAAGATTCACCCACGATAAACCAAGGTTGCCGGGGGCTGCAGCTCCAGATAAGTTCTCCATACCTTATCATGCATTCCATTATGGACTGAGGTATGTGAAACCTCGTTCTTTTCCTTAAGCTACCGTGCTCCCATAATTCTAGGCCCTAGGGCTCGTTCCTGGGACTAAGTTTGGTCGTAGTAACGGCGGCGAAAGGATGAAACGAGGAGCGTGAGCCCACTTCATCCCTGCCTCCGCCAGAGGCGTGAGAAAGGTCGAGCGGAGTGGGGAGACGGCAAGACCTGTTGCCGGGCGAGAAAATATTTATCTTAGAGATATCAGGGACTTGTTCCCTGTTGTAGGTTCTACCTGCGAACAAATGACCCGGCAAACATTCCTGTTTCATTAAAAACATTCCACTCAGGTACAGTCCATAGGGAATGAAAAACATGGAGAAGGAGATTACAAGTTTTAAACTTAACAGAAGACCGAAGGCTTACAAACTAAAAAGAGATAAGATGCTCGTAATGCCTTTCTTGTCCCTCTCCTCAGGAGGTAGGTCAAGGAGGCGAGAAGGGAAAAAGTGGCGCCTAGGCGAGCTACAGGTGGCAGAAGAAACCAAGAGGACATCTCGGTGGCCGCCCAAGGGCTGGGTGGTGATGACGGCGCCGGAAGCAGAGCTCGAAGATGAGGCGGCAGGACGTCAGTATGCGTCGAAGGCGTCGGTGCCCGCGTACTCCGACATGACGACCTTGCCGCCCGCCTTCTTCCTCTTCCTCTTCCGCAGCCTCCCTACGCCAGCCACCAAGGAGACGACCCAGAGAAGTTCAAGGAGTCGGTGACGCGGATGATGGGGTCGCCGGTGCCACCAGGAGCGGCACCCGACACCTAGTCGGACCCGTCATCCTGCCGTCCACCGCCCTCGTCGTCGCTGCCGCTGTCCTCCTCATCACCCTCGTTCGAGGAGGAGTCTTCGTCATCGGAGGAGCTCTCCACGCAGCACCTCGCACAAGTCCCGAAGTGCCCGAAGACCTTGACGGAGAGATGGCCATCCTCCATCAACTTGAAATGGAGGGTGAGCCCATCCGTCAGGCTGTGGATGCGAGCGAACGTCTTCCATCCTTGACAAAGATACATCACATGAGGGGCAGGGAAGTCAACGCGGACCCACGTGCCACTGATCCCGCAGCCCCTCATGTGCAGCCGCAGCGACTCCGGCGGATCCACCTCCATCTCCTGCGCAAATGGGGTCGGGAGACGAAGGCGACGGCGCGGCAGCCGCCGCAACCCGACGAAGAACTCACAAGGGTCATCCCCAATATGGCCTTCCATTGGGGGAGGAGCTGCTGGCGGGGGCGAGGCCGGCGGGCCGCCCTGTCCTTCTCTTCCCCGAGCACCCCGGCCTCGCCCCCTTCATCTTCCCCTCGTGGCCGGTTCTGCCACTGCAGGTGCAGGAGAAGGAGGGATACGTTGTCGAGCAGCGACCCTCGCCGCCACCGTTGAAGAGCCGGGATTTCCTCTCTCCATGGCAAATAGAAGAGAGGAGCAGAAGCTGAAGGAGAAAGAAGATGGAGGAGTGCGGGGCACCATCCCTTCTTTCTCGCTCTTTATAAAGGGGCGGGGCTGGGGCTCGACTGCCCCGCCCGGCCAATCAAGATCCAGAAGGCACAGGGAGCCGGGATCGACACGCCGCCCAACCAGCGACGGCCCGGTTTCCCGCCTCCACCATTTGCCACCCCAAGCGCATGGGAGGCACGTGGCAGACGTACAGAACCGAGGGGACGGGTGAGGCGACCTCGCCCCACCCCGTGATCGTGGGGAGGGGACGCCTTGAGGACCGCGCCTCGGCCCCATTCAGTAAATGGGCCGCGTCTCCACGCCTCCCCCGGTTATGGGGAAGGCGCGAAGCCGCCTATTTACTGCGACGTGACGCATGCCTGCGGAAACCGCCCCACGCATGCCGCCCACGTCACGCACACCCCTCCACCCCGCGCCATGCGCGCGGGTCGTGGGAGGCATAGCGCGCGGAAAATCTTACCATGGTGAGAACTGCCCCGCCTGCCCGCGCACCGTTCTGGGCCTAGCCCAACAACGCGTCGCGCTTATGTGTGGCCCAGGCCCGTGGGCTCCTGTTGGTGTACAAAAAGAGGGGTACACTTTTTGTACCCCTATGACTGTGCACGGGCAGTCTGAGCCACGGGGACCACCACACCAAGCATAGCAGGGGAGGTGAGCCAAGGTAAGACCAAAGCTCGATGGAACTGGAGCAACGCCAAGAACAAGACCACAAAGAGCAAAGGGACGAAGCGGCTTCCCCCGGAAAGATCCTTGCCGGGAGCCAGTTTCAGCAGCCCTGGCAAGATCCTTGTCGGGGCCGGCTTTGGCAGCCCCGACAAGACCCTTGCCGCGGCAGCTCGCCCTACACCTACGGAGCGGATCACCCTTGAGTCCACTGCCACCATGGGGCAAGGATTCGGGAGATATCCCCGTGGTGGCATGCAGATCTTTGTGAAGACATTCAAGGACAGATACACACACTAAGAGGACGACGACCCTTGGTGGGATCCCAGCCAAGGAGGACCACAAGACCTCCGGCAAGCACCTTGCCGGGGATGACAGCAGGCGCCCCGGCAAGGCCCTTGCCGGGGCCCCGGCAAGGCCCTTGCCAAGGATACCCGCAGGGCCACCGTCAGGCCCACACCAACTGAGTTTCCACCGCCCCATGCAGATGCCGACCCAACCAGCTGGGTAGGCTCCTGCGTGGCAACATGCAGATCTTCGTGGAGACCCACCATTGCGCCACCTCAGCTGCCTGCCTGCCTACATGGCACCTCAGGCATCGCTGGCCAAGGCACGTGTCGACGCAAGAAGGAACGGTGACGGACAAGACGGATGTCTCCCCCGTCCCGTAAAAGCGAAGACACCTAAGCTAAGCGCATTAAATGCGCCTTGTCATGTAATGCGAGGGATAACCTTGCATCACTGTACCCTTTCCACCTCCAGTGTGCCACTGTGGCAACCCCTTTTCCCTATAAAAGGAGGCCCGAGGCGACCAGGAGAAGGATTCGGCTCTTTAGAACTCCTCACGACTCTGCTTTCTAGAGCTCCTCACGCCCCATAGCCAGCTGAAGAACAGAAACATATAATCCACCAAAGCAGGAGTAGGGTTTTACGCATCTTTGCGGCCCGAACCTGGGTAAAGGAACAGTGTGCTAACTGTTGGATCCGCTCTTCTCTAAACACCGCGCCCCGCAACCGTAGTAGGGATTCTTGTGATCCCATAGGTGTCGATCGAAATACACCGACAGAGCTGCCCAAAAAGGACAAGTAGTTTGAATGGACTAAAGACTGTGAGAAAAGTTTAAGTGAGATAAAAATACGGCTGACAACCGCACTTGTATTAAATCTTCCAGACATCTACCACAGTTTTGATATATACTGTGACGCATCCAGACAAGGACTTGGTTGCGTACTTATGCAAGATGGCAAGGTAGTTGCATATGCATCACGACAGCTGTGACCGCACGAGGGAAATGACCCTACTCATGATCTGGAATTGGCCGCGGTGGTGCATGCTCTCAAAATATGGAGGCATTATCTCATCGGGAAGAGGTGCCAAATTTTTACTCATCACAAAAGTCTCAAGTATATATTTACTCAGCCAGATTTAAATCTCCGTCAGCAAAGGTGGCTTGAGCTGGTTAAGGATTATGACCTTGGAATCAATTACCACCCGGGTAAAGCCAATGTGTGGGCTGACGCACTCAGTCGAAAGCCGGTCAGCCTAAATGTCATATTAAAATCCTTGCCCCCCTAAACTTCAAGAAGAGTTTGCTCAACTTAATTTCAACATAGTTGAGGCTGGTCTCACTAATATTTTGGAAGTCACCCCCACACTTGAGGAAGAAATCCGCAAGGCCCAGCCAGACGACCCTGTCCTGCAAAGACATGCCAAGAATATGCTAGCAGGACGTACCTCTGATTTCTCAAAGGATCACTTTGGGACTCTCCGATTTTGTGGAATGATATGTGTACCAAATCAGTCGGGCCTGAAAAAGAAAATCTTGTCAGAAGCACACGAATCCTCATACTCTATTCACCCTGGAGGTACAAAAATGTATGAAGACCTTCGTCAAATATTCTGGTGGGATGGAATGAAGAAAGACATTGCCTATTTTGTGGCTTGTTGCAACATATGCAATAAAGTAAAGGCAGAACATCAGAAGCCAGCCGGACTTCTTCAACCGCTGCCAGTTTCACAATGCAAATGGGATGACGTCTGTATGGATTTCATCACTGGACTACCCAAGACTCAGCGAGGCAATGATGAAATATTGATCATAGTGGACACCCTAACCAAGGTAGCTCACTTTATTCTGGTCAAGACCACATATCGAGCAGAACAACTTGCACAGCTGTATGTGTCCAGAATAGTCAGTTTGCATGGGGTACCTCGAACCATCACTTCTGACCGAGGTTCACTTTTTACATCCGCTTTCTGGTCACGTCTCCATCAAGCCCCGGGGATAGCCCTGAAATACAGCACCGCTTATCATCCTCAGACTGATGGACAAACAGAGCAGGTAAACCAAATACTCTAAGATATGCTGCGAGCTCGCGTCTTGGCTCAAGGATCTAAATGGGAAGATTGTCTGCCTTACGCCGAGTTCTCCTACAACAACAGTTTCCAAACCAGTCTAAAGATGTCACCATACGAAGCTTTGTATGGCCATAAGTGCCGCACCCCGTTAAATTGGACTCAGTCTGGAGATAGCCGTATCTTCGGGACAGACCTTATGACGGAAGCTGAGAAACAAGTTAAGGAGATCGGAGATAGACTGCAATTGGCCAAATCTCGACAGAAGAGTTATTATGATGCAAAACACCAACAGGTCAGTTTTGAGCCTGGAGAACACGTATACCTCCGAGTCACTCCTATGAAAGGAGTCAAGAGATTCCAAACTCGCGGAAAGTTGGCCCCAAGATTTCTTGGCCCCTTTCCCGTTATTTCTCGAGTGGGCACTGTTGCTTATCAGTTGGAATTACCCCCGGAATTGTCCGATGTGCACAACGTGTTTCATGTCTCACAGTTGAGGCGGTGCATATCGCCGCCTGAGAAAAGGACTACCATCACCGATATAGAGTTGGCCAATGATTTAACGTACGGAGGGAGACCGTTCAAAATTGTGGATCAGATGGAAAGGGTCACACGCAGTAAAGTAAGAAAGTTTTATAAAGTCCAGTGGGAGCATCACACCGAGTCAGAATCAACCTGGGAACAGGAAGAATTCCTAAAGACACATTATCCAGAATGGTTTTCCCAAGAAACCGAATCTCGAGGACGAGATGCATTCTAAGTGGGGGAGGTTTGTGACAGCCAGATTTTTGCCCTCTTGTATTTGCCTGAGTTTTATTTGGATTTAAACTGAACCTTGGGATTTTTGAATCTTTTCATATGGAATAAAACACTTGGGTACCCTTGGCTTTCACCCAAGTGCCTCATATCCATCTCAAATCATATTTTCCCTCTGGTTCACCCTAAAATAATTATTGGAATATTTTTCTTTATTGAAAAATATTCATTTTCCCTCCAAAACCCTAGTTAAGCTCTTTGTGCTCCAAAGCAACCCCAATTTTTCTTGCCCACAAAAATCTGAAGAAATTCACAAATATTCTTTGAACCCTAGGACACATTCGTGAGCGAAAATATTGCACCACTTTTTGGAATATTTTTGCTACAAAAATTCTTTTCTATTCTGGACAGAAATGGTAGTTTCTATAGCAACTACCATTTTACTTGCTCCATTGCTTCTGAAACTCCTTGTGCATCTTCACCTTAGTAACTTAGGGCTAGCCTCCAAAGCACAGCCTCCAACTCCAAACCATTTTACCTTAGTAAGTTCTCAAAGTTTCTGTCCAGAAACTTACCAAGCTGGTGAAATTCTTTCTACTACGTCTGGTTCCAAACCAACCCAAGGTAACACTCAAATCTACCACGAACAACATGCCAGACATGCTCTTTGACCCCAAGTCGGCCAGTAGGCAGAGTTCACGCGGTGACCACGCGTGTGCACCATGCTAGGCTGCTTGTCGGCGCGCTCTGAGTGCCGCCGAGTGCTCTATTTTGCGTGTGCTCGCTTCCATGCCCGCCGGAGCTTGCCAAACCGCGCGACCATCCTCGTCTCAACTTCTACAGCACCCCCTGGCACTCGCCGATGCCGGAGCTCGTCGGAGCGAGCAGGGCACGGTCCGGCCAAGGCAACAGTGCGGTGCACACTGTGCTAGTCGCCATGCCAGTGATCCTGTGCTCGTTTCCGTTCGTCCACAGCTCCCGCGTGAACCCTGTCGCCTTCTCCCCCTCTTACTGACACCTATCGTCGCCGAGCATAGCGTCCAGGTGTCGCCGGCGGAGCCCCGATCCCCCCTCTCGGCTCACCTATATATAGGACCCATCCCAGCCTTCCCGAGCATCCCGCTCCACTCCCACACACTCCACACCTGCGTAGAAACTCGTAGCCCGGCAGGGCAGGCCGTAGGCCGCCGTCCCGGAGCTCGAGCTCGCCGGCGATACCCTCGGGTCGTCGTGGTAGCTCCAGCCCCTCTCAGGCCAGGGTAACTCTTCCAGAGCCTCCACCACTCTCTGGTGGTGCTGTTGCACCTAGTTGGAGCTTCTGGAGTCGCCGTTGCTTGCCGTCTTCCTCAACTCCGGCGACCACCCCGTTTTGCCTCCGCCCGCGAGACCAATTTCGACCCCGTCCGACCACCCCTAGCTACGCTACGGGTACGGGTAGGTGCGCCTCGACCCCCTCTATCGATCTATCCCTCTCATCTTGGCCAAGAAGCCCGCGTCGCCGGCGTGCGCTCCCGCGAGCCCACGGCCGCCATTGTTCTTCTCCCTCTCCCCCCCTCACCTAACTAGCGGGGCCCGCTAGTCAGCCTCTCTGTACTCGCGCAAACCGGTACGAGTGGTGGCGCCCTGGGCCTTTACGCCTTTGACGTCACCCCCTTTCTCAGTCTGTTTATTAAATTTCAAATTTACATATATTCCAGAACAGTTCAAGCTGCAATAACTTTTTAACCATAAGTCCAAATGAATTGATTCTTTTTTGCATTGTGTTCTTTGTAAATAAATCTTGCAGCACACCAAAGATGAGACTTTTCTGTGCTATGTGGATTTTCTGGTGAATTTTTGAATGGTTCTTGATATTTTCTTTTTGTACTTTAAAATCTTTTCAGAAGGTGAAGCTTGTCTTGAGGATGACCAGGAGGCTTGTGAACCTCATTTGCACTAAGGCAAGCCAAATGAATTAAGGCAATAAACTTCACCTTCTTCTTTAAACTTACAATCGTTAGGATAAAAGTTGATGGGAGGAATATGCTCAGGACAGGTTGATACCCATTCTTCTTCTTTCTTGCTCCTCTTCATCCTCCTCTTCTTTTTCTTCTTCTTAACCTTAGGAGGGAGTGGTTGGAGATGAAGCTTCTCCACATATCCTGGTTTATCATTAGAAACAATAGGGGAAACTTGGGAGAAACTCTCCTTTTTATTAGCAGAAATATAAGAGACATTTTTATACTTTGGTAAAGTTCCCTCCTTTCATTTTCATGGCAATTAACAACACAATAGAGACGGCAATTTTGCAAAGTGTTTTTTATTCCTATGGCATTAACATCTAGCCATGAAGTCTTTTCTGCTAACTCTTCACACATCAAAAATAACATAAGCTCATCATAAAGATCAGAGGTGATCATGTTATCACACAACCGGTTAACAGTTATGTTTTGAAAGTTCATGCATTGAAAATTAAAGTGACCCTCTATACGGCAAAGTTCACAAGTAAAAGGATAAAGGTCACACAATTCTCTAGCAATTTCATTTAAATCTTTGACCCAAGTGATTGTTCTTTCATGCTTATGTTGCTTATAATACTTCTCTTCTTCAATCATAGGCCTTTCACAAGGTCTATCCACTCCACAAAAATTAACATGCTTATATAAAACTTCATTTTTAGGAATTGGATCATGCATGTTGCAATCATCATGAACAATTTCATTTTCTTTGCAAGTCTCTTTAAAAGGTTTATGATACTTGATCCAATCCTCCTTAGGCATATTAAGATGTGAAGCAAAAGATTTGAGGAAATCAACAAGGAGTTGAGAATCAAGCCCAAACTTAGCACTAAACTTATTAAAATTTGTAGTTTCAACAAAGGACTTAATGCAATCATACTCATAAATTATACCTGACTCTTTACCTTTGTCGATCTCCCAATCTTCAGTGTTGCGTTGAATTCTTTCAAGGAGTTCCCATTTAGCATCAATTTTTTTGTTTGTGAAAGAACCCATAGAGGAAGCGTCGAGCAAATCTTTATCCTGACGAGAAAGCCTCACATAGAAATTAGTAATAATCATATGTTTGGGGAGCCCATGGTTAGGACATTTTAGCATTAACGTTTTCAGTCTCCCCCAAGCTTGAGCTATGCTCTCTCCATCATGAGGATAAAAATTATAAACATAATTCCTATTCTCATGGACTTCATGAAGAGGATAAAACTTGGAGTAAAAGAGAGACTGGATCTCTTCCCACTCCAGCAGGTGAGAGTCATTTAGTAGCCTATACCATTCCAATGCTTCTCCTTTCATTGACAAGGCGAATAATTTCCTCATGACAAACTCCCTTGATACACCTGCAAGCTTAAATAATGAACATAGTTGTGACATATATAGCAAGTGTTCACCGGGATGTCTGTCTCCTGCATAACGATCAGCCAAAACATAATCGATAATACCAGCTGGTATTTTATAGGGAACAATTTCAGTAGGGGGAGGAGCAACCACCACAGGTGTGGGGCGTCTTTCCGCAAGCAACGATCCAATAGCAAGGTTGTCCATAAGCATAACTAGTTAAATAAAAACAAGAAACAAAAATATTTAATTGCAAGATCTAAAGATATACCTTCAAGCACTCACTTCTCCGGCAACGGCGCCAGAAATAGCTTGATGTCTACACACGCTTCTACTCTTGTAGACTATGTTGGGCCTCCAAGCGCAGAGGTTTGTAGGACAACAGTAATTTCCCTCAAGTGGATGACCTAAGGTTTATCGAACTCAGGGAAGTAGAGGTTGAAGATGGTCGCTCTCAAGCAACCCTGCAACTAAGATACAAGAAGTCTCTTGTGTCCCCAACACACCTAATACAGTTGTTAGATGTATAGGTGCACTAGTTCGGCAAAGAGATGTTAAATGGCAAGTGATATGGATGGCGAAACAAAGTAATATAAATCTATAATAAAAAGTGCAGCAAGCAAACAAGTGGTAAACGTGAGCACAAATGGTATTGCAATGGTGGAAACAAGGCCTAGGCTTCATACTTTCACTAGTGGCAACTCCCAACAACATTAACATAATCGAATCACATGATATTTCCCATAAAACATGCAAAGGGGACGCACTCGGAGGTCATTCCTTCGTGGTCAAGAGAGGACGAGAATTATGTAGGGCTACAAAAGCACACCTCAAAGTTCGTAGTTCTCAATCTAAGGATTTCCCAATGTCACCGCGGCCATCCAAAGAGAGTCCCACAATCACCAGAACATATCTAAAGGATAGTCAAAGACAAGCACCAAGAGACTCTCAATCTTCAATCAACACACAAGAGAGAAAATCACTCATGAAAATATTGTTCTAATCCATGTCCAATAGACCGCTGTCACCTTGGTCTCGGGGATTATACTAGATAAAGACAAGTGAGTACATCAATCCAATACATAGAGGAAGGGGAAATATCATGGGATCACCCTAGATTAACATAGCCTATGATCACAACGAAGATCACATCATGGGAGAGAGAATTGACCACATAGCTACTGGTAAGGACCTCAGCCCCGAGGAGGAACTACTCCCGCATCATGGAGGGAGGAAGCAACGTCGATGGAGATGAATCCGGGGGCACTTCCCCATCCCGGCAGGGTGCCGGCGCGGGAATTATGGTCTCCCAAACCTTGATGGCGATGGCGGCGGAGATCGGAATCGCGTCTGGAGAAAAGGGGTCCGGAATCAGGGTTTCCGCGACACGGTGTAAATATATGCCAAAGGGGGCATCAGAGGGGGTCAGGGGTGCCCAGGCGCCCCCCCGGCGCGGCCAGGGGGGGCCGCGTGGGCAGGCCGCCTGGAGCCCCTGTGGGTCCCCTCCGGCCCTACTTTGGCCGCATGGAAGCTTCCGGAACGCTGATTTTTTATATATATTTTCTGGATTTTTTCTGGCAGTTCTCGTAATGTGAAAACCTGAAATACAAAAACAGCCGAAAACAGAAACTGGCACTGGGGTGCACTGAGTTAATAGGTTAGTCCAAATATGATCAAAAGTGTATGGAAGTGTATAAATAACATAGCAATATCACCCAAAAGAGGCATGGAGCAAGCAGAAATTATAGATACGTTTTGGACGTATCAATTGTTATGTTGCATTTGCATGGCATTTTATGTCACCGGTTATTTCTTTAAGTTCAACCTGCTAATAACTCCACTTGAATAAATTGTTGACCGGGTCATGGTGCCACTGAATCGAGTTTTTCCCAGTGCAACCACATTTTCCTTTAGGGGAAGGTCTTTATTCGGTCCGTTGTTATGCCTCTGGTTAGTACCTCCAAATAGGGAAGGTTATGGGCGTGCGGTACCCTGGCCCGGTAAGCAGACTTAACCATGTGTGCCCGTTGTTGAGTTTATGGTACCGAGTCCCCGTTTGGGACAGTTTATGTTTGGCCACGACGGTGGTCGGTGTGCCTTTGGTAGGCACGGGGCCACCCAGGACTATCCCGGTGGGGAATGAGTCGGAGAGTCATGGCAATGGAAGAGTTTCGATGGAACGCCATTGGTCCACCCAAATGGGAGAGCTAGGCCATGGGTTCCGTGGTGTGGGTACAGTGCACTACCTCTCCAGAGTGTAATTAATCTATCGATAGCCGAGTCCACAGTCACGGACACGCTCGAAACTAAGTCACACCATGGGTCAACATTTAATAAATTTTTGCTCACTAAGTTATGAACTTTGCACTGTTAAAGATGGTGGAAGAGCCAACGGGATGATTGAGACCCAGTGTGGTCAGGGTTGTGATCGCCGGAAAGATCACGAGATTTGTTATGTTGAGATGAACAAGTTGGTGTATCATGAATGATCACCATTGGTCAGTCAGTCCGAGGGACTGGATTCACAAAGGCATAAGCACAACATGTAGGTTATAATCATACTCATGTTTGGTGTTGCATTTTAATAATTGAATAATTATCATGATATTGTTTGTCATTATGATTTTGTTTGATGTAAGCTTACAAGTACATTCAATGTACTGACCTGGCATGTCATGCTAGATTTCAGGAAAGTTTCGCTGGAAAGGAATGATGTCCGAGTCTAGATCGTGTCCACATCGGTGTCCCTGTGCTATGGAGTTCCGCTACGAAGTTGTTTTGCTACCGCGTAGTTGTGATGATCGAGGCCTTTTATGTTCATTAAACAATGTACATATTGTCCAGCCGCACCGTGTGTGCCGCTTGGCCTTGCTCCCTGTTGTAATGTAAAATTTGATCCGCTAGTATCAATAAAGCGGTTGTTTTTTGTACCAAGATGTTGTGTGTTTCTAGAAGACAAGGTCTCCGGGCTGGCAATGCAGGGTAAACCGATCGCTCTGAGCCGGGGTGCCACATTATGATAATTGCTCTTTAATAGATTGTATTTCCCTGTTTCAATCCGTTATAAATTCCTCGCATGCTTATAGTCAAAATAAAGCTTTTACCAAACACATAGTTGATGCTTTAATGCAATCTTATGAAGAAAAACTTGAATTAGAAGTTTCTATCCCTAGAAAGCTTTATGATGAGTGGGAACCTACAATTAAAATTAAGATTAAAGATCCTGAATGCTTTGCTTTGTGTGACTTGGGTGCAAGTGTTTCCACAGTTCCAAAAACTTTGTGTGATATGTTAGTTTTCCATGAACTTGATGATTGTTCTTTAAATTTGCATCTTGCAGATTCTCCCATTAATAAACCTATGGGAGGATTTATGATATTCTTATTGTTGCAAATAGGAATTATGTGCCTGTAGATTTCATCGTTCTTGATATATATTGGAATCCTACATGTCCTATGATTCTTGGTAGACCTTTCCTTAGAACGATCAGTGCAATTATTGATATGAAGGAAGAAAATATTAGATTCCAATTTCCGTTAAGGAAAGGCATGGAACACTTTCCTGGAAAGAAATCAAATTACCTTATGAATCTATTATGAGAGACACTTATGGATTGCCTACCAAAGATGGCAATACCTAGATCTATTCTTGTATCGTGCCTATCTAGGGGCGTTAAACGATAGTGCTTGTTGGGAGGCAACCCAATTTTTTTTCTTTTTTTTCTTCTGTTTAGGAATAAATATTGCATATAGCTTATGTTTAGATGTGGTTTCGTGTTTTAATTAGTGTTTGTGCCAAGTAGAACCTTTGGGAATACTTGGGTGAAGTTTATGCGATCATACTGTAAAAAAACAGAAACTTTTGCGCTCACGGGAATTGCTGCCATCTTTGTCTGGAAAGTGCTTTTAAGTTGGTTCTTTTTGAAGATGATAAATAGAGAAATTCCCCACGTGCACCAATTTATTTCAAATTATTTATAGTTACAGAAGTATACGAAAGTTACAGATTGCTACAGACTGTTCTGTTTTTGACAGATTCTGTTTTTCGTGTGTTGTTTGCTTATTTTGATGAATCTATGAGTAGTATCGGGGGGGGGGGGTATGAATCATAGAGAAATTCCAATACAGTAGGTTTAACACCAATATAAACAAGAATGAGTTCACTACAGTACCTTTGAATAGTTGTTTGTTTTCTTATACTAACGGAACTCACGAAATTTTTGGCTAAGTTTTGTGTTGTGATGTTTTCAAGTTTTGGGTAAGGATTTGATGGACTATGGAACAAAGGGTGGCAAGAGCCTAAGCTTGGGGATGCCCAAGGCACCCAAAGTTAAATTCAAGGACAACCAAAAGCCTAAGCTTGGGGATTCCCCGGGAAGACTTTATTTTTATTCACCACGTGATATGTGTTTTGCTTGGAGCGTCATGTATGATTTGAGTCTGTGTTTTTTAGTTTACCTCAATCATCCTTTATGGACACACCTTTTGAGAGAGATACAAATGAATTGGAATTTATTAGAATACTCTATGTGCTTCACTTATATCTTTTGAGCTAGATAGTTTTGCTCTAGTGCTTCACTTATATCTTTTTAGAGCACGATGGTAGCTGTATTTTGTAGAAATTATTGGTCTCTCATGCTTCACTTATATCTTTTGAGAGTCTCTTAGAACAGCATGGTAATGTGCTTTGGTTATAAATCCAGTCCTAATATGATAGGCATCCAAGATGGGTATAGTAAAAACTTTCATATAAAAGTGCATTGAATATTATGAGAAGTTTGATACTTGATGATTATTTTGAGATATGAGGATGGTGATATTAGAGTCATGCTAGTAGAGTAATTGTGAATTTGAGAAACACTAAAGTTTGTGATTACCATAGCATACACATATGGTGAACCATTATGTGATGAAGTTGGAGCATGATTTATTTATTGAGTGTCATCCTTTGTGTGCAGGTCGGGATTGCACGATGGTTAACTCCTACCAACCCTTCCCCTAGGAGCATGCGTTGAATACTTTGTTTTGATAACTCGTAGATTTTTGCAATAAGTATATGAGTTCTTTATGACTAATGATGAGTCCATGGATTATACGCACTCTCACGCTTCCACCATTGCTAGCCTCTCTTGTGCCGTGCAACTTTCGCGGGTACCATACACCCACCATATACCTTCCTCAAAACACCCACCATACCTACCTATCATTGCATTTCCATAGCCATTCTGAGAAATATTGCCATGCAACTTTCCACCATTCCGTTCATATGACACGCTTCATCATTATCATTCACATAGAGTCTTATTTTGTTCTAGCTTCGAGTTGTAAGTAAATAAAAGTGTGATGGTATTCATTACTAGAGCATTGTCCTAGTGAGGAAAGGATGATGGGGACTATGATTCCCCCACAAGTCGGGATGAGACTCCAGACGTAAAACTGCCATAAAAGGGGAAGAAAGGCCCAAAGAAAGAAAAAAGAGGGAAAAAGAGCAAAAAAGAGAAAAAGAGAGAAGGGACAATGTTATTATCCTTTTTCTATACTTGTGCTTCAAAGTAGCACGATGATCTTCATGATAGATAGTCTCTTGTTTTGTCACTTTCATATACTAGTGGGAATTTTCATTATAGAACTTGGCTTGTATATTCCAATGATGGTCCTCCTCAAAATGCCCTAGGTCTTCGTGACCAAGCAAGTTGGATGCACACCAACTTAGTTTCTTTTGTTGAGCTTTCATACACTTATAGCTCTAGTGCATCCGTTGCATGGAAATCCCTACTCACTCACATTGATATCTATTGATGGGCATCTCCATAGCCTATTGATACGCCTAGTTGATGTGAGACTATCTTCCTCTTTTGTCTTCTACACAACCACCACTCTATTCCACATAGTGCTATATCCATGGATCACGCTCATGTATTGCGTGAAAGTTGAAAAGTTTGAAAAAATTGAAGTGTGAAACAATTGCTTGGCTGAAACCGGGGTTGTGCGTGATTTAATTATTTTGTGTGATGAAGATAGAGCTTAGCCAGACTATATGACTTTGTAGGGATAACTTTCTTTGGCCATGTTATTTTGAGAAGACATGATTGCTTTGTTAGTATGCTTGAAGTATTATTACTCTTATGTCAACATTAAACTTTTGTCTTGAATCTTTCGGATCTGAACATTCATGCCACAATAAAGAAATTACATTGAGAATTATGTTGGTTAGCATTCCACATCAAAAATTCAGTTTTTATCATTTACCTACTCGAGGACGAGCAGGAATTAAGCTTGGGGATGCTTGATACATCTCCAGCATATCTGTAATTTTTGATTGTTCCATGCTATTATATATTCTGTTTTGGATGTTTAATGGGCTTTATTATACACTTTTATATTATTTTTCGGACTAACCTACGAACCCAAGGCCCAGTGCAAATTGTAGTTTTTCGCCTATTTCAGTGTTTCGCAGAAAAGGAACATCAAACAGAGTCCAAAAGGAATGAAACCTTTGGGAGAGTCATTTTTGGAACGATATCAACACAAAAGGCTTGGAGTACACGCCAGGAAGCAAGTGAGGAGGCCATGAGGGCAGGGGGCGCACCCAGGGGGGTAGGCGCGCCCCCCACCATCGTGGGCCCCCTGTGGCTCCCCTGACATGCCTGTTCAGCCTATATATACTCACATACCCTGAAAACATTGAGGAGAGTAACGAAACCCTAATTCCACTGCCGCAACCTTCTGTACCCATGAGATCCCATCTTGGGGCCTGTTTCGGAGCTCCACTGGAGGGGGCATCGATCACGGAGGGCTTTTACATCAACACCGTAGCCTCTCCGATGAGTTGTGAGTAGTTTACAACAGACCTTCGGGTCCATAGTAATTAGCTAGATGGCTTCTTCTCTCTCTTTGGATCTCATTACAAAGTTCTCCTCGATTTTCGAGGAGATCTATTTGATGTAATCTTTTTGTGGTGTGTTTGTCGAGATCGGATGAATTGTGGGTTTCTGATCAAGATTATCTATGAAAAATATTGGATTCTTTTCTGAAATCTTTTATGCATGATTTAAATATCCTTGCATGTCTCTTCCAATTATCGGTTAGGTTTGGCCTACTAGATCTATAGTTCTTGCAATGGGAGAAGTTCTTGGCTTTGGATTCAATCTTGCGGTGTCCTTTCCCTGGGACAGCAGGGGCAGCATGGCACGTATTGTATTGTTGCCATCGAGGATAAAAAGATGGTGTTTATATCATATTGCATGCGTTTATCACTCTACATCAAGTCATCTTGCTTAAGGCGTTACTCTGTTCTTTTGAACTCAATACTCTAGATGCATGCCGGATAGCGGTCAATGTGTGGATTAATAGTAGTAGATGCGGAATCGTTTTGGTCTACTTGTCATGGACGTGATTCCTATATACAATGATCATGCCTAGATATTCTCATAACTATGCGCTCTTCTATCAATTGCTCGACAGTAATTTGTTCACCCACCAAAGAATTATGCTAACATGAGAGAAGCCACTAGTAAAACCTATGGCCCCCGGGTCTATTCTCATCATACTATCTTCCATCATACTAGTTTCTCGTCAACTTGCCAATTTCTGTGGCCATTGTTTATTTGCATTCTTTACTTGCAATCTATAACAAAAAATACCAAAAATATTATCTTATTATCTCTATAAAATCTCACTTCTTTAAGTGACCGAGAAGGGATTGACAACCCCTTTTTCGCGTTGGCTGCAAGGTTCTTATTTGTTTGTGCAGGTAGGAGGGACTCGCGCGTGGTCACCTACTGGATTGATACCTTGGTTCTCAAAAACTGAGGGAAATACTTACGTTACTGTGCTGCATTACCCTTTTCTCTTCGAGGGAATACAACGTAAGCTCGAGAAGTTGCAGAGGGTAGTGGGAGGAAGAGGGAGGAGGGATGAGGGATGAGGGAAGAGGGATGAGGGAGGAGGGTCGTGGCATACTAATACGTCTCCAACATATCTACTTTTCCAAACCCTTTTGCCCTTGGTTTGGACCCTAACTTGCACGACTTGAATGGAACTAACCCGGACTGACGCTGTTTTCAGTAGAACTACCATGATGTTGTTTTTGTGCAGAAATAAAAAGTTCTTGGAATCGCCTAAAAATCAACGGAGAATTATTTCAGAAAATATAAAAATATCTGCAAGAAGATCTGCACCATAGGGCCCACACCCTGTCCTCGAGGGTGGGGGGCGCGCCCCCCTTCCCAGGGCGCGCCCCCTGCCCTGAGGGCCCCCCAATGCTCCACCGACGTATCCATAGGTCCTATATATTCCGTTTCGTGGAGGGAAAAATCAGGGAGAAAGAATTATTGCGTTTCACGAGATGGAGCCGCCGCCAAGCCCTAATCTCTCTCGGGAGGGCTGATCTGGAGTCCGTTCGGGCCTCCGGAGAGTGGAGATCGTCGCCATCGTCATCATCAACTTTCCTCCATCACCAATTCCATGATGCTCACCGCCGTGTGTGAGTAATTCCATCGTAGGCTTGCTGGATGGTGATGGGTTGGATGGGATCTATCATGTAATCGAGTTAGTTTTGTTAGGGTTTGATCCGTAGTATCCACTATGTTCTGAGATTGATGTTGCTATGACTTTGCTATGCTTAATGCTTGTCACTAGGGCTTGAGTGCCATGATTTCAGATCTGAACCTATAATGTTTTCATGTATATATGTGTGTTCTTGATCCTATCTTGCATGTCTATAGTCACCTACTATGTGTTATGATCCGACAACCCCGAAGTGACAATAATCAGGACCACTCCCGGTGATGACCATAGTTTGAGGAGTTCATGTATTCACTATGTGTTAATGCTTTGGTCCGGTACTCTATTAAAAGGAGGCCTTAATATCCCTTAGTTTCCAGTAGGACCCCGCTGCCGCGGGAGGGTAGGACAAAAGATGTCATGCAAGTTCTTTTCCATAAGCACGTATGACTATATTCGGAATACATGCCTACATTGCATTGATGAACTGGAGCTAGTTCTGTGTCACCCTAGGTTATAACTTCTACATGATGAATTGCATCCGACGTAATTTCCCATCACCGATCTAATGCCTATGAGCTTTACCTATATTGCTTGTTGCTTATTTACTTTTCTGTTGCTATTATCACAAAAACTACAAAAACACTATCTTTACTTTTATTGTTGTTACCGCCACTATCATATTACTTTTCTACTAAACTATCTTGCTGCAGATACTAAGTTTGCAGGTGTGGTTGAATTGACAACTCAGCTGCTAATACTTAAGAGTATTATTTGGCTCCCCTTGTCTCGAATCAACAAATTTGGGTTTAATACATTACCCTCGAAAACTATTGCGATCCCCTACACTTGTGGGTTATCAAGACTATTTTCTGGCGCCGTTGCCGGTGAGCATAGCTCTATTCTTCAAGTCACTTGGGATTTATATCTGCTTATCACTATGAAGAATTTGAAGGACTCAAAAACCAAGATCTTACCCTCAACTACGAGGGGAGGTAAGGAACTGCCATCTAGATCTGCACTTGATTCTCCTTCTGTTATGAGTAAACTTGCGACACCTACTCATGCTATTGAATCTGATATGTCGTATGTTCTTGATGATGCTACTTCTGCTATGTATGACGAAACTACCTCTATGCCTGATACTGTGCCACTAGTTGAATTTCTAGATGAACAAATTGCTAAGGTTAGGGAGAGTGCAAATGTTGATGATATTTATGAAAGTGATGATGAAACTACTCCCAATAGATATGAATTGCCTGTTGTGCCTGAGGGTTATGTTATGGATGAAGAAACTGCTAGAGACTTTCTTCCTTGCAATGATAGATATGATCTTAAGCAGTTATTAGGTAAGATGAAAGAAAAGTCCTTGAATTCTAGAATGAAACATGACCTAGCTTTTGCTACTTCACCTATTTGTGTCACTGATAAGGATTATGAATTCTCTGTTGATCCTGAGTTAATTACTTTGGTTGAATCTGATCCTTTCCATGGCTATGAGTCTGAAACTGTTGTGGCACATCTTACCAAGTTGAATGATATAGCCACCCTGTTTACCAATGATGAAAAGATTAGCTATTATTATATCCTTAAGTTGTTTCCGTTCTCGTTAAAGGGTGATGCTAATACTTGGTCTAATTCTCTTGATCCTAGTTGTGTGCGTAGTCCCCAGGATATGATGTATTATTTCTCTGCTAAATATTTTTCGCTCATAAGAAACAAGCTTCCTTACGGGAAATATATAACTTTGCTCAAACTGAAGAAGAGAGTCTTCCACAAGCTTGGGGGAGGCTTCTCCAGTTACTTAATGCTTTGCCTGATCATCCTCTTGAAATGCATGATATACTTGATGTCTTTCATAATGGACTAACCGATGCTTCCAGAGACCACCTGTATAGTTGTGCTGGTTGTGTTTTCAGGGTAAGAACAGTGGAACAAGCTGAATTACTATTGAATAATATGCTAGCCAATGAAAATAATTGGACACTTCCTGAGCCAGCCACTAAGCCAACTCCGAAGAAAAGAGGTGTTCTATTTCTCAATCCTGAAGATATGCAAGAGGCAAGAGGCAAAGAAAAATGTATTAAAGCTAAAGATGTTAAGAATTTACCGCCTATTGAAGAAATACATGGTCTTGATAACCCGACACAGGTAGTAAAGGTAAATTCTCTTTATAGATTTGATGAAAGTGATATTCCTCGTTATAAGTCTGCTAGCCAATTCTTAGATGAGTTTGACAATTTTATTGTGAAACAAGAAAACTTCAATGCTTATGTTTGTAGACAATTACAACACAATGCTCATACGATTGAACGCTTGAGTGATTATCTGTCTAGTGCTAAAGATGAACTGAAACTTATTAGTATACATGCTTCCATGGTCACCACTCACGTAGAACAAGTACTTAAAGCTCAGAATGATTTTCTCAATGAGTTAAATAGTAAGAATAATGACTATATTGTTAGAGTTGCTACTAGAGGTGGTAAAATGACTCAGGAACCTCTGTATCCTGAAGGCCACCCTATGAGAATTGAGCAAGATTCTTAGAGAGCCAATTTACATGCACCTAGTTCTTCTAAGAAGAAGAAAAAGAGAAATGATAGAACCTTGCATGCTTCTAGTGAACCTGTAGCTCACCCACCTGAAAATCCCAATGATATATCTGTTTCGGATGCTAAGACACAATCTGGTAATGAACATGAACCTAGTGATAATATTAATGATGATGTTCATGATGATGCTCAACCTAGTAATGATAATGACGTAGAGATTGAACCTGCTGTTGATCTTGATAACCCACAATCAAAGAATCAACGTTATGATAAGAGAGACTTTGTTGCTAGGAAGCACGGTAGGGAAAGATAACCATGGGTTCAGAAACCCATGCCTTTTCCTCCGAAAGCATCCAAGAAAAGGATGATGAGGATTTTGAGCGCTTCGCTGAAATGATTAGACCTATGTTTTTGCATATGCGTTTGACTGATGTGCTTAAAACAAATCCTTATGTCAAGTACATGAAAGATATTATTACCAACAAAAGAAAGATACCCGAAGTAGAAATCTCCACCATGCTTGCCAATTACACTTTTGAGGGCGGAATGCCTAAGAAATTAGGAGATCCAGGAGTACCTACTATACCTTGCTCCATAAAGAGAAACTATGTTAAAACTGCTTTGTGTGATCTTGGAGCCGGTGTTAGTGTCATGCCTCTCTCTTTATATCGTAGACTTGACTTGATTAAGTTGACACCTACTGAAATATCTTTCCAAATGGCTGATAAATCAAGTGCTATACCTGTCGGTATTTGTGAAGATGTGCCTGTTGTAGTTGCAAATGTTACTATTCTAACAAACTTTGTTATACTTGATATTCCCGAGGATGATAGTATGTCTATTATTATTGGAAGACCTTTTTTGAATACTGTAGGGGCTCTTATTGGTTGCAACAAAGGCAATGTCACTTTTTGTGTCAATGGTAATGAGCATACGGTACACTTTCCGAGGAAACAACCTCACGTCTATAGTATCAATTATATTGGAAAAACTTCGACTATTACTATTGGAGGTTTTGAGTTTCCTTTTCCTACTATCAAGAAGGCATATGACATTCTTATTGTTGTGGACATACATATCCCCATCGAGGTAACATAGTATTATTCAAAAATTCTCCGGTTTCATGTTACTCGGAAAGAGTTTATTAACAAGACCTAATCAACCTTGTTAATGGATTCCTTTTGATGAACATGGGATAGGTGAATCTAGATAGCACAAACCTTCTGTACCCTCCTTTTACTTTCTGTTAATTAGGATAAATAAAAGAAAAATATCATTATCTGTCTGTTTCCAGTCTTATCCGTGCAATAAAAAATATCCCGAAAATAAAAGTTCTCCAAATGCCATGAAAATGAAATATGATTTTTTCTATAATATTTAAGAAAATATGGCACTAAACACACAACGAGGGGAGCTAGCACGTGGCCTCAAGGGCACAGGGCGTGCCCCCTTCCCAGGGCGTGCCCCCTGCCTCGAGGGCCCCACGTGGCCCCCCCTCCACTTATCCTTTCACCCATGCTCTTCTTCTTCCTCCCAAAAAATTCCTCAACCAGCTCAAACCCGAGTTCTAGCTCATTTTTCTGCCATTTTTGATCTCCTTGCTCAAAGCACCATTCACCAAAATGTTTGGGGAGATTGTTCCTTGGTATGTGACTCCTCCATTGGTCCAATTAGTTTTTGTTCTAGTGCATTATTTGTTGCAAATTTGTGCTTCTGTGGTGACCTTGTTCTTGAGCTTGCATGTCAAATTTTTTTGGTCCCAAGTAGTTCTAATGCATGATATAGCTTCTAGGCACTTATAGGAGTTGTTGCTATCAATCTTGTTGAGTTTGGTTAACTTTTATTGTGAGTTACTAAAAATTTCAGAAAATTTCAGAAAAATGTCTAGGAGAAACTTTCAAGGTGGTCCTTCAAGGAAGCAAGAACTGAGGCTCGCGTTCCGTCAGCCGGACAATGAACCACCGAGGGATGCTGATGTACGGCCTTGTGAATAGCCGGCAGATGAATTTATGAGTCAAGCGGGCACCAAAGATGAATTTTACGCATATGTGCATAACGCTGACCTTGAGGACTTCATGCAAGATAAGTGCCTCCAATACCGTGGCTTAATTGATAGCTTTGTGAGAATGTTTAAATTTGCATCCTCGCGTAATTCTCACACTGTCCTGTTTGTTCTATATGATAAATCTTATACCATGGACTTAGAGGATTTTAATGCAGCCTGCAAGCTCCCACAGTGGGGCAGTATGAGTGATCCTCATAAATCTAAATTTAGAGAATTCCTTGCTAGTATTACAGTGGGAGAATCCAGGGACATCACACAAGCCACCACGGGGAGCATGCATTTTCCTGCCATTCATTACTTTGCTCTCTTTATTCGTAGATGCATAAATGGTAAAGATGAAGCCTGTCACATGTGTGTCCCTGATCTTAGCATTCTCAGGAGTGCTGCACTAGGTGATAGGCAATATAATTTAGGAGCAATTGTTGCACGTAGACTACACCATAATGGTTTGTATGGATATTTGTTCGGTGGGATCTACGCTACTCACATAGCCCGCTATCTTGGTGTATCTGTGCACCCTTATGATGAACCTTTACCTGCTGCTTATTTAGACTGTAATGCTATGGCTAGTCACCGGTTTATAGAGTGGGATAATCAAACTCTCAAATATCGACTAATCTTTAACCGGCATCATGCCATTCCTATTGTTCTTCTTGCCCCTACTTTGTTGAAACTTTCAGGAAAAAGGAAGATACACTATAACTATGGAGGAGGCGAATGCATATTACAACATGACGGAGGCAGCCCTCCTTCGAGCTGCAGCCCAGCAGGCAGCATCTGCTGCATCTCAGTACGACCCCAACTACAACTTTGGATATCCGTCAGGCCAATACTGGCCATAGACCAACTTAGACCAAAAGCCTAAGCTTGGGGGAGTATGTGTTTCTCACTGACTTCACATTCATGTTCACACACTTATTCTAGATGTCGGTGCTCACACTCTTTCACTGTACCATCCACGCTTAGTTTAAATTTCTTTTTCTTAGTCTTTTTCTTGTGTGCTAGAAAAACCCAGAAAAACAAAAAAAATATTAGTTGTAGCTTCTAGCTAGTTTACTTTCTTTGCTTGTAGTAGTAACAAAAAATGTAACCCAAAAAGATTTCCCGTTCTTCTTTTGCTTGTTGGGAGCTTTCCCTTGTAAATAGTTTCTTTTCTTTTCTTTAGGGGTTGAGAGTAGAAGACCATGATATAAATGCTTAGTGGCTCTCATATGCTTTGTTGATGATTTAACCTTGAGCCATATTACCTTGTCTTCTCTCTTGTATTAAATGCCTGCAGATTCCAGCTTAGTCCAATGCACGTGCACTATTATTATTATCCACACCGTTCGGTCGTGCGAGTGAAAGGCAATAAGGATGATATATGATGAACTAATTGAGATGAGAAAAGCTGGTATGAACTCAACCTCTTTTGTTTTTGTAAATATGATTGCTCATCGTTCTTGATTCAGCTTGTTATGAATGAAACATATTTGCAATGACAACTAAAGATCATAGATGCTTATGCCATGCTTAATTAGCTGAGAGTTTATACAGGTCTATCTTGCGTGCCAACATGACATTAAAATGGTTGTGATGTGGTATGATGGGTGGTATCCTCCTCTGAACGATTTAAGTGACTTGACATGGCACATGTTCACGCATGTAGTTGAAACAAATCAACATAGCCTTAACGATATTTATGTTCATGGTGATTTATATCCTACTCATGCTTGCATTCATTATTGATTAATTTTAATGCATGTTCATGACCCTTGTTGCTTTCTAGTTGGTCGCTTCCCAGTCTCCTTCTAGCCTTCACCTGTACTAAGCGGGAATACTGCTTGTGCATCCACTTCCATAAAGCCCAAAGTTATTCCACATGAGTCCACCATAGCTTCCTATATGCGGTATTTACCTGCCATTCCAATTAAATTTGTATGTGCCAAACTCTAAACCTTCAAATGAAATTCTGTTTTGTATGCTCGAACAGCTCATGTATCAACTAGGGTTGCCTATATCTTCCATGCTAGGTGGGTTATTCTCACGATGAGTGGACTCCGCTCATCATTGTCGAGAAAATGGCTGGTAACCGGGATGACCAGTCCCATGCTCAAAATCATAATAATTAAACAAAACTCCCCCAGGGCTGTTGCTTGTTTGGACGGTAACTCGTGGATTCGGCTGGCCGTGGAGTGTGCTTGTTGGTGGTTGGGGGAGTATAAACTTTACCATTCTGTTTGGGAACCGCCTATAATGTGCATAGCATGGGAGATATCGAGATTCTTGGTTTTTATGTTGACAATGAAAGTATACCGCTCAAAATTTTATTCAATCTCTATTTAAAAATCAAGCTCTGGCACCTCTACAAATCCCTACTTCCCTCTGCGAAGGGCCTATCTATTTACTTTTATGCAGAGTCATCATCCTCTTATCAAAAAGCACCAGTAAGAGAGCACCTCTGTCGTTGCATGTATTACTATTAATTTCCATTGAGTATGATCATGACTGGATCTCTTTTACCATGAATTATAATGTCTAGTCAGTCCTTGATCTTTAAAGGTGCTCTGCATTTATGTTTTGCGGTCTCAGAAAGGGCTAGCGAGTTACCATCCTGTTATATCATATCATGATTGTTTTGAGAAGTGTTGTCATCCGAGGTTTATTATTATTGCTCGCTAGTTGATTATGCTATTGATGTGAGTAGTCTTGAGACCTAAAAGTTACTGTGAATGTGGTTAGTTCATGATCTTGTTAAAAACCTGAATGCTAGCTTACATATTTACAACAACAAGAGCAAACAGAGTTTGTCAAAGTTTTTCTTTATCACTTTCAGTTTATCAACTGAATTGCTTGAGGACAAGCAAAGGTTTAAGCTTGGGGGAGTTGATATGTCTCCATCGTATCTACTTTTCCAAACCCTTTTGCCCTTGTTTTGGACTCTAACTTGCATGATTTGACTGGAACTAACCCGGACTGACGCTGTTTTCAGCAGAACTGCCATGGTGTTGTTTTTGTGCAGAAATAAAAAGTTCTAGGAATCGCCAAAAAATCAAAGGAGAATTATTTCAGAAAATATAAAAAATATCTACGAGAAGATCGGCACCGGGGGGGGGCCACACCCTGTCCTCAAGGGTGGGGGCGCGCCCCCCTTCCCAGGGCACGCCCCCCTGCCTCGAGGGCTCTCCGATGCTCCACCAACGTATCCCCAGGTCCTATATATTCCATTTCGTGGAGAAAAAAATCAGGGAGAAAGAATTATCGCGTTTCACGAGACGGAGCCGCCGCCAAGCCCTAATCTCTCTCGGGAGGGCTGATCTGGAGTCCGTTCGGGGCTCCGAAGAGTGGAGATCGTCACCATCGTCATCATCATCCTTCCTCCATCACCAATTCCATGATGCTCACCGCCGTGTGTGAGTAATTCCATCATAGGCTTGCTGGACGGTGATGGGTTGGATGGGATCTATCATGTAATCGAGTTAGTTTTCTTAGGGTTTGATTCCTAGTATCCACAATGTTCTGAGATTGATGTTACTATGACTTTGCTATGCTTAATGCTTGTCACTAGGGCCCAAGTGCCATGATTTCAGATGTGAACCTATTATGTTTTCATGAATATATGTGTGTTCTTGATCCTATCTTGCAAGTCTGTAGTCACCTACTATGTGTTATGATCCGGCAACACCGAAGTGACAATAACCGGGACCACTCTCGGTGATGACCATAGTTTGAGGAGTTCATGTATTCACTATGTGTTAATGCTTTGGTCTGGTATTCTATTAAAAGGAGGCCTTAATATCCCTTAGTTTCCAGTAGGACCCCGCTGCCATGGGAGGGTAGGACAAAAGATGTCATGCAAGTTGTTTTCCATAAGCACGTATGATTATATTCAGAATACATGCCTATATTGCATTGATGAACTGGAGCTAGTTCTGTGTCACCCTAGGTTATAACTTCTATATGATGAATTGCATCCGACGTAATTTCCCATCACCGATCCAATGCCTACAAGCTTTACCTATATTGCTTGTTGCTTATTTAGTTTTCCGTTGATATTATCACAAAAACTACAAAAACAATATCTTTACTTTTATTGCTGCTACCGCCACTATCATATTACTTTGCTACTAAACTATCTTGTTGCAGATACTAAGTTTCCAGGTGTGCTTGAATTGACAACTCAGCTGCTAATACTTAAGAGTATTCTTTGGCTCCCCTTGTGTCGAATCAACAAATTTGGGTTTAATACTTTACCCTCGAAAATGGTTGCGATCCCGTACACTTGTGGGTTATCACATACCGAGGAAGGAGGAGGAAGGAGGGAGCGACATACCGAGGAAGGAGGAAGGAGGACGGAGGCTGCAATGCGACAGCGACAGTGGTAATGCGGTGGTGTCAGTGTGGGAGGGAGGCTGGCGTGAGGCAACGTGTAGTGAGGGGAGAGAGAAGGGTCAGGTGGGGGGATAAGGTGGCTTTAGTAGTAGCGCTGTGGTGGGTAAACGTGCAACTGCTAATATCCACAGCGGTAGCGGGGGAGAGACAAACACACTACTGCTATTACCATAGTAGCAGTGTGGTTTTCTGACCATCACGACTACTACTTTGCTACCTGTAGTGCCTGTATTTGGCCCTTGCTACTCCTAATTAGCAATAGAGCGCCTTGTGAACCAATACTACTGAGCATCTACCTATAAGGTTTTCCCTAGTAGTGGCAGTTTTGTCTCTAGTCGTGTCATGATGATTGTCGCGGCCGGCGGGCTCCGCCTGGGCGAGTTTGGCGGCCTAGCGCTCAGAACACGTGCGGCAGGTGTCAGCCATGGAGCCGGTGGAGTGGGGGCCGAAGCGGAGTGAAAGAACAGCTGCGCACGCCTACCTGGCGCACCAAATGTTGGAATCGGGCTCCGGGGACCCAAGAGGGTCGAACACTGGGGTGCGCTTATTCTCCTACTGCTATACACTACTCCTCCAGTTCCAAGGCGACGCTGTGGCGAGCCTGAGCCAAGGAAGAAGAACACTGACACGGCAGTTTACCAAGGTTCGGGCCACTTTGCGGTGTAAGAGCCTACTCCTGCTTGGTGGTTTGATGGCCTTGCGAGTGTTGAAGATAAGTGTACAACTGGTGTAGAAGACGATGAGTGGCTGATGGATCCTTCCTTCCAACGGTAGCAACCTGCCCTCTTCTTATACTCCCTTTGGTCCTCTTCCCCCAAAAACACAAGGCGAGAAGGGTTGCCACAATGGCCAGATTGAAGGAGGGACAAGGTTTTAGCTTATCCTGACTAAGGGTGGTCTTCTCCTGCAAAAGCTTCCTGCTGTGATGTGCTGGTGGGCTCAGGAATGACATTTGCCCTGGCGCGCCCTCCCTCTTGGTCTTCTTGCATTGTTCTGGAAACATGTTCGGACTGCTTTCGGAACCGGTGGCTCGCCATGCTCCCTTCGCACAATATGTGAAAGTTTGCTCATGCGTGACGTCCTCTGGCGTGGCCTGCAATCACACTCGTTATTCACGCGCAGGCCCTCGGCTACGAGACAGAGCTCGGCAGATATTGACGTGAGCACCCTGCGAGGACGCCTCACGAGAGGACCCCTCGGGAGACCACCTCGCAATAGAGCCTCGTGAGGCTCTTGTTGGTGCCTCCAACCCACCATGGGCGCCTGCCGATGTGTCCCTTGCGACGGTCTTGCCTGTGAAACCATGAGGTGGGCCCACCACCGGGCCAGGGACATGCACTATGCCCTATGAAGTAGGTAGATAGGCCTAGGTACCCCTAGTCCCACGGTCCCGACAGTCGCCGAGGGACTCGTAGTTGTTGATGAAGAGATTCTTGGCGATGACCTTGTTCAATCCCATCGTGAAGTAGAACATCAACCAAATAGGGTCGTCCAGACCAGCTCGTTGCAAGGCTTGCTTCATGTTCTTGAAGTACTCGTCGACGGACTTGAATCCTTGTATGGTGTTGTCCAATTGGCGTTGATGATGTTCCCTGTAGGTGGAAGGCACAAATTTTCGCCTCATCGATTTCTTCATCTTGGGCCAACTCATGTCAAAGTTTCTCGAAGGTGTGTGAAGCCACCATGTCAACACATAGTCATGGAAGTTAATTGTGGTGCACTTCACTTGCTCTTTTGAGGGGACTTGGTGTAGCTTGAGGCAGTCGTCCATCTTGTGCTCGCACTCGAGGTATTCATTGGGTTCATGAGTCCCAAAGAATGGACTCTGGTAGTTGGTGTCGGAGTCGTAGTAGCTTGTCAAATTCATGTACTTCAGCTCATGGAGTAGGCAAAGATGTCATACATCTAAAGGCAATGATGCCATGAAGTCGTTGGGTGAAGATGCCAACGTTGTTGAGGAAGCCGTAGCCTTGGGTCAATGTCACGGATCTATATATCAAGTGTACACGGGGGTGCAGAAGGCCATCTGCACGGGGTCCCATGTGCACGGGGTTGGCAAAGAAGCCAACATGCTCTCAGAAGGCTAGTCTTCCAATATTATGGTACAACCATGATGAACTTGAGCGTCTTGGTTTTGTCGGTGTCGATGTTGGTGTGTACTTGCCGGAGATGGTAGCTCAGAAGCATGTGCACTTGAGCATCTTCTCGAAGATGATGAAGACCTCTTGCTTTTTTATGAGGATATTTAGCTTCTCCATGTGCTTGTCCATCTTGGCTTCGATGAAGTTCTTAATGGATCAAACTCAAAATGCAAAGCAAGTGATCGCAAATATAGAGGAGTGCAATAAGGAAATGCACATGGTGGGATAATGGGGCTTGTGGAACTATAGGGATAAGCAATACAAAATTGCCTAACATTGACAACGTCCGTGTTGCACATACACTAGGAGAGCACTAGCTTGATTGCACACTTGGGCATGATTTACCATTTGTCACCAACCTATATGCATGCAAGCAAAATGTTTCCTATTCCATGTATCCTCTTGCACAAGTATCTATTTTCATGATGAACACTCTTTTGGTTATAAGCTTATGATCTTTTTCTTTCTTGCTTAGAAGCTTTTTTGTGTTTTTTGCTCTTCTCTTCCTTTCCTATTTTCTTATTGAGCCTCAGCCAAATATATGGGACAAGCATAACAAGATATGCATGGGAGCAAGCAATTGCAATATATGATATATCAAATGATCCGACAATATGGTATCATATCACTATGGTGCATAATTTTCCGCGAAGCGCGACAATACTCGGGTAGCTAGTATCAATAGGTATGAACGTATGTGCAAAGATGGCGGTGCTATCAATATGTAATGGCAAGAAGGAAATTTTTATGCCGAAATGGATACCTTCGTCAAACTTAACCTTTCATGACGTCTGGGGTAACCGGTCCAGCGTCCGGTTGAAGATTTTACCATCCATAAGTATTTAAAACACCCTAGAGACTCAAATCACAACTTCGACAAACCACAAATGAAATAAGAACAATAATGGGTTAGGTTGCGGAAGTTTTTACGAGTTAGTGCGGAAGTTATGGGAGAGGGCCTATACAGAGATGGCAAAATTAAAAAAATGGATTCAAATGGTGGAAAAACCAAGATGAGAAGCTCGGGCACGTCGCTAGCTTTCCAACAATCAAGAGAACACCCAAATCGGAGTTCGGAAGTGGGAGATATGGCCGAAAACATGAAGCTGTGGGTTTTTCTATAGGGGGGCGTGTGCCCGGGATCTTAGACCTGCGCACACGGGGTTCACGTGCGCATGGTAGAAGGTCATGGGCACGGGGTATTCTTACACTTTTTGGAGGCTCGTGGGCATGGGGTCTGGGGGCCGTGGACATGGCGCAGGTGGAAATTTCAGTATTTCGATGGCAAAATTGAAAGGGATAATCAAATTTTGGGCTATGGGGACACAATAGGAAGTGGATCTACTTGCTAAGCACCAGATTTGTAGATTCAAGTCAATAAAAACGCACTAGGAACAACAATATTTTTGGTATGGATCTTTTTGGTGAGGATTTTTGAAGTTGGGCAAAAACAAGCAAAGTTAGGCAAGAAAACCAAGGGATAGGGCTCCAAATTCCTGTCAACATTGCTCATGTTAGTATTATGATGTAGGACACGGGCGAAAGTGACCCGATTTGTCACGATGTTCACGAATTGGAGGTGGCTACAAAGAGGGATGCGAAGGAAACGAAGAATGAGAGGAGAAATCATAAGAGAAACACTCAAGAACAAGTCCAATCACACATCCTCTAGACTGAAAAACAAACGAGATCCACAAGGTACATGACCAATCAAAGGGAAATATACAAGTTAGAGTGCATACCTAATCCAAAGGAGATGAGATCATGATGATTCACTTGGGGAATCCTTCTCCCTTAGGAGGTCTTGTAATCCAATGGGGTCTTCTTTCTCAAGAGGAATCCCACAAGGGGAGATAAATGAGTTAAGCTATAATGTCTATATCTATTCTTAGTTATTCCTAAATGGAGGAGGAGGCGGATTATTTATAGGTCCATGGGATGAAGGGGTAAGGAGGGGCGAAATGGGAATACATGGGTAAAGACCAATAGCTGCAGACTGGCAGCCCCGTGTTCACGGGGTAAGTGGAGCCCGTGCGCACTTGGTCTCGAGCGACCTGGCACACTTAGCCTGTGCGCATACTGAGGGAGTCCTGGATTGAGGGGTCCTCATGTAGCCGGATAACTCATGGTGGGCCAGACTGGTGGGCCATGAAGATCATTGTTGAAGATAGTCTCTCGTATCCGGATAGGACTCCTATATTTGTATAATTGAAAGGTTTAGATTCGGGTGTAATATTTCCTTCCTCTGCAAGATGGTTATGTACAAACCCTAGGTCCCTCCGATGCATATATAAATTGGAGGGTTTAGTCCGTACAAGCTAATAGAAAATCATAACATCCTCATAGGCTAGACTTTAGGGTTTAGCCATTATGATCTCGAGGTAAATCAACTCTTGTAATCTTAATCATCCATATTAATATATCAGGAAGTAGGGTATTACATCGATCGAGAGGGCCTGAACCTGGGTAAACATCGTCTACCCAGTCTCCTGTTACCATCAATCTTCAGACGCATAGTTCGGGACCCCCTACCCAAGATCCGCCGGTTTTGACACCGACATTGGTGCTTTCATTGGGAATTCCACTATGTCGTCGACCGAAGGACTGATGGATTGCATCATCAACAACGACGGCGACACCGAGGTAATTTTCCCTTCCGAACAGCTTCATGCTCCGTGCCAACACTGAAGGCCACTTCAAGCAGGTTGAGAGCTACGCCCCTGGCCATCAAGTCAGTTTTGGAAGCTTAAACTACGTTGCTGATATCCGCAGAGACTTGATCTTTGACGGATTCAAGCCCACGGCAACCTCTCCCTGCCATCACGATGAACATGACCTAACTTTGTCATCAGATCAGGAAATAGCGCCTGTAACAGTTCCGGCCCTAGATCCGGGACCGATCGCGTCACCCGAGGACGAGAAGCTCAACCCCGCCCCGGAATCCGCAGACTCAACGGCGCTGGAGCCGCAGGCAGACCCAACTTCGAGCGGGATCTGTGTTACCGGAACTACGGACTCGTCTCTGGCCTGTTCCGGATCATGCGCATCCTCACCCTTCACGCTCGATCAGGGTTCTATCGCCGAATTCAGCACCGTGGACATCTTCCGGCACTCACCTTTTGGCGATGTGTTGAATTCATTAAAATCTCTCTCCTTAGGTGGGGACACGCAGCCGAATTATATCCGGTTCGAACTGGAGGCTTCCGAAGACTTCGAAGGGATGGACCACGAAGCCGAAGAAGATCTAGACCAAAACCGGCCCGTAACAAGGCGGTGGACAGCTTCGTCTTCATACGATGTGTATATCGTGGATACACCTAAGGAGAAGGAGGACGACAGCGAAAATGACCCCTTAATGGACAAGCCTGTCGAAGAACCTCCCAAACGTCGGTGTCCAAAGTGCCGAACTAAATCCCGTAAAGGAAAAGATAGCAACACCATCACCACCAACGGCGACAGTCCAGACCAAGTCGAAGACCCCGCAGACCCAGCGATGGAGCAGGATGAGCGAGACGACGACGAACATAGTCCGAAACCGCTTTCCGATGATAGTGATGGTGAAGACAGTAATTATGAACCTGTCTCCAAAGAGGATGTTAGCCTAGGCGATGACAAATACATCGTCCGAGAAGAACCCTTAGAACAAAAGCGCTTCCATCGGAGGCTTATTGCCACCGCAAGGTGCCTGAAAAAGTAGCAGAGATGGCTTTGAGCCGCACAAGACACGCTCAATGATAGATGGAACGAAGTGCTAGACGCTGAGCAAAAACATGGCTACAATCGCCAAACCAAAGGCTATCCTAAGCGTAAGCTGCTGCCCGAATTCGACGACGAGGTCACTGCACCCATACCACCGAAAAATAACACCGCTGATAAGCCGGATTGACCACCTCGTGGACGATAAAGAGTGGCTAGCAACGGCATGCACAAGCCTGCACCCCACCCCGTAAAGGAAAGGAGGATGCGGCTCAAGTCCAGAAACACGATTTGCGTGAGGACCTGAACAAAAAGGCTAGCAAGACTAGATCCATCTATGGATCTAGGGACCGGGCTCCCGCACGAGACGGCGGCTATCAAGCCAATTGCGCCAGTCATATACCAGTTCCGGGTCGATACCGAACATCACAACCATCAGACATACGCCAAGATATAGCAAAATAGCGCGGCACAACCTCTATGCTTGACCGATGAGGTGCTGGATCACGATTTTCCTGAAGGGTTTAAACTCGTGAACATCGAGGCGTACGATGGAATGACGGATCCTACCGTCTGGATAGAAGACTTCATCCTTCACATCCACATGGCTCGCGGAGATGAACTCCACGCCATTAAATACCTACTCCTCAAGCTGAAAGGGCCAGCTCATCACTAGGTAAACAGCCTCCCAGAGAACTCCATTGGGATTTGGGAAGAACTTGAGGATGCTTTTCGGGCCAATTTTCAAGGGACCTATGTCTGGCCCCTGGATGCTAACGATCTAAGTCACATCATCCAACAACCCGGGGAGCCAGCCCGCAAGCTTTGTAATCGATTTCTCACTAAGAAGAACCAAATCGTCCACTGTCCGGACGCCGAAGCCTTAGCGGCCTTCAAGCACATTGTCCGGGAGGAATGGCTAGCCAGGTACCTCAGACAGGAATCGCCGAGGACAATGGCACCCCTAACTACACTCATGACCCGCTTTTGCGTGGGCGAGGACAACTGGTTAGATCGTAGCAGGACCAGTGACCCTGGAACATCTGAAGTCAGGGACGGCAATGGAAATCCGCGAGGTAACAAAAACAAATGTTGAAATAATGCTGGAACCCCAGATGATACTCAGTAAATGCCGGATTCAGCGCCTCCATACCCGGTCAACGGAAGAATCCATTTAAAGGCAACAAAGATGGTCCATCTAGCCTAGACAAAATATTAGATAGACCCTGCCAAATCCATGGCACCCCAGAAAAACCTGCAAACCATACCAACCATAATTGTTGGGTTTTCAAGCAGGCCAGCAAGCTCAATGCCGAACACAAGGGGAAGGGACCTCAGAGCAAAGACGAGGATGAACCTCGCCAGCCGAATATAGGGGGACAAAAGAAATTTCCACCGGAGATCAAAACAGTGAACATGATATATGCCACTCATATCCCAAAGAGGGAGCACAAGCGCGCACTATGAGATGTCTATGCCGTCGAGCCTGTTGCCCCCAAATTCAACCCATGGTCAGCCTGTCCGATCACTTTTAATCGCAAGGGATCACCCGACTAGTATCCGTCATGGGGGTTCGGCTGCCCTGGTGCTCGATCCAATAATCGATGGATACCATCTCACCCGAGTCCTTATGGACAGCGACAACAGTCTCAATCTGATATATCAGGACACTGTCCGCAAGATGGGGATCGACCCGTCAAGTAAAATGTCAAGGAGCACAACCTTTAAAGGACTGATACCAGGCGTAGAAGCCCGCTGCACTGGCTCTTTAACATTGGAGGTCGTATTCGGCTCTCCTGATAACTTTCGAAGCGAAGAGTTAATCTTCTACATAGCTCCATTCCGAAGTGGTTATCATGCACTACTCAGAAGAATGACCTTCGCCCGCTTTAATACAATCCCGCATTATGCTTATCTAAAGCTTAAAATGTCTGGACCATGTGGCCTCATCACGGTCAATGGAAATATTGAGCGCTCTCTCCGTACGGAGGAGGACATTGCGGCCTGAGCAGCTGAAGTCCAAAACAGCCTATTCAAGCCGGATAACCTATCGGTCGCGGACATAGCTAAACGTGTCCGGCATATGCCTCAATGCGGCTGCTCAGATGAACCTGAGCTAGATTAGCAGCTACGCCCCCATCGGCCGCCCCATAAGGTGATACCATATGTGCCTCGGGTACATAATTATGCCCTAAAAATCCCTTGGGCGTCGCTGGGGGCACACTGCATACATACAGTCCATAGTTCGGCTCGACCCTATTTGGACTCTAAAATTATCTTTTAGGGTTCACTAAACGAACCAGTCTTGTTTATGGCCACACTAGATCTCTTTTTCTTTTCTAGGTTTCTTTTTCTTTTCACAGATGGCCATGACACTCCCCCCTTCAAGGACACATCACAGAGGAGGAAATGGCGCAGACGTGCAGCAAGGACCCGCGCTAAGATTTCTTTTTAGATTAAGACCCTGTGTAAACCTTTTTCCACTTTCTTGTTTTACACCTTTCTGGCATGTAAAATGTCCAAGAAAGTCATTTGCATTATCTGTAAGCTTACGGCTCGCCGTACTATAAAGGGATATTAATAGAGCAGCTTGGTTCACATTATGTTCAAAGTTTTATTCAATCACCATAAATCTTCTCTCCCCACGTCAGATTGCCACATGTGCCTTGTCAACATGGTCTATTACCAGGGGTTGTATTCAGCCCGGTATATGTCGAAAAGTCTGAAGACCTATAAGGAGTGTTCGGTGTCCTGGATATTTGCCTTATATGCATTAGTTCCGAATCATGTCTTGGGTCAATAGTTGGGTTGCCCACCTCCTGTGCTTACCCCTACGTTCCCGATTGTTCGGCTAGGGTGTAAAGGGAGAACTACTGCGATTGTACTTCTGGCTCGTCCGGTCAAGTACCTCAGTAGAGAAAGCCAAAAACTGACTGTCAGGATAGGTGAGAAACTGGTCCGCAATCCGGTGACTTAGTTTTAGACTAAGATCGATATAGATCTATCCCGTGTTATACGAAGGTTTGGGTTTTTCGCCCAGCCAGGTGCAATTGGATACCTTAATTAGGGAATATCATATCCGCACCAGGGGCTAGTACCTAGCCCCATTTGTCAAATTCCTATGGCTAAGTGAAAGCAATAACGCCGCATAGTCCGATTGCCTTGTTCGCTTCGCATACACCTCCTACACGGACCAAGACGTCGGATAAAGAGTGTATATGCATATAACCGAACACCCCAGTACTATGTACATGGGGGCTGAAGCTGACGACTGGAAACTTTCATATTTATATAAACAGCCACAGAGGAGATAAAAGTTGCTCACAATATAGTAGCGCAAAAGTTATATACATCAGTTCATAAGATTAAGTCTTTACAACCGGATACAATTACTCAAAGATAACATCCTTTGAGCACTGGCCTTCTACAAGGCGGGCGCCTTCTATGATGTCCTCGAAGTATTTCTCTGGCTTTCGGTGCTCCTTGCCTGCGGGCAGGCCAGTAGTAGCTATATCCTGCACCCTCATCTTCGCCCAGTGCACCTTTACATGAGCAAAGGCCATCCTAGCACCTTCTATGCAGGCCGAACGCTTCAATGCGTCAACACGCGGACTCGCCTCGATGAGCCGCTTCACCAATCCGAAGTAGCTACTTGGGATTGGATCAGCGGGCCATAGCCGCACTATCAAGTCCTTCATGGCCGAACCCGCCATATTGTGCAGCTCGACCAGCTGCTTCATCTGGTTGTTGAGGGGCACCGGATGTTTTGGCGCATAGAACTGCGACCAAAACAACTTCTCCGTGTCGTTCCCCTCCTGGGCTCGGAAGTATTGGGCGGCGTCAAAACTGCTCCTCGGAAGATCAGCAAACACGCCTGGAGAACTCCATAACCGTGTCAGCCCAAGATACTTCTGTCCTCCGAAGATGCTCTGTAAGAGAAAGGTCTTACCAGATGCTATTTGTCGTGCTTGCTTGATTTCTTCATAGGTGCTGTGCACCTCGCTTAGTGCATCCTGGCCAGCCTTAACTACCGCAGTAAGCTCGGATGCTTGTTCCAAAGTCTACTCTTCCTATGCCTCTCATTTGAGAATGGCATCTTTGAGCTCAACCTCGACTTCGAACACCCGAGCCTGGTGCTTCTCGCATAGGGCCTTTTCAGCATCTAGTTCAGCAACCGCCTTATCAGGGATTGCCTTGCTCGCTTCGGCCTCCTCCTTAGCCTTTGCGAGCTCGCCCTTAAGGGCCTGGAGCTTAGTGGCGCCAACTGTGTAATACATAATATCATCAAAGAGTTTATACCAATACTCAATTACCATTATTAGTCTTCTTAACATTTTAATCCGCATAACTTGCGTTTCATCTAAACGCTAGTTGACGCGGTCGAGGTCCGCGTTGGCTAGCAAGAGCTTCCGATTTAGTTCGGCAACTTTTGCATCTCGTGCAGTTGCCGCAACTAGTGAAGCCTGCTCAAATACAAAAAATATATAGTTCATCTCTAGAATATGCTATATTATAGATACTTCGTCCGATTCTGTTCAGAATCATTCAAAGCATCAGGGGCTACTGGCTATATATGTGTATTTAAAACAAATAAAGTTCTATAAAGAACATTACATTGCTTACTTCATAGCCTGTTAACAGTCTATTGAAAGCTTCATTCAGTCCACCTTTGAGGGACAGAATCTTCTTCATCACCGCACCCATTACGGTACGGTGTTCCTCCACGACGGAAGCACTTTGCAGTGCTCCCTCCATCGGGTCCGGCGCCTCCAGATTGACTCCGGGCGCAGTCGTATCCACCCCCGCCTGGGGGGACTGGTCTTCGGACCTCGGAGCTGCACTAGGCTCCGGGTTAGTGTTCGGGAGGGCCCCGGATTGTTTGGGCCCCCCGTCTTCGGTCTTCGTGGGGACTGTTTCCCCATGGTCGGTGGCGGCCGAGGTGTTACCCTCGATCGCCTTGTCACTTGCCCTGCCCCCATCTCCTTGAGCATAAGACACCCACTAGTAGGACACTTCGGTGTCCTCGCCGATCACGGGCAATGGAGCTCGGACCAGCGGGTCACGCTCCGTCTCTCCGGGCGCTAGAGAGTTCCCCTCCGATAAGGAGGCATCGGGGTGTCCTCGGGGAGGGCTGTAGGTCAGCAGGTGAGAAATACTAAATAAATATCAAAACGCTAAACAAATATGGTGCAACAATTAATATATCTCGACAAACTTACGTTTCGCTCGGGGGCTTCTGTCACACCCTGCATTTCGTAACATGTCATTTGCATCAATAAAGAATGAAATTTTGGACCAGCAATTTTTTTTTGCATCATTTGGCTTTTATTTGGAATTAAGTTTTTCTCTGTGTGATTTTCAAGTGCTCTTTAAAGTCAACTACTCCCGCTTGTATATTTCATCTCCTTACCCCAAACTTCTGCCCAATGATCATACCAAGTGTATATATATAAGTATAGTATTTTCTTACAAAAATAATTTGGCCAAAAAGTATTTTCAAAAATTAGTTTTCCAAAAACCCCTGAATTGAGGTTTGCACTGCAAGTGCTTGATTTAGGGTGAGAAAAATGTTTCAAAGAGTATATTTGAAACCTAGTAGATATAAGACTCCCATAAACCACAAAAATATAATTCTAAAGTTATTTTCCTATTTTATTTAAAAGCTTTTTCTTAAGGCCAGAAATGGTCTTTAATAGGAAAAAAAATATTGAAGTATTTCAAAAATATTTGCCAAAATTCAGGGAGACTCATAGGACATATATTGTCCATATATAAGAGTTTTAACACTTGTTCATGTTCAAAATATTGGACAAATCCCTCAAAAGCCCTTTCTGGATATTTCAAGCTTTTGAAATATTTACAAAGGAAATATTCGCTAAAAATTCCAGGGAAATTCTATCATGTCATATATGACATATTTGATGATCTTGCCAAGCCCCATGCCTTGGGAAGCAAGAAAACATCATCAAAACCCCTCAAAACCATTCTGTCCATTTTTGAAGTTTGAGCAACTTTACATTGCCAAACTTGTCCAAATGCTCTGAAACTTGGTACACATGCTAGAATGGTCTAATAATGCATCTAGACCAAATGGCACAAGCTTTTTAGAGGGGTAACTTGATCAGACTACCCCAAAACCACTTCTGTTGAAATTCAAATTTGAACAACTTTACATTACCAACTTTTTACTTGGGGCTTCAAACTTTGTGGGCATGATCACAACCCCAACTGATGACACTACACCAAGTGGTACAACAAGGAGGGATGAAACATGGTGAAACCATTTCTGTTGATTTCTAGGGTTCCCCAAAGTTACATTGGCAAGTTTCTTCAAATGAGCCCAAACTTTGTGAAACACCCTATTTCCATATGCCATTTAATCCTGTTAAGTATCATGGCTAGTGGAGGTCATTTGATTTCTCAAAACCACATCAAATACCTTCTGGTGATTTTCCAAAGTTACCACTTTCACCCCTTTTCTTAGTCTCCTTGAGCCCAACTTTTTACCACAGCTCCCTCAGGCTCCCCTGCACCTCCAACAACTCTTCCCTGGCCTCAGCTCCATGAAGTAAGGGTAAAACCCCAATGTGCATTCTGAACAGGAGTCTTCACCATTCTATCTCAACCCCCTCTTCTTCTAGAAGCTTTCCTGAGCATCCAACGACTCTCCAGCGTTGTTTACTCCCCCCTAGAGCCAATGGACACGGTGGCCGCGCCCAGAGCGCGTGAGACACGGCCATGCCGGCCATTTGGGCGCTCTGGAGCACGCTACAGTGCGCTCCCGCACTGTAGCCTCCTCCAATCAGCGGCCCCCGACCACCTCGAGCTTCCCCCTCACGCCAGTCGATGTGCCTCGACGTCCGCAACGTGCCCCGTCCCTGTCCCCCTCCTCCTTCTCCCTCCTATGGCTGCCCTCGCACAAGCGCCGGCCGCCCGCAAGCTCCAATCTCTGGCTTCACATGCGCAAGCCCTCTGGATGCTTCCCCGCTCCTCCTCTTTCCTCCCGTAGGCGTAGAACTCGTCCACGATCAACCCCGACTAGTTCGCGTGAGCCTGCACGGCCTCTGGCCTCGCCCATGACCTCACCGGCGCACGAGTCCACGGTGGACTGGAGCCCAGCTATATAAGCACGCCCGAGCCTCTTCCCTGGCATCCATCCCACCTCCACACCCCCTAGAACACGCCAGCACCACCTAATCCTCTCCAGACGGGCCCGAGCTTGAGATCGAGCTCGAGCTCCGCCGCCTCGGGTCGCCATTGATCCGGAGGTACAGGCCATCCCCGTAGCTCCTTTCGCTCGATCTAGCACCACAGGACCCCACTAATCCTTTTCCCCCTCTTTTCCCTCTCTACAGCTGCCGGAAACGACCGGAGCAACCTCCACCTGAGGCCTCTCCGCCGTCCCTCCTCGTCGCCGGCGAACCAGGCCACTCCGGCTACCAACTCCACCTCCATCAGATCAGCGACTCCACGCTGACTCCGTCCCTGCCCTTAGCTCGCCCTGACATGCCCTGAATCACCGCCGGTGAGCTCGCCGGCCCTCTGCCGGAGGGTTAGGGATGACAGGCGGGCCCCGCCTATCAGCCATTCCTCTCCCTCGCCTCTCTCTCCTCACACTGACGCCGGGCCCCGCCCGTCAGGTTTGAAACCTAGCGCGCGCGCAGGAGCCCATGCGCCGGGCTGGTTCCCCTTTGGGCCTGCTGCACTGTGGCCGTTCTGGCCCAGTTGCACAGCAGCCCTTTTTCTTTTTTCTTTTCTGTTAGATTTTAAATAATTCCACGGGATTAAATATTAATCCAAATTAATTAATTCCAGTTCCTAAAAACTTGTAAAATTCCAACCAATTTAACGATATCACTTTCACCCATATCCATAAACCTTTTATGTTCAGTTCAAATTTATATCTATATTTGAGCACTATAACCTCTGTTCAAAAATTCATATACCCCATTCTGTCACTCCAAATCTCAAACTAAGAATTTTTGCCATCTTACTTTTCCCTCTAGTATTTTATAAAAATAAGTTGATATTTTTCTGAGAACTTTGTTTTTTCTGTTTTTATTATTGTCTTATTTTCCCATTGTTTATTGCGACGATTAGATACCGCGTTTACCGAGGTTGCTGAAGAAGAAGGAGGGGAAGGATTTGAAGACCTTGAAGACCAAGCCAATCCAAGCAAGCAGCCCTTTGACCAGGATACCCCTTGTGTTCCTCGGAACCCTTTCATTTCTGAATGCATGATGATAAGAGTGACGGTGGTGAACTAGTTGAAAGCCACCACATGATGCATACTCTACTCATGACCTTTACCCATGTGCTTAGATGCAATGAAAAATGATTAGTTGTGATGCTTAGTGATGCATATGTGCCATGAATCCTTCGTGGTTGCATTCTTTTCGAAAACCCCATCGGGTGCCCCTAATTCCCGAGGGTGATGTTGAGTTAGGTCATCACTTGAGGATGAAGTGGAGTTCCAAGAAAGATCTCGTGTGTGGGTAAAATGATGGATTAGATTTATGTGTGACTACCATCCCGACCAAACATGTGCAACCACTCTACCCCTTATGGGACGGGGCATTATTGATACTAGCATGGTGCCCACATCACTAGTGACGGGGGAGACTTGAGGTCACTCCCGGGACGGGGTCGTGCTTGGATAGGTGACCACGACTGTTTTCACAGGGCACCGGACACACCGTTGGTCGCTTCGTGTATGCGTGACATTGTAAAAAGGGCAAGTCCCATAATTTACCGTTTGTACACGAGAGCTGTGCACCAACGAGTGGACCCTATGTTAGTGTCGTCTAGGGAAAGGTAATGACCGGGTGCTTCCCCCGAGTACTTGAGGTACTCCGGGATCGTGGTTGACACGAAAGCTTCCCGGATCTTGTGGGTAAAGTGCGCAACCTCTGCAGAGTGTAAAACTATTCGAATAGCCGTGTCCACGGTCATGGACAGTTGGGAGGAGCTACTTAAACTATGTCCAGAATTTTACAATCCCGATGAAAGTATGTGTGTGTATTGAGCCAAGGTGGTAACTTGACTCGTTGATAAAGAATTGAACTCTATTCATGTTGATATCTGTAACCTGTCTTCGAGGTTACCCAAGTTCATTGATGCATGTTAATGATGGTAGAATAACTTGGCTAGCTTGCAGCTAGGTTGCTTATTGTTATACTCTTGCATTGTTACCTTGAACAAAATCATGGGTTGCTTGCGAGTACATTCAAAGTACTCATTGGCTTGCCACTGGTTATTTAATTGGCCAGGCATGGAGGAGCAGGAATATGAAGAAGAATTCTATGAAGATGAACATGCGAACTAGGACGCTTTCCCAGTTAGAATGCCTGTAGGGTTAAGGCAGATGGCATGGGTTATACTTATCGACGAAGACTTCCGCTATTCGAGATTATTTGCTATTCAGCCCTTGAGGCTTTATCTATGTAAGACTTGGCCATAATGGTCATAATTTGTGTAAGACGGTATGTATGGATGTAAGACTCTTGTTATTCAGCTTCTGTGTGTTCAGTGAGCATTGATCTCTGGGATCACTGTACACGTGCATTCGGTGATCTCGACTCTTAAGTCGGGGTCCCCATAGAGCTGGTATCAGAGCCATCCCGACTGTAGGAAGCCTTAGATAGGATGGGCGTTAGTTAGATGAGCCCCTTTTCAAAACCTTCTGAACCTCTCTTCTTTTCTAAACCTTAGCAAACCTGAGATATCATCAGCTTATTAACCTCTCCTATTCAACCTTTGTAGATGGCCGCTGTACCTGAAAAGCACCTGACCACTGGGTTCCCCTTGCTTCTCGAGGATAGCCTCCAGGAGGGCCAGTTCCACCGAGCACCCATCCTCACCTATCATAAGCATTGGGTTAACGACACTGAGGTGGAGTACCATGTGGAAGTGATCGTGAAGGCAAACAATCCGCCCACAAGTTGTGTAATGCCCCAGATGTAACACTTTCCAAATATGGCAATATATGAAACTTTGACTTCATCCATTCCTTTCCGGGCTCTTCTTTCATTTCTGGTTTCTTCGTTTTGTCGCTTGCGTGTGTGCATTTCATCCGTGTCATGTTGTCATGTGCATTGCATTGCATTCGTGTGTCACTTGCACCCGGTCCCACTCGCCTCTTCCCGTTGTCCGTTTCGAGTTCCGACGCTCACACACGTGCCTGTGGCATCCCCGAGTCCTTCTTTCGTGTGTGGCCGTGTAACGTTCCTGGAATGACGTGAGACTTGTCGTGCGATGTTGTTTTGGTACGTGTAGGCCGCCTGTCAAGTTTCGTCGCGTTTGGAGTTCGTTTGGTACTCCAACGGTTAACCTAGTGGGCTAAAAGAACCTCTTCTTTGAGGCCCAAGACCCCCTCCACAACAGGCCACAAACCCAGCACAACCCTTCCCTTCATCTCGGTCGTCGAATCGTGATCGCGTGGCCAAACACCGCTCCCCATTTGGAGTCTCCTAGATCCCTATGCCTATATATTAGCCTCCCCACGTCTATTTTCGGGTAGAAACCCTAGCTACTCCTCCACCGCAGCCGCCGGACACATCCCCGCCGATCGGACGTGTCCGACTCGCGCCCCGCCGCCACATGGCAGCCCCTTACTGGGCGCCGCCCGTGCCCACATCACCGGCCCGCCGCCGCCCGCTCGGCCCACGGCGGGCCCGCTCCCAGGCCGCGCCAGGCCCGTGCCCCTTCGTCCCGCACCTCCGAAGCGCCGCCACCCACGCCTCGATCTTCCCCGCCGCCGGTGCCGCTGCCCCGCCGCCAGGCCGCGTCGCCGCTGATCTCCGCCGCCGGAGCTCGAGGGCTCGTCGCCGCCCGCCTGTCACCGCTCCTGCGCCGCCCCGCGGCCCCGAAGCCACCGCACCTCCGCAACCTTGCCCCGTCGGCCGGCAGCTCCCTCACCGCCGGCGCCGAGGGCTGCCGCCCCGAGCAGCCGCTGATCTCCCCGTATCCGCCCGATCCGCCGCCGGCTCAAACCCAAGCGGGTCCGGGTCCCGTCGATCCAATCTGATCCGCTCGTCCCGACCCGATCCTCAGCCGTCCAGATCCGCACGGGATCGTTCCGATCCGCGGGATCCCCAGATCCAAATGGCTTCATCCCGCTGCACCGCTCCGTCCCGGAACCACCTCGTCCAGTTTCCCTTGAGGTAGTTTTTTCACAAAGTTCCTGAAACTTGTTGTCTGATGGCATCTTTGCATGGCTGTATCTTTTATTGTGCTTGCCCAAATTGTGCATATGATATGTCAAAATGATCGTGGTGATGTGCTCTACGTTTTGTTCCATTGTGCCATGCTTGTTTGACTTCATCTAGATGCCCTATTTGTTATAAACTATTGCAACTTGTTATTTTCATGCCATATTTGAGATGTGATAACTTGGTGCATGTTTATCCAAATGAAGCACATGATATGTCAAAATTTTCATTATGAAATGCTCTACATGATGGTTGTTGCAGCATTCATGTTAGGGTTAATATTGCGATGTTAATCTCTGTTGCAAAAGTGCATGTGGCTATTAAGTTTTGTAACATGTTAAGAGATGCTGATTTGAAGTGCTCGTTGCTATTGATGTGTTTGTCCCCATGTCACATGTGAATATGTTTTAGAATCTCCATCATTTGGTCTTTGCTGTGGTGCAAACCATTTTCCATGATATGCCTTGAGGTGACTTAAACATGCTTGTTAACATGCCATGCCAACATAACTATTTTATACTTGGTGAAAATTCTACTAAGTCTGGAATCTGTCATAACCTGATGCTATGTTTGCTTGATGCCCTAGTCAAATCCATGCTAGTTTTGGAGTGGCCAATGATCATTCCTTGTTTTACATGTTTTTGTCTATCCATCCATGCCCTCACTTGAAGTTTTGGGTTGCTGTAGCTTATTTAATTCTTGCTCCCAAGTTGCTATAAATTATGACTTTCAGGTTTTTAACAGCATGATCAATTTGGCGTAGCTTGTTGCAATTGATCCATGCCTCCTATGGAGTTGCTCCAATGGAGTTATTTGCTGTAGGATATGTATACTTCATGTCCATGCTTCTTTTCACCATGTTTGAGTGTTGTAGAGTATATTTTTCTTGCTCCAAAGTTGCCATGTGGCTGTTAATTTAAGCTTTGCATTGTATCTTGTTTCGAGTGTATGTGTTGAACCGTTGCTCCGTTTTGAGCGTGCCCTATATGAAACTTGTGTGATTTTGCATGATGAATCATAATATCATGTTGTTAACATGTTTGGAGTGTGTTTGCTTGATGTTTGAGTGCATCTTGCACCATCGCCATGCTTGTCTTGTTTTGCTCATATCTTCTAGACCGTAGCTCCGAATTAAACGAAATTTATATGAAACTTTACTAGAATTTCATGTTGATCATCATGGTGCATGTTAACTTGCTGTTTAACAACTTTAACTTAAGGTTTGTTCAGATCTGGACCAATTTCATTATATGCATATGAGGACTTACCGGATTTGCTTTATGTGGATTCCTGCCTCATTTAAACTTGTTGTCTTGTGTTGTTCTTGTGTGCTTCATCCCTTGACATGTATTGCATCATATATGCATCATACTTGCATCATGTTGATTGTGCATTGCACCTTGTTTGATTTTGTGCCTCGTTGTGTTCTTTTGTTGAGTAGAGCCGGGAGCCGAGACCGAGAACGAGAACGAGGTTACTACCGAGATTGAGTACGAGGAGCCATCTTACGATCCCATCGACGACTTGACAGGCAAGATGACCTGACCCAGATATCATTACTATCTTTGCCTATTTGTAGATGTCTCGCTCTTTAGCTCATTGCCTCGATGCCCATGTTTGTTTGTCAGCCTCCTATTGTGTGACGTGGCGAGTGTAAGCCAACTATCCTTTTGCAATTTCATCCCTATTTTACATGAGTCGTGCGAAGATACCATACTTGAGATCATTCTAGTATGGGCTTATACCTTTAAGTCGTGCCTCGACACGTAGGAGGTATAATCCCATACTGGGCATTACAAGTTGGTATCACAGCCTTCTCCAACCTAGAAGCCCCCACTGATTGATTGAATCGTTGACGGTTGAGTCTAGGCACACACTTGAAAATGTTTTGAGTCCTCTATATATATCGGAGAGTAGGATTTCTTTTGCTCCTCATCTCTTTTCACTATGGTGAGTACTCCTGATGATTACTTAACTTTTCTACTCTCAAAAATTCACAAAATTTTTTTTAGGATCACGCGAGTATTGTTTCGATTGTTCCGATGTCTTTGTGACGAGAACATTGTTCTCGATGCCTCCTGTCATTTAGGGGTTGTGGCAGTGTCCCGGGGAGTTGAGCTCCGAGGTGTTGTCGTCACAAATATATCGCAACAGTTCTGGAATACTTAAGACGACCGACATCGAAAACTCTCCTATGCGGTTAGTGGCAAGATAACCCCGACATCACCCAGTACTCGGGAGGTAGTTCGGGAGTATTTCCATAGCTTGTATAGTGGATGCGTTTCCAAGGTCCAAGGTAAACGGTTTCCGGAAATAACTGGTTATGTGTTGAAGGATGGATATAGCTGGATGTAGGATTAGAGTTGAGTGCGCGATGCTTCCCCTGTGTCCCCAACACCTGATTGCATAACTGGAAACTTTCGGAAATTAATAGGTGGGTTCATCTACTAGTTCGTAGGCATTCTTCCAACGAATGCATGATATGGAGTTCGGGGTTCTACATTGAGTGAAGTAGTTTTATGGGCGTTGTTCCGATCGGAAGTTGCATCTTAAAGGGTCCTTGGCTATGCTGATCCAGGGATTGCAAAACCCTTTTGTAACACGTTCCATAAGCTTTCAGCACGAATATGTCGAACGAAGCTTCTATCTTGTATTTGTTCTATCTGCTCCTTGTTGTTTTTTATTTGCCTTTTGTTCTCCCAAGTGGCTTCTCGTGAAGATTGTTGTTACTATTAAACTTTGGATTACATTCGTTCATCTTGTTCGAATGTTCTTGTGAAGACTTATGTTGCAATTTCTAGCCGTTGATTCAGCTTATATATTTTCTCAATCAATAGCTAATAGTTGTCATCTCATTCAGGATGGCTCCTAAAAGGGTTTCCAAAGCTAACCCAGAGGGTGAAGAAGTTCCTGGTCGTCCTCCTTCCCCTCCTCCTCCATCTGAGGCCTGGAGAGCAATTATGCAAGCGACGAACCAAAACACCCAGATGCTTATGCAAATGATGCAGAACATTCAAGCAAATCAGGGTGGTCATGGGAACCAAGGCTCAGGCAATTTGTTCAACCAACCTCACTTTGCTACACTCGACCAGTTCCTGGCAAACCAACCAAAGGCATTCAGTTACTGTGTGGACCCTCTAGATGCTGAAGACTGGATAACAGATATCAAGAAGCATTTCGAGTGCAGTAACATGAGACCTGAGGACTATGTGAAGTTTGCCGCCTTCCAACTCAAGGACCAAGCCGCTGATTGGTGGCAGCAGTACAAAGATTCCAGAGAAGGACGTGAAATCTCGTGGGATGACTTCTGCAAGGATTTTCGCTCTCACCACATTCCAACAAGTGTCATCGAGGGTATGCATGAGCAATTCCGCAACCTGAAGCAAGGATCAATGTCTGTTTATCAATACAATGTCAAGTTCCAGAACCTTGCCCGCTATGCCAAGCAAGACATCCCAGATGCCAAGAGCAAGATTTATCAGTTCCGTGGTGATCTGAAGGATGAACTCCAACTAGATCTCACCTTGTTCGAGCCTGATGAATTTTATCATTTATATAACATGGCACTTAAGCAAGAGGTAGCCCAGCTCAAGATGGAAGCTTCCAAAAAGAGAATCATAGATGCTGTTCACTCCTCCTCCTCTTCCCAAGTGGTTGCAAAGCAGTAGAAGTTCTGGATTCCAGCTCCTCCAGTGATCCGACCTTCCAACAAAAACAACAAGCATTCTAGTGGTCGTGGTGTCTCCCACACACCCAACCCAAGCAATCAGTCAAAGAATCACTTTCAAGCTTCGAAGTCAAGTGCTCCTTATCACCGTCCTCTCTCAGAAGTGGTGTGCAACAAGTGTGGCCAGAAGGGTCACTATGCTAACAAGTGCCCCAACCCAAGGCACCTTCCGCCTCTTCCACCTGTCAGTACTACTATTGTCAAGCACAAGCCCAAGGCAGCAAGAGTGAATCTGATGAATGCAGCTCAAGCGGAGAATTCTTCTGATGTGATACTTGGTAACCTTCCAGTCAACCTTAAACCTGCTAAAGTGTTGTTTGATTCTGGTGCATCACATTCCTTCATTTCATTTTCATTTGCATCCAAGCACAATGTGGGCACAGTGGCCTTGCCAAGGGAGTTACAAATTATTTCTCCGGGCAAATGCATGACTTCTAGATTGTATGCTCTGGATGTATCTATTCGCATGGGTGATTACCGCTTTCTGGCTTCTCCGGTTGTTCTCGGCAACTCCGACATTGATCTTATTCTTGGGATGGATTGGCTTTCCCAGCATGATGCTCACATTGATTGTGCAAATAAGGAAGTCAAGCTTACTCATCCTGACGAAGACGTGATTATCATCGCATCTCGAGATAACACAATTGTGCAAATTCCGGTGGTCAATGAATATGAAGATGTTTTCCCTGAAGAGCTTCCAGGCATGCCTCCACATCGTCAAGTTGAATTCGTCATTGAACTCGAGCCCCGTACTGTGCCAGCATGTCGGTGTCCGTACAAGCTTTCCCCTGAAGAGTTGAAGGAGCTGAAGAGACAAATCGATGAACAAGAGTGTATGGGTCTAATCAGGCCTAGCACTTCTCCTTGGGGCTGTGGTGTTCTTTTTGTCAAGAAGAAGGATGACACGGAGCGCCTTTGCATTTATTACCGGCCATTGAACAAGAAGACAATAAAGAACAAGTATCCGCTCCCCAACATCAATGAATTGTTCAAGCAGCTCAAAGGAGCAAAAGTGTTCTCAAAGCTCGATCTCCGGATGGGTTATCACCAGATCCGTATCCGAGAAGAAGATATTCACAAGACTGCATTCAGAACAAGCTACGGCTCCTATGAATACACAGTCATGTCTTTTGGCCTCGCTAATGCTCCACCCACCTTCTCGAGAATGATGCACTACATATTCAACCCCTACACCAACGAATTTGTGCTCCTCTATCAGGATGACATTTTGGTATTCTCCAAGAATGAAGAAGACCATGCCAAGCACCTCCGGTTGGTTCTCGACAGACTCCGTGAACACAAGTTCTATGCTAAGTTCTCCAAGTGTGAATTCTGACTCGATAAGGTCTTGTATCTTGGCCATATCATCTCTGCTGACGGTATTGCTGTCAACCCCGAGAAAGTTGAAGAGGCTGTCAACTGGGAACCCCCTCAGAACGTCAAGCAACTCCAAAGCTTCCTTGGTCTCGCTAGCTATTGCAGAAGGTTCGTTGAGAACTTCTCCATGATTGCCAAGCCTCTCTCAAACTTGCTGCAGAAGAATGTCAAGAACAACTGGTCTCCGGATTGTGATGTGGCATTCAAAACTCTCAAGGAAAAGCTCATCACTCCTCCGGTTCTTACTCCTTCGGATGAGTCCAAGCCCTACGAAGTATTCTGTGATGCTTCTCTTCAAGGACTTGGTGGTGTTATAATCCAAGACAAGAAGATTGTGGCATACACTTCTCGTCAATTGAAGCCAAATGAGAAGAACTACCCCACACATGATCTCGAGCTAGCAGCAGTGGTACACGCCTTGATCACGTCGAGACACCTTCTGTTGGCAAGAAAAGTGGACATCTTCACTTATCACAAGAGCTTGAAGTACATCTTCACACAGCCAAACCCGAACCTTCGCCAGACTCGTTGGGTTGAGATGATCCAAGAGTATGATCCAAGCATCGAATACACACCTGGCAAGGCCAATGTCATTGTAGATGCCTTGATCAGAAAGGCATATTGCAACAGTCTCCTTATCAAGCTGTTTCAGCCTGAGGTTTGTGAAGCATTCAGGAAGCTCAACCTCCAAGTTGTTCCGCAAGTCTTTCTTGCAAATCTTCAAGTTGCTCCTACCTTGGAAGATCAGATTCGTGAGGCCCAACTCAGTGATGCTATGGTGCAGAAAGTGAAACATGGTATTGCAAAGGGTACTCCCAAATACAAGTGCTATCGTGTTGATGAGAAAGACACCTTGTTCTTTGAGGACAGACTTGTGGTTCCCAAGGGTGATCTCAGGAAGCTCATAATGAACGAAGCACATGACTCCCTCCTCTCAATTCATCCCAGAAGTTCCAAGATGTACCAAGACCTCAAGCAATCTTACTGGTGGACTCGCATGAAAAGGGAGATTGCCCAATTCATGAATGAATGTGATGTCTGCAGAAGAGTGAAGGCAGAGCATCAACGTCCAGCCGGTCTCCTCCAACCTCTTCCTATTCCCGAGTGGAAATTCGACCACATTGAAATGGATTTCATCACTGGGTTTCCCATGTCCAAGAAGGGGAATGATGCTATCTTTGTTGTGATCGACAAGCTAACCAAAGTAGCTCACTTCCTTCCAGCGAAAGAATCCATCAATGCAGCTCAGCTGGCAGAGTTGTACACTTCCAGAATTGTGTCGTTACATGGCATTCCTCAAGTTATCTCCTTAGACCGTGGAAGTTTGTTCACATCCAAGTTCTGGGACTCCTTTCAGTCAGCCATGGGCACTAAGATCCGTTTCAGCACTGCGTTTCACCCTCAGACTAGTGGTCAAGTCGAAAGAGTGAACCAGATCCTCGAAGACATGCTCAGAGCTTGTGTCATCTCTTTTGGCATGAAGTGGGAAGATTCTCTCCCGTTTGCCGAGTTCTCTTACAGCAACAGTTTCCAAGCTAGTGCCGGTAAAGCTCTGTTTGAAATCCTCTATGGCAGAAAGTGCCGTACTCCTCTCAGCTGGTCCGAGACTGGTGAACGTCAACTTCTTGGCAATGACTTGATCTCAGAAGCCGAAGAAATGTGCAAAGTCATACGTGAGAATCTCAAGGCCGCTCAGTCGCGTCAAAAGAGCTACTATGACGGCAAGCATCATGATTTGGCCTTCGACATTGGGGATCATGTATATCTCCGTGTTTCTCCTATGAAAGGAACCCAAAGGTTCGGTATCAAAGGAAAGCTTGCTCCGAGATACGTGGGCCCTTTCAAGATCCTTGGCAAAAGAGGCGACCTAGCCTATCAACTCGAGCTTCCATCCAAGTTTGCAAATGTTCATGATGTGTTTCACGTGTCTCAACTCCGCAAGTGCTTCAAGACACCTGAACGCACCATTCCGTTCGAGGAGATTGATCTTCAACAAAACTTGTCTTACCGAGAGCACCCCGTTGCTATTCTGGAAGAAACCGAGCGCAAGACCCGCAACAAGTCAATCAAGTTCTTGAAAGTTAAGTGGTCACACCATACCGACCGAGAAGCTACGTGGGAACGAGAAGATCACCTTCGTTCCGAGTACCCTTCCTTCTTCCAGTCCTAGATCTCGGGACGAGATCTTTTCGTAGTAGAGGAAAGTTTGTAATGACCCAGATGTAACACTTTCCAAATATGGAAATATACAAAACTTTGACTTCATCAATTCCTTTCTGGGCTCTTCTTTCATTTCAGGTTTCTTCGTTTTGTCGCTTGCGTGTGTGCATTTCATCCGTGTCATGTTGTCATGTGCATTGCATTGCATTTGTGTGTCACTTGCACCCAATCCCACTCGCCTCTTCCCGTTGTCCGTTTCGAGTTCCGACGCTCACACACGTGCCCGAGGCATCCCCGAGTCCTTCTTTCGTGTGTGGCCATGTAACGTTCCCGGAATGACGTGAGACTTTTCGTGCGATGTTGTTTTGGTACGTGTAGGCCGCATGTCAAGTTTCGTCGCGTTTGGAGTTCGTTTGGTACTCCAACAGTTAACCTAGTTGGCTAAAAGAACCTCTTCTTTAAGGCCCAAGACCCCCTCCACAACAGCCCACAAACCCAGCACAACCATTCCCTTCATCTTGGTCGTCGAATCGTGATCGCGTGGCCGAAAACCGCTCCCCATTTGGAGTCCCCTAGCTCCCTATGCCTATATATTAGCATCCCCACGTCCATTTTCGGGTAGAAACCCTAGCTACTCCTCCACCGCAGCCGCCAGACACATCCCCGCCGGCCAGACGTGTCCGACTCGCGCCCCGCTGCCACGTGGCAGCCCCTTACTGGGCGCCGCCCGCGCCCACATCACCGCCCCGCCGCAGCCCGCTTGGCCCACGGCGGGCCCGCTCCCAGGCCCCGACGGGCCCGTGCCCCTTTGTCCCGCACCTCCGAAGCGCCGCCGCCCGCGCCTTGATCTTCCCCACCGCCGGGCACGCCTCGCCGCCGATCTCCGCCGCCGGAGCCCGAGGGCTCGTCGCCGCCCGTCGGTCACCGCTCCTGCGCCGCCCCGCGGCACCAACGCCACCGCACCTCCGCCACCTCGCCCCGCCGGCCGGCAGCTCCCTCACTGCCGGCGCCGAGGGCCGCCGCCCCGAGCAGCCACGGATCTTCCCGGATCCACCCGATCCGCCGCCGGCTCAAACCTTAGCGGGTCCGGGTCCCGTCGATCGTTCCGCAGCCGTCCCGCAGCCGTCCCAACCCGACCCGCAGCCGTCCCGACCCGACCCGCAGCCGTCCAGATCCGCACGGGATCATTCCGATCCGCGGGATCCCCAGATCCAAACGTCTTCGTCCCGCTGCATCGCTCCGTCCCGGAACCACCTCGTCCAGTTTCCCTTGAGGTTTTTTTTTTCACTAAGTCCCTGAAACTAGTTGTCTGATGGCATCTTTGCAAGGTTGTATCTTTTATTGTGCTTGTCCAAATTGTGCATATGATATGTCAAAATGACCGTGGTGATGTGCTCTACGTTTTGTTCCATTGTGCCATGCATTTTTGACTTCATCTAGATGCCCTAATCTCTGTTGCAAGAGTGCTACTTGTTATAAACTGCTGCTACTTGTTATTTTCATGCCATATTTGAGATGTGATAACTTGGTGCATGTTTATCCAAATGAAGCAAATGATATGTCAAAATGTTCATTATGAAATGCTCTACATGATGGTTGGTGTAGCATTCATGTTAGGGTTCATATTGCCATGCTAATCTCTGTTGCAAAAGTGCATGTGGCTGTTAAGTTTTGTAACATGTTAAGAGATGCTGATTTGAAGTGCTCGTTGCTATTGATGTGTTTGTCCCCATGTCACATGTTAATATGTTTTAGACTCTCCATCATGTGGTCTTTGCTGTCTTGCAAACCATTTTCCATGATATTCCTTGAGGTGACTTGAACATGCTTGTAAACATGCCATGCCAACATAACTGTTTTATACTTGGTGAAAATTCTACTAAGTCTGGAATCTGTCATAACCTGATGCTATGTTTGCTTGATGCCCTAGTCAAATCCATGCTAGTTTTGGAGTAGCCAATGATCATTCCTTGTTGTCCATGTTTTTGTCTATCCATTCATGCCCTCACTTGCACTTTTGGGTTGCTGTAGCTTATTTAATTCTTGCTCCCAAGTTGCTATAAATTATGACTGTCAGGTTTTTAACAACATGATCAATTTGGCGTAGCTTGTTGCTATTGATCCATGCCTCCTATGGAGTTGCTCCAATGGAGGTGTTTGCTTTAGGTTAAGTCTACTTCATGTCCATGCTCTTTTCACCATGTTTGAGTGTTGTAGAGTATATTTTTCTTGCTCCAAAGGTGCTATTTGGCTGTTAATTTCAGCTTTGCATTGTATCTTGTTTCGAGTGTATGTGTTGAACCGTTGCTCCGTTTTGAGTGTGCCCTATATGAAACTTGTGTGCTTTTGCATGATGAATCATAATATCATGTTGTTAAAATATTTGGATTGTGTTTGCTTGATGTTTGAGTGCATCTTGCACCGTTGCCATGCTTGTCTTGTTTTGCTCATATCTTCTAGACCGTAGCTCCGAATTAAACGAACTTTATATGAAACTTGACTAGAATTTCGTGCAGATCATCATGGTGCATGTTAACTTGCTGTTTAAAAACTTTAACTTAAGGTTTGTTCAGATCTGGACCATATTCCTTATATGCTTATGAGGACTAACCGGATTTGCTTTATGTGGATTCCGGCCTCATTTAAACTTGTTGTCTTGTGTTGTTCTTGTGTGCTTCATCCCTTGACATGTATTGCATCATATATGCATCATACTTGCATCCTGTTGATTGTGCATTGCACCTTGTTTGATTTTGTACCTCGTTGTGTTCTTGTGTTGAGTAGAGCCTGGAGCCGAGACCGAGAACGAGAACGAGGTTACTACCGAGGTTGAGTACGAGGAGGCGTCTTACGATCCCATCGACGACTCGACAGGCAAGATGACCTGACCCGGATATCATTACTATCGTTGCCTATTGCTAGATGTCTCGCACTTTAGCTCATTGCCTCGATGCCCATGTTTGTTTCTCAGCCTCTTATTGTAAACATGAATCTGTCTTACCACCCAACCTAGCAAACCTTTGTTTGGCTATGTAAGCTTCGCTCAGCCCCTCTTATAGCATTGATAGTTGCAGGAGAAGATTTGAAGATTCTTGCCTCATGTTGAAGTTATTGTTGGGATATCACACTATATAAACTCTTAAACTAAATCATCTATATATTGGTAATGGGTGGAAGGCTAAGCCTCTTGCTTGGTGATTTGTTCCACTCATGCCGCCCTAGGAACCGTTTAAACCGGTGTTATGTTCCTTGATTATGCGTTCCTAACACGGTTGGGGTTATGGGACCCCCTCGATAAGCCGCTTAGCGCTAAACCTTTTCCAGCAAGGCCCAACTTTGGTACTCCATTTGCCTAATAACTAAAAACTTGCATAGGGACCAGCTATCCCGTGATCTTAATTAACAACCCCCGGGCCAGTGCTCCACAAGAGTGTTGATCCGAACTGGGCGTACTGCAGGGCCGCCTCGGGGAAACCCGAGGTATCTGGTATTACCTATAGGATGTCCCATCCGGTCATGGCCCGAGACTAGATACGCGCGGCTACTGTTAGGGTGTCGGCACGCCGGGAGGTCTTGTTGGATTAGTTTTACCTTAGTCGGAATATCTTAAGCACGGGATTTCGAGAATACTCAGGCCTTCCCACCTTGGAGTTGCGACTCCGCAGATTGTGAGCTTGTAATGGGCTAAGTTGGGACACCCCTGCAGGGTTTTGATCTTTCGAAAGCCGTGCCCGTGGTTATGTGGCAGATGGGAATTTGTTAATATCCGGTTGTAGAAAACTTGACACCATGTTCAGAACACACTACCAGCGTGAGTAACCGTGACAGTCATTTTCCGAAAGGGGTTCGGGGAGTGAACACGGTCGGGTTATGATTGACGTGCTTAGATAGGATCACTTCGTGATCACTTTGGCGCTCGTGGCACTTTTCTTCTCGCTCTAAACAAGTAAGCTAGTGCTAGCGCAGCTGCAACCTTTATCTTTCTTCAGCCTTGTTCCTCACCCAAGGCTTAGATAGTTTTGCTACCTAGGAACGGGATTGCTGAGTCCTCCATGGCACACAGATTCTACACAACACCAGATGCAGGTACTATGGTGGACTACACAGGTGACGGCACCGAGCTGTACTGGGAGTTCGATGAAGAACGTAGTCGATACTATGTGCACTATCCCGATGATCAGTAGTGGCTTCTACTAGGGGCGATTTGGACCTTGTGGCTTTATTTATGTGGTATCTTTCATTTGGATCTTCGTCCGTAGTCGGACTGTGATGTTATTTGGATGATGATTTGCTTATGTAATGTATTGTGTGACGTGGCCAGTGTAAGCCAACTATCCTTTTGCAATTTCATCCCTATTTTACTTGAGTCGTGCGAAGATACCATACTTGAGATCATTCTATTATGGGCTTATACCTTTAAGTCGTGCCTCGACACGTAGGAGGTATAATCCCATACTAGGCATTACAAGTTGGTTCTTTGAGGGACCCTAGATGGCAACACTAACCCTCGCTGTCGAGGCTGCTGCACTCAAGGCACTGACCCGTCTCCGAGAACTTCTTTCGGAGATGGCAGCTAAGATGACAACCCGCTTCTTGCCTTACCGGAAGGAAGGTGAAGATGAAAGCAGCGCGCATGCCCCTCCACTGAAGGAAGGACTCCCACTTCGATTCCAGACCTACTTCAGCCTATGTGCCGACAGCTTGGCACAAGATTTGGCCTCGGAATCGATGAACCTCTCAGATGAACTTCACAAGACCAAGGCACTTCTTCGTCGAGCACAAGAGAAGATGGATAGGATCAAGAAGGAAGGTGCGCCTCCCGGACGGTCCGCTATCGCGTATCGAGGCGGAAGGCCCTCAGGAGATGTATCTTCCAAGGATGAAGAGCCACCCAAGCGACGCCGTATGACGGCAAGGGAATATCGCAAGCTTTTCCCTGCACCACCGACAAAACACTGCCGTATCCGACTCCTCCACTCCCCCACACCCTCATGTGATAAGGGGGCCCAAACAGATGAAGACAAGGACGGAGACCCAGAAGAGCCAGAATACGCGACCGAGCATTCCGCCGCTTAGGCATTATTCGCAACTCGGATATGCCAGTTCGTGACCGCTATGGTAGGATAGGTCATGTAACCCCTATGCGAAGTCGAGTCCTTGTATGGTTCATATGAAGCCATCTAGTATTTGCTTTTGTTGTGTTTAGATGTACGTCATATCTTCCCTTCGGGAATATGTAAACGACTGCATCACCCATTTGGATTTTAATGAATGTGTTTGGCCCTTTCGGCCCTTGCATGAAATGATTAGTGTCACAACCACCCCCTTACTAGGCACCCATCTTTATTGTTTTCCCTCTTCCAAATCCTGAGACCGTTTACCGCTCCAACAGGATGCTTGTTGTAACTCGTACTGGTACCTCTACCCAGCAGCCTGCAGCTGGAGCATCCGCCCAATCAGAGGTTGGCCAAGACTAAACCCACGACCAAGCTCCACCACCACCTCCTCCGAACATGGACATGGCTCAGCTTCTCCAAGCTTTCCGAAAGGAACACCACGACAACACCGCAACCCTTCAGATTATTGCTCAAGCTGTCACCAACAACCGCCAGCCGGCGGGGAATCGCAATGGACGTTCCACGTTGGCAGAGTTCAAGAAGCATGGACAGCCAACCTTCATCGAGACTGCTGAACCCATGGATGCAGACGACTGGGTCCGCACCATTGAGGACTTGCTAGAACTAGTCGGATGCACCGAAGACCGTGAGAAGGTGGATTATGCCGCCCATTGCCTCGGGGGGGACTGCTAGAGCTTGGTGGGATGGATTCAAGGTCATGCATGCTGGGCAAGACATCACTTGGGACAACTTCAAGGCAGAGTTCCGCAAGGCCCATATTCCTTTCGGAATCATGGCTATCAAAAAGCGCAAGTTTCGAGCCCTGAAGCAAGGAAGTGGCACTGTCAAGGAGTACATGCAGAAGTTCAGTGTTCTGTCATGGTATGCCCCTGAAGATGTCAGCACTGATGCTGCAAAAAGGGAGCGCTTCATGGAAGGCCCCAATCAGACTCTACAGTACTCGCTTGTCGTGTGCTACTGCCCAACCTTCCCTGACCTGGTGAACAAAGCACTCATGCTTGAAGACAAGCGGCATGCTCTGGAAGACACTCGCAAGCGCAAGATGGTCAGCAAGGGAAGTTCCAGCAACCAGAAACCTCGCCCGTGGCAGCCAGCCCCGGTCATGCCAACCTACCAGCAGCCAAGAGCTCCTGCACCTCGCACCAACTATCAGCATCCACAGTATGCCAACCCAAGGCCAACATTCAACCCCAATAACAGTGGTGGCAACAAGATCAATAATCCAAACCAAGTTACTTGCTTTGGATGTGGTCAGTCAGGACACATCTCAAGGGTATGCCCCAACAAGAAGCCTGATGCCCCGCGCCCCAATGAGCAGAACCCAGGACAAGGCCGCGGGATGCCACCAAGGAACCAAGCTCCTTGCAACCCGCCTAACCATGGGAAGGGGCGTGTGAATCACGCCACTGCTGAAGAAGCCCAGGAAGACCCGGACGTCGTGCTGGGTACGTTCCTTGTCAACTCAGCAACTGCAACTGTCTTGTTTGATTCTGGAGCCACACATTCATTTGTCGCTCAAAGATTTGCATTAAAAAGTGGCATGACCCCTACACCCCTGAATAACCCCACGGTGGTACAAACCCCCGGAGCAGAGATAAGAGCCAAGATAGGCTGTAAGGGAGTCAGTATTATCATTAACGGTGTAGACTTCCTAGCAGACCTTATCATCTTAAGATCGCAAGGCTTGGATGCGATCTTAGGGATGGATTGGCTCAGCATGCACCAAGGCTTGTTAGACTGTGCCAACCGAGCTGTCACTGTGACCAATGACCAAGGAGTCGGAGTTAAGTTTGCTTCCAACTCCTCTTCTGCTCAAACCGTTCAAGTCAACTGTCTGTCTGAAGTTGGACTGGAGCAAGTACCGATAGTATGCGAGTATCCCGATGTCTTTCCGGATGAGCTACCCGGAATTCCCCCTAACCGTGACATTGAGTTCATCATCGAGCTCGTGTCCGGGGCAGGACCCATCTATAAGAAGCCTTATAGAATGGGGACGGAAGAATTAGCCGAGTTGAAGAAGCAACTGGAAGAGCAGCTAAGGAAGGGATTTATCCGCCCAAGTGCCTCCCCTTGGGGATCACCTGTTCTGTTTGTGGCAAAAAGGGATGGTACCATCCGCTTATGCATTGACTACCGTTCCCTCAATGAGGTTACAATCAAGAACAAGTATCCACTTCCCAAGATTGAAGATCTGTTTGATCAACTCAGCGGAGCCAAGGTGTTCTCCAAGATCGACCTCAGATCTGGGTACTACCAGCTGAAGATCAGACCCTAAGATATTCCGAAGACGGCATTTGTAACAAGATATGGCCTGTATGAGTGCACGGTCATGTCCTTTGGGTTAACCAATGCCCCAGCTTACTTCATGTATCTCATGAATATAGTCTTCATGGAAAATTTGGACAAGTTTGTTGTTGTCTTCATCGATGACATTCTTGTCTTCTCGAAGACGGAGGAAGAGGACGAGCAACATTTGAGGATGGTCCTAGACAAGCTTCGAGAGCACCAACTATACGCCAAATTCAGCAAGTGTGAGTTTTGGCTGCATAAAGTTGGATTCTTAGGTCATGTCTTGACCGAAGAAGGATTGTCAGTTGATCCCGCGAAGATCGAAGTTGTGACCCAATGGCAATCTCCAACGACCGTCAAGGAAGTCAGAAGCTTCCTCGGACTTGCGGGCTATTACCGAAAATTCGTGGAAGGATTCTCTAGCATTGCCCGGTCAATGACTAAGCTCCTAAAGAAGGACAAGAAGTTCGAATGGATGCCAAAATGCGAAGAAAGCTTCCAAGAGCTCAAGAAGAGATTGACCACCGCTCCAGTTCTGGCAACACCTGATATTCACAAGGAGTTCGTGATATATTGTGATGCCTCTCGAACCGGATTGGGAAGCGTTCTGATGCAAGAAGGACAAGTCATAGCTTACCTCTCAAGGCAGTTACGACCTCATGAAGAGAACTACGCTACTCATGATCTTTAGTTAGTAGCAGTGGTTCATGCCTTGAAGACATGGTTCATGGAGATATACACAGACCACAAAAGTCTGAAGTACATTTTCAGCCAGAAGGAATTGAACATGAGGCAACGAAGAAGGTTGGAACTAATAAAATATTATGACCTTAGTGTTCAATATCACCCCGGGATGGCTAACGTTGTAGCCGATGCCTTAAGCAGAAAGGCTTGCTCCCTAAACGCCATAATTCAAAGAAGGCAGCCAACCCTATTTGAAGAGCTGGAACAATTCAACTTGGAATTGGTCACCCCTGGATTTCTGGACCATCTGGAAGTCAAACCAACCTGATGGACGAAGTCAAGAAGGCACAAGGTGAGCACGCAAGCATTGAAGGCATCAAGAAGAAGAAGAAGCTAGGCAAGGCCCCAGGATTCTCCGAAGACGAGCACGGGATTGTTTGGTACAAAGGCCGCATCTGCGTACCAAACAAGATGGAGCTGAAGAACCTGATCCTGCAGGAAGCCCACGACACTCTGTATTCCATCCAACCCAAAGGAACCAAGATGTATCAAGACCTGAAGGAAAGATTCTGGTGGCACGGGATGAAAAGAGAGATTGCAACCTATGTTGCAAAGTGTGATGTGTGCCAAAGGGTGAAGGCTGAATATCAGCGACCCGCAGGATTGCTCCAACCACTCAAGGTTCCTGAGTGGAAGTGGGATAAAGTCGGAATGGACTTCATCATTGGATTACCAAGGTCGAATAAAGGACATGACTCCATCTGGGTCATAGTCGACAATTTGACCAAGGTAGCCCATTTCATTCCCGTTAAGACTACCTATGATGGCAACCGGCTGGCAGCTCTCTACATCGAAAGAATCGTAAGCCTTCATGGTGTTCCCAAGGAGATTGTGTCAGATCGAGGAACCCAGTTCACCTCAAGGTTCTGGAAGAAGTTCCAAGAAGCCTTGGGAACCAAGTTGTCTTTCAGCTTGGCTTTCCACCCGCAGACCAGAGGTCAGACAGAGCGAGTAAATCAAATTCTCAAAGACATGCTCCAAGCCTTTGTCTTGGCATATGGAGCCAACTGGGAAGATTGCCTCCCTTTTGCCGAGTTCTCCTATAACAAGAGTTATCAGTCGAGCTTTCAAATGGAACCATTTGAGGTGTTGTACGGACGCAAGTGTCGCACACCCCTCAACTGGTCAGAGACCGGAAAAGGACTAGTCTTTGGACCAGATATTCTCCGCGAAGCAGAAGAGCAAGTCCAACTAGTCAGAGAACGTTTGAAGGAAGCCAAGTCAAGGCAAAAGAGCTATGCTGACACTCATCGTTGAGATATGAGTTTCCATGTCGAAGACCATGTGTACCTGCGAGGTAACTCCTCTGAAGGGAACCAAGCGTTTCCACGTTAAGGGGAAGCTCGCACCAAGGTTCATTGGACCCTTTGAGATCACTGCACGACGAGGAGAAGTGGCTTACCAGTTGGAACTACCACCTGAGCTATCCGATGTGCACAACGTATTCCACGTGTCACAACTCCGGAAGTGTCTCCAAGTTCCAGACAAGTCTGATCTCTACAAGGATGTTGATCACCAAGCCATTGATCTTCAGACTGATTTGACCTACCGCAAGAAGCCCATTCGCATTCTGGATGAAGCAGAGCGACGGACGCGAAGCCGCACCATCAAGTATTTCAAGGTCCAGTGGAGGAACCACACAGAAGCAGAAGCAACCTGGGAACGTGAAGACTATCTTAGATCCGAGTATCCCGATCTCTTTTAAGACCTAGTTTAGGAATCTCGGGGACGAGATTCTTGTACGGGGGGTAGGTCTATCACACCCTGCATTTTGTAACATGTCATTTGCATCAATAAAGCATGAAAATTTGGACCAGCAATTTTTTTGGCATCATTTGGCTTTTATTTGGAATTAAGTTTTTCTCTCTGTGATTTTCAAGTGCTCTTTAAAGTCAACTACCCCCTCTTGTATATTTCATCTCCTTACCCCAAACTTCTGCCCAATGATCATACCAAGTGTATATATATATAAGTATAGTATTTTCTTACAAAAAGTATTTGTCCAAAAAGTATTTTCAAAAATTAGTTTACCAAAAACTCCTGAATTGAGGTTTGCACTACACGTGCTTGATTGAGGGTGAGAAAAATGTTTCAAAGAGTATATTTGAAACCTAGTAGATATAGGACTCCCATAAACCACAAAAATATAATTTTAAAAGTTATTTTCCTATTTTATTTCAAAGATTTTTCTTGAGGCCAGAAATGGTCTTTAATAGGAAAAAAATTATTTAACTATTTCAAAAATATTTGCCAAAATTCAGGGAGACTCATAGGACATATATTGTCCATATATAAGAGTTTCAACACTTGGTCATGTTCAAAATATTGGACAAATCCCTCAGAAACCCTTTCTGGATATTTCAAGCTTTTGAAATATTTACAAATGAAATTTTCTCTAAAAATTCCAGGGAAATTCTATCATGTCATATATGACATATTTGATGATTTGCCAAGCCCCATGCCTTGGGAAGCAAGAAAACATCATCAAAACCCCTCAAAACCATTCTATCCATTTTTGAGGTTTGAGCGACTTTACATTACGAAACTTGTCCAAATGCTCTCAAACTTGGTACACATGCTAGAATGGTCTAATAATGCATCTAGACCAAAAGGCACAAGCTTTGAACAACTTTACATTACCAACTTTTATCAACTTTGATCAGAGTACCTGAATTTGAACAACTTTACATTACCAACTTTTTACTTGGGGATTCAAACTTTGTGGGCATGATCACAACCCCAAATGATGACACTACACCAAGTGGTGCATCAACGAGGGATGATTTGCTTAACTCAAACATGGTGAAACCATTTCTGTTGATTTCTAGGGTTCACCAAAGTTACATTGGCAAGTTTCTTCACATGAGCCCAAACTTGGTGAAACACCCTATTTCCATATGCCATTTAATCCTGTTAAGTATCATGGCTAGTGGAGATCATTTGATTGCTCAAAACCACATCAAACACCTTCTGGTGATTTTCCAAAGTTACCACTTTCACCCGTTTTCTTAGTCTCCGTGAGCCCAACTTTTTACCACAGCTCCCTCAGGCTCCCCTGCACCTCCAGCAACTCTTCCCTGGCCTCAGCTCCATGATTGAGTAAGGGTAAAACCCCAATGTGCATTCTGAACAGGAGTTTTCACTGTTCTATCTCAACCCCCTCTTCTTCTAGAAGCTTTCCTGAGCATCCAACGACTCTCCAGCGTTGTTTACTCCCCCCTAGAGCCAATGGACACGGTGGCCGCGCCCAGAGCGCGTGAGACACGGCCATGCCGGCCATTTTGGCGCTCTGGAGCACGCTACAGTGCGCTCCCGCACTGTAGCCTCCTCCAATCAGCAGCCCCCGACCACCTCGAGCTTCCCCCTCACGCCAGTCGATGTGCCTCGACGTCCGCAACGTGCCCCGGCCCTGTCCCCCTCCTCCTTCTCCCTCCTGTGGCTGCCCTCGCACACGCGCCGGCCGCCCGCAAGCTCCAATCTCTGGCTTCACACGCGCAAGCCCTCTGGATGCTTCCCCGCTCCTCCTCTTTCCTCCCGTAGGCGTAGAACTCGTCCACGATCAACCCCGACTAGTTCGCGTGAGCCTGCACGGCCTCTGGCCTCGCCAATGACCTCGCCGGCGCACGAGTCCACGGTGGACTGGAGCCCAGCTATATAAGCACGCCCGAGCCTCTTCCCTGGCATCCATCCCACCTCCACACCCCCTAGAACACGCCAGCACCACCCAATCCTCTCCAGACGGGCCCGAGCTTGAGATCGAGCTCGAGCTCCGCCGCCTCGGGTCGCCATTGATCCGGAGGTATAGGCCATCCCCGTAGCTCCTTTCGCTCGATCTAGCACCACAGGACCCCACTGATCCTTTTCCCCCTCTTTTCCCTCTCTGCAGCTGCCGGAAACGACCGGAGCAACCTCCACCTAACGCCTCTCCGCTGTCCCTCCTCGTCGCCGGCGAACCAGGCCACTCCGACGACCAACTCCACCTCCATCAGATCAGCGACTCCACGCTGACTCCGTCCCTGCCCTTAGCTCGCCCCGACGTGCCCCGAATCGCCGCCGGTGAGCTCGCCGGCCCTCTGCCGGAGGGTTAGGGATGACAGGCGGGCCCCGCCAATCAGCCTCTCCTCTCCCTCGCCTCTCTCTCCTCACACCGAAGCCGGGCCCCGCCCGTCAGGTTTGAAATCTGGCGCGCGCGTAGGAGCCCATGCGCCGGGCTGGTTCCCCTTTGGGCCTGCTGTAATGTGGCCGTTCTGGCCCAGTTGCACAGCAGCCCTTTTTCTTTTTTCTTTTCTGTTAGATTTTAAATAATTCCACAGGATTAAATATCAATCCAAATTAATTAATTCCAGTTCCTAAAAACTTGTAAAATTCCAACCAATTTAATGATAGCACTTTCACCCATATCCATAAACCTTTTATGTTCAGTTCAAATTTAAATCTATATTTGAGCACTATAACCTTTGTTCAAAAATTCATATACCCCATTCTGTCACTCCAAATCTCAAACTAAGAATTTTTGCCATCTTACTTTTCCCTCTAGTATACCGCACTGTAGCCTCCTCCAATCAGCAGCCCCCGACCACCTCGAGCTTGCCCTCGCGCCAGTCGATGTGCCTCGACATCCGCAACGCGCCCCGGCCCTGCCCCCCTCCTCCTTCTCCCTCCTGTGGCTGCCCTCGCACGCACGCCGGCCACCCGCAAGCTCCAATCTCTGGCTTCACATGCGCAAGCCCTCTAGATGCATCCCCGCTCCTCCTCTTTCCTCCCGTAGGCGTAGAACTCGTCCACGATCAACCCCGACTCGTTCGTGTGAGCCTGCACGGCCTCTGGCCTCGCCCATGACCTCGCCCGCGCACGAGTCCACGATGGACTGGAGCCCGGCTATATAAGCACGCCCCGAGCCTCTTCCCTGGCATCCATCCCACCTCCACACCCCCTAGAACACACCAGCACCACCCAATCCTCTCCAGACGGGCCCGAGCTCGAGATCGAGCTCGAGCTCCGCCGCCTCCGATCGCCGTCGATCCGGAGGTACAGGCCCTCCCCGCAGCTCCTCGCGCTCGATCTAGCACCACATGCCTCCACTGATCATTTTCCCCCTCTTTCCCTCTCTGCAGCTGCCGGAAACGACCAGAGCAACCTCCACCCGACGCCTCTCCGCCGTCCCTCCTCGTCGCCAGTGAACCAGGCCACTCCGGCGACCAACTCCACCTCCATCAGATCGGCGACTCCACACTGACTCCGTACCTGCCCTTAGCTCGCCCTGCCGTGCCCCGAATCACCGCCGGTGAGCTCCCCGGCCCTCTGCCGGAGGGTTAGGGATGACAGGCGGGCCCCGCCTGTCAGCCTCTCCTCTCACTGACTCCGGGCCCCGCCCGTCAGGTTTGAAACCTGGCGCGCGCACAGGCGCCCGTGCGCTGGGCTGGTCCCCTTTGGGCCTGCTGCACTGTGGCCGTTCTGGCCCAGTTGCACAGTAGCCCTTTTTCTTTTTTCTTTTCTGTTAGATTTTCAATAATTCCACAGTATTAAATATTAATCCAAATTAATTAATTCCAGTTCCTAAAAACTTGTAAAATTCCAACCTATTTAATGATATCACTTTCACCCATATCCATAAACCTTTTCCGTTCTGTTCAAATTTAAATCTATATTTGAGCATTATAACCTCTGTTCAAAAATTCATATACCCCATTCTGTCACTCCAAATCTCAAACTAAGAATTTTTGCCATCTTAGTTTTCCCTCTAGTATTTTATAAAAATAAGTTGACATTTTTCTGAGAACTTTGGTTTTTCTGTTTTGATTATTGTCTTATTTTCACGTTGTTTATTGCGATGATTAGATAACGCGTTTGACGAGGTTGCTGAAGAAGAAGGAGGGGAAGGATTTGAAGACCTTGAATACCAAGCCAATCCAGGCAAGCATCCCTTTGACCATGATACCCCTTGTGTTCCTCAGAACCCTTTTATTTCCGAATGCATGATGATAAGAGTGACGGTGGTGAACTAGTTGAAAGCCACGACATGATGCATACTCTACTCATGACCTTTATCCATGTGCTTAGATGTAATGACAAATGATTAGTTGTGATGCTTAGTGATGCATATGTGCCATGAATCCTTCGTGGTTGCATTCTTTTTGAAAACCTCATCGGGTGCCCCTAATGCCTGAGGGTGATGTTGAGTTAGGTCATCACTTGAGGAAGAAGTGGTGTGCCAAGAAAGATCTCGTGTGTGGGTAAAATGATGGATTAGATTTATGTGTGACTACCGTCCCGACCAAACATGTGCAACCACACTACCCCTTATTGGACGGGGCATTATTGATTACTTAGGCTGATACTAGCATGGTGCCCACATCACTAGTGACGGGGGAAACTTGAGGTCACTCCCGGGACGGGGTCGTGCTTGGATAGGCGACCATGACTGTTTTCACAGGGCACCGGACACACCGTTGGTCCCTTCTTGTAAGCGTGACATTGTAAAAAGGGCAAGTCCCATAATTTACCATTTGTACACGAGGGCTGTGCACCAACGAGTGGACCCTATGTTAGTGTCGTCTAGGGAAAGGTAATGACCGGGTGCTTCCCCCGAGTACTTGAGGTACTGCGGGATCGTGGGTGACACGAAAGCTTCCCGGATCTTGTGGGTAAAGTGCGCAACCTCTGCAGAGTGTAAAACTATTGGAATAGCCATGTCCACGGTCATGGACAGTTGGGAGGTGCTACTTAAACTATGTCCAGAATTTTACAATCCCGATGAAAGTATGTGTGTGTATTGAGCCAAGGTGGTAACTTGACTCGTTGATAAAGAATTGAACTCTATTCATGTTGATATATGTAAACTGTCTTCGAGGTTACCCAAGTTCATTGATGCATGTTCATGATGGTAGAATAACTTAGCTAGCTTGCAGCTAGGTTGCTTATTGTTATACTCTTTCATTGTTACCTTGAACCAAATCATGGGTTGCTTGCGAGTACATTCAAAGTACTCATTGGCTTGCCACTGGTTATTTAATTGGCCAGGCATGGAGGAGCAGGAATATGAAGAAGAATTCTATGGAGATGAACATGCGAACTTGGACGCTTTCCCAGTCAGAATGCCTGTAGGGTTAAGGCAGATGGCATGGGTTATACTTATCTACGAAGACTTCCGCTATTCGAGTTTATTTGCTATTCAGCCCTTGAGGCTTTATCTATGTAAGATTTGGACATAATGGTCATAATTTGTGTAAGACGGTATGTATGGATGTAAGACTCTTGTTATTCAGCTTCTGTGTGTTCAGTGAGCATTGATCTATGGGATCACTGTACACGTGCATTCAGTTATCTCGACTCTTAAGTCGGGGTCCCCACAGCTTCTCCCTGGGCTTCACCACAAAGCTCTGTTCGGATGATGAGTCTGAACGAGTAGAGAGGTTTAGCCTCCTCTTGGGTGCGGCCGTGCCCGCATCAGCTGTGGCCCCCCTCTTCGTCCCCCTGCCTTGCACAGGGGGCTCCTCCTCTTCTTCTTCTTCTTCGTCATCCTCCACCTCTTCGAAGGAGAGGATATTGATCTTTTGGAATTCTTGTCCGCTGGGTGGGGGCCGTCTTCAGCCTCCTTGCCCTTCTTCTTGGGCTTCTTGACCGACGCCTTGTAAGGAGCCGAGACCAGCATCACCGTCAGTCGAGGCGATTCTGGGTCTTCGGGCAAAGGCGCCGGACAATTCATCCAGATTGCCTTCTTCGCCTAGCATTGTATATCATGCAAAAACTCCAATTCCTGTTTTTGTTATACAAGTAAGGGGATATATGTTCGGCGGAGTTTTCTATTACCTCTGGGCGGAGAACGCTGTGCTATAGCCCGCGTCCTTGGTTTCCTTTGGCCACTCCTTCCGGATCTTGAAGATATGCTTCTAGATCTCTTTGTGCGTAAAGCCAAAGAGATGCTTCGGAGGCCGATCTCCTGCTGGATCGAACTCCCATAGGGAGGATTCCCGGCTTTGGCAAGGAAGGACAAGCTGGGCAGCATTACCTGGACCACGGTCAAGAGCTGATAGCCCTTGTAAATCACACCGGACACACGGCTCTAGAGTGTCGTCACCTCAACTTGAAGCCCCCAGTTCGTACTCTTATCAGTCCAGGAGGTTAACCTCTCCAGGGGTCCAGATCTGAAAGTAGGTTCCGCCGCCCATTTAGGATTGTGGGGTTCAGTGATATAAAACCACTCCTGCTGCCAGACCTTGTTCGTTTCTATGAAGGACCCTTCCGCGTGCTACCCGTCCACCACCTTCGGCTTCACATTGAAGGTTTTAAGCCATAGGCCGAAGTGTGGAGGGATGCGGAGGAAAGCTTCACACACCACTAAAAAAGCGAAGATGTGAAGGATTGAGTTCGGGGCTAGATCGTGGAAATCTAGCCAGTAGAAAAATAGCAATCCCAAACAAAGGGGTGGAGCGGGAATCCTAGCCCCCTAACAAAGTGCGAAAGGAACACGACTCTCTCACCCGCCTCTGAGACGGGGATCACCTGGCCCTTGGCGGGGACTCAGTGCACGATGTCTGCAGCGAGATAGCCCGCGCTTCAAAGATCCTCCATGGTTTTCTTAGTGAGCATGGAGGCCTAACACTTGCCCCTGGCACCGGATCGGACCATTGCTGGGGAAGGAAGTAGTGGTTGAGGAACGGAGAGCAATGGGCGCAAGAGATGAGGATGATGGGGCTAGGGATATTGGAGAGCTCAAGCTTGAAGAAAGCATGGGGCTGATTAAAGGGATTGATATCCTTTTATAGTGCTGTGAATACAGAACGTCCACCCACTTTAGCCTTGAACCTCGCTGGTTCCCACAGTGGTCGTGCATAATGCGCGGTTTAGATGACCATGTCGTGTTGATAAGGATACCACAATAAGCGGGCATGATCTCTGCTCTAATAAGACGTGTCAATGTTGTTGTACTTCAAAATGCAAAACTAGGACCAAGTAAAACGGTTCGATATGTTAATGGGATGGATGGAATGCTTCACCAAAAGGCCGTTAGTAATGACAAAATATTCGTTTTCTTTCAAGACCTTGCCTTCGAGGCTAAGGGTTGTACTAACCATGCAGAGCCGAAGACAATACACCTTTTTGCAGAAGATATATTCGGAAGAAGGAACCCGCCTTGCAATGCCGAAGGCAATACGGAAGCCAAACTCATCGTCATCGAAGACAGGTTCATGGGCTACTAAGGGAGTCCTGGATTGAGGGGTCCTCATGTGGCCGGATAACTCGTGGTGGGCCGGACTGGTGGGCCGTGAAGATCATTGTTGAAGACAGTTTCTCGTATCTGGATAGGACTCATGTCTTCGTATAATGGCAAGTTTTAGGATCGGGTGTAATATTTCCTTCCTCTACAAGATGGTTATGTACAAACCCTAGGTCCCTCTGGTGCATATATAAACTGGAGGGTTTAGTCCGTAGAGGCTAATAGAAAATCATAACATCCTCATAGGCTAGACTTTAGGGTTTAGGGTATTACCATATTCATCCATATTAATATAGCAGGAATGTCACACCCTGATTTTCATGTCACCTTGCTTGAGCTAATTACCATTTTAAAAATGTGGTTTTACAAAAACTTTTGAGTGTTTTTGGCTTTGCTTGATTGATTTTCTGTTTGCTGTTTGCTAGTGCTCTAAAAATCAAATAAATCCTCCAACTCTCATACTTCATCTCCTTGATCCAAAACCTTTTCCCAATGATCATGCCATGTGTATAGACCAGTATAGAATTTTCTTATAAAAATATTTTGGCCAAATAGTATTTTCTAAAATTAGTTTTCCAAAAACCCCTGAATTGAGGTTTGCACTATACCTTATTTAGGGTGTGAAAAATCTTTCAAAAAGTATATTTGAATCCTATTAGGTATAGGACTCCCAGAAACCACAAAAGTATAATTTTAAAAGTTATTTTTATATTTTATTTAAAAGCTTTTTCTTAAGGCCAGAAATGGTCTTTAATAGGGAAAAAATATTTAACTATTTCAAAAATATTTGCCAAAATTCAGGGAAACTCATAGGACATATATTGTCCATATATAAGAATTTCAACACATGGTTGTATTAAAAATATTGGACAAATGCTTCCAAAACCCTTTCTGGATATTTCAAGCTTTTGAAATATTTACAAAGGAAATATTCTCCAAAAATTCCAGGCAAATTCTATCATGTCATATAAGACATATTGGATGATCTGGCAAAGCCTCATGCCTTGAAGATCAAAGAAACATCATCTAATCCTCTCAAAACCATTTCTGCCAAAATTGTCCAAATGCTCTCAAACTTGGTGCACATGCTAAAAGGATGTAATTATGCATCTATGCCAAATGGCACAAGTTTTGGAGAAGCATAACTTGGTCTAAGTGCCCCAAAACCATTTCTGTTCAAATTCAAATTTGAACAACTCTACATTGTCAACTTTTTACCTGGGGCCTCAAACTTTGTGGGCATGATCATAACCCCAAATTATGATGCTACACCAAGTGGTGCATCAAGGGGAGATGAATAGCTCAACTCAAACAAGGTGAAACCATTTTTGTTGATTTCTAGGGTTCACCAAAGTTACATTGGCAATTTTGCCCAAATGAGCTCAAATTTGGTGGAAGGCCCTAATTATATGTGACACTTGATCCTGTTAAGCCCCATGTCAATTGGAAGTCATTTGCTTTCCCAAAACCTGATCAAACACCTTCTGTCCAATTACCAAAACCCTTGTTTTGACCCCTTTTACTATTTCCATTTTACCTCAAATTCTTACCACAGCTTCCTCTGATCATCTTCTACCCCCAGTAAATTCCCCATGTCCTCAGCTCAATGATTGGGGGGTGAAAACCTCATTTTTACTCTTGTGGACAGCAACACTCTTCTCCTCTTTCACCTCTCTCCTCACTTCAGTGGCTCCCATAGCATCCAAGACCACCTCCCTATATTTTACTACTCCCTCTACCCTCTGGACACCATTGGACACGCCCTGGACGCCAGGCAATGCCAATGGCAGCCAAAAGCATGCTCTGGAGCGCGCTACAGTGCTCTGGAGCACTGTAGCCGCCCCCCATCCCAATGCCCCGACAGCCTCGGGCCTCTCCAGCATGTCCCCGAGGTAGCCTCGACGTCTGGGACACGGCACGTCGCCGGTCCCCGCCTGGCCCTCTCTCCTCTCCCCTCTGTTAAGCTTGCCCGTGGGCGCCCTGGACCGCGCCCACGGTGCACCGATGCGCTTGCTATAAATAGCCCCATTGGGCTCTCTCTCTCGACTCCTTTCGCTCTCCCACTGCCCCGACGACCTCACAGACATCCTCAACCTCCCTCCCATGGCCTCCTACCCCCTCCATGGCCGGAGTGCCGCCGCCGACCGCCGCTCGGACTCGGGCACCTCGGCCACTCCCTCCTTTCCCTTCTTCGTTTCCAGGTCCGAGCCCTCTTCGGGGAGTCCCCAGGGACGGGCCGGTCCTCCCCTTGGCCTGGGAGTCCTTCCTAGCGTGGCGCCGCCGAAGACCCCGCGGCCGCCACGGCCTCCCTGTGGAGGCGAGGTTGTGGGCCTCCTTGGGCGGGCTCGCAGCCACCCTCGGGTGCGGGGAGGAGACCCGGAGCTCCTTGGCACCTCGGCCGGCCCTCCCGCATCCCCAGGCGACGGCTGCGCCGGCGGCCGAAGCTCTACCCTGCCCGGCATCGGGCCGGAGAAGAAGGCCAGGGGCGACGAGCGACCTGCAGCTGGGCCCCGCAGGTCAGCGACCTCGCCTGCCGCCACGTAGGATAAGTGGAGGCGGGACGGCAGGGAACTGCTTTCCCAGCGCGAAAGCGCAACCTACGAAGGCGCCTCCGACGTCACCCCC
>LR738710.1:358679423-358716678 GCA_902687465.1 Secale cereale
GCGCCGGCGGCCGAAGCTCTACCCTGCCCGGCATCGGGCCGGAGAAGAAGGCCAGGGGCGACGAGCGACCTGCAGCTGGGCCCCGCAGGTCAGCGACCTCGCCTGCCGCCACGTAGGATAAGTGGAGGCGGGACGGCAGGGAACTGCTTTCCCAGCGCGAAAGCGCAACCTACGAAGGCGCCTCCGACGTCCCCCCCCCCCCCCTGTGCACGCGACCGAGCCATGGGCCGGCCCAGTTTCTATTTGGCCATCCTCCGCCCAGTGTGCAGCATAAGGGTATAAGCCCTTTCTCCTCCCCTTTTTCTTTTTCTGTATTATTCAAAAATGCTTAAATAATTCATTTGAACTCCAAATCTGGAGATTCAAATTTCCAGTGACTCCATAAATCATGCTCTATCACATGGTGCAACATGCACATTTTTGCAGAAATTTTTCCTTCATAAATAATTATGAAATACCCTTATTCCATTTTCTGTGATGAACTTTAGAAAATCACAGAGGGCTCAAATTTGATCCAAGTGCAGTGGTTCAAATTCCTAGGTGCTTGTCATATCCAAACTTAGTTTTGGAATATTTTTATTAATACTTTCTGTACCCCACCAAATATTGAGCCATTTCTTCATATTTATCAGCTTTGCAAAATCCTAGGAAATTCATTTGAATTCCAAATCCAGTGAATCCAACTCCTAGATGCTTCTAAAATCATGACTTGTTGATGGGTGCCTTTGCTCATCATTCAAGAAAATATTTCTGTATACTTCTTTCAAATCCATAAACCCCTTGGTTCCATCATATTGTAATGATCCAAACTATCCATTGATCCAATGCCTATGAAAACACCTTAGTCATTTCTAATATGACCAGAGGTATCCTAGAAAAGTCCAACTCCTATTTTTAGAGCACTTTTATTTTTGCCTTGTTGTGTTGCTTATTATGATTGTTTCCATCGTTAGTTGACGAAATAAACGGAGAACTCGGAGATGGACCAGAAGGTTTGAAGACTCGGAAGGATAAGGCAAGCAGCCCTTTGACCATGTTCGAGAAACTTTTTATGCATGTCTCATAGCACCTTATTATCAATGCATCGGAATCATGTTGAGGTGGAGACCACTTTGGTTGCTGCCCTGGGTGCTTACTATTGAAACTTGCATCAAACATGACCCTACATTCCTATGAGGGTTATGTGGGTGGGAGTAGATAGATGTATGCTATAGTAGTTGGCTACGCAAAATGGGTCAGGGTTATACATTGAGTGAAACAAGTGTGGTTTGACATACTTGCAGATAACCCAGTGGGTGCCATTAATGCCCCTGGGAGTTGATGAGGAACTAGGGCACTACTTGGTGAAGAAGTAGTGTGCCGAGGCTTGACGAAAGTGTTGTTTACAGAGATGGATTAGATTTATGTGTGACTACCGTCCCAACCAAACATGTGCAACCACTCTACCCCTTATGGGACGGGGCTTTATTGATTACTTAGGTCGATACTAGCATGGTGCCCGCATTACTAGTGACGGGAAGACTTGAGGTCTTTCCCGGGACGGGGTCGTGCTTGGATAGACGACCATGACTGTTTTTACAGGGCACCGGACACACCGTTGGTCCCTTCGGGTACGCGTGACATTGAAATTAGGGTAAGTCCCGTGATCTATTGTTTGTACTCGAGGGCCGTGTACCAACGAGTAGACTCTATGTTAGTGTCGTCTAAGGAAAGATAATGACCGGGTGCTTCCCCCAAGTACTTGAGGTACTGCGGGATCGTGGATGACACGAAAGCTTCCCGGATCTTGTGGGAAAAGTGCGCAACCTCTGCAGAGTGTAAATGTCACATCCCTAGTTAGCACTTGCATCAGGGCTAGCTAGAGTATGCATCATGTTTACTTATCAAAGAAACTTGAAATGGGAATGACAGAAACCCCAGCACCCCTCTTCTAACAACTAGGGTTTGATAAAATCTTTTCCAATGTACCCAAAATGCCCTTCAAAAATGTTCATCATTTCTGCCTTGGTCCTAAACCTCTCCCAAAAATGGTGCACAATTTTCTAGGACCTCTAAGGTCTCTGGATTAAATCATATGGTATTTGTATTTGGGCATTTAAATGCTATAAAATATTTTAAATGCTCAAATAATCATAAACTATAATGTTCTATACTGTTCTTATTATATACAGTGGGCATGACAAGTTTTATGAGTTATAAAAATGTTCTGGCATTTTTATTAATTAAACAAAGATGCAAAAGAAATGAAACAGAAAAGAAATAGGAAAAAGAAAGAGAGAGAAAGAACTTACCTGAGCCCAGCACTGTTGCAGGCCGGCCCAGCCCACCAGCGCCGCTCCTGTCGCCTTCCTCCTCGCGCCAGTAGGCAGCGCGCGTGGCCACCGCGCGCCGGCACGCGCCCGGCCACCTCCAGCCTCCCTGCCTGCGTCCCCGACGGCCTGGACGCCTCCATGCATCGCCACACAGCTGCCCCGACCCCTCTCTCACTTCCCATCGTCCCCATCTCCTTCCCCTGGCCCTCTCCCTCTCCTCACCGAGGCCGCCCGTCGCTGCCGTTCGCCGTTGCCGCGCTTAGAGCCTCCCCCTCATCCCGTCAGAGTGTCCAAAAGGATCGCCGCGACGCCCTCTTCCTCCTCGCTGAGCCACGGATCGCCGGGAGCCCTGCAACGCCTTCACGCCGTCGTCCCCCTCCTCGGATCGCCGGAGCTCCTCGCCGTCGATTAAGGAGCTGCAGAGCGTCCCCGACCTCTCTGTCGAGCTCGCTAGCACCGCTGTGAGCCCCTACGCCGAATCCCTCCCTCCTCCGCTTCGTTTGCGCCGCGTAGCTGCTGCTCCGCTGATCACCGAAACCCGCCGCCGCCGTGCTTGCCGCCGGTGATGCTCCGGTGACCATTTGGTCACGGACGCACGTCCATCTCGCTCGCCGCAGCACGTAGATGAGCTAGGTGCCACGCACGCATCGGCTAGGCCACCGCAGCCGCGTCTCCAGACACGCCCGAACGCCGGCCGCCGCTGTCGAGCTCGTTGTCATTGCCTCCGGCCAGCACAGGCCCGGCGACCACCACCATTTGACGCGCATCGGCGAGGGCACTCCAACGCGCCCAACCGTGGCTCGAACCATGCCCTATAGGCGATTTATGAAGCTCGCCGCCGTGTTTTGCCTCGCCGGCGTCACTTCGCCGGCGAGTTTGACTCGTTTGACAGTGGGGTTGACCACCCCTGGGTCGTTCACGTGTGGGCCACCCCTCCCCTAATTAGCTAGTTTAATTAAGTAAATGTTAATTAAATCAGTTAGTTAGTTTAGTCACTGACCCGGCCCAGACCCCACTGACAGCTAATTAGTCCCTAGCTTAACACTAATTAACTTTGTTAATTAGCTATGACACTGACATGTCGGGCCCACATGTCATGTTTGACCTGGACCAGCTCCTGTTGACCTGCTGACGTCAGCATGAGGTCATGCTGACGCAATAAAGAGTTTCTGGAATTTAATTTAAATCTTAAATGATTTATTAATTTCAGAAAATACCAAAAACTTCTAAAAATCATATAAAATCAACCGTAGCTCAGATGGAAATAATTTATATATGAAAAATGATCAGAAAAATCCAATCTTTCCAATGGCACTGGTTTCATGCATGTTTGAGCAAGTTAACCTAGCTGTATACATTAAAACATGATAATGCACTTAATTAAATAATAGCTAAAGTGCTAATTTGAATCTTTGATTCAAATAGGCTCAAACCCTTCTGGTTATAGTTGCATTAGCCCAAAACACATGCATCTTGCCATGTCATGAGCATGCATCATATTGTTGCATTTGTGTGTTTAATGATTGTATCGCCGGTATTCTCCGTGTTAGGTCCTGCTCCCGAGGATACTGCTGCGTATCCAGCTGAAGAGTAGTACCCGATAACCACTTTGTCAGGCAAGCAATCATTGATCATTCCAATACAAACCCAATCTTCTCGCTCCTGCTCTCTTTTACTGCATTAAGGCAACATCGTGTGAACTGCTACTTGCTGCGGTAGTTGAACCCTATTCCCTTGCATGACCTGTCATTGCCACAGTAAATAGTTGAAACCCACTAGCATGTGTAGAAGTTGATTGAGACATGTGATGTGTAATCCAGCATGCTATTTGCTTATGTTGCCTGCTATGCTTAGAGTTATGTCTGGTCTGGTTCATCTGGGTGATGGATTAGAGTGAAATGATCATACCGATAAAGAGAAGGAAGTGTGGAATATGCTTGGTAAAGGTATCGATGAAAGGCCATGTAGGAGTACATGGTGGGTTGTTTCATTGGAATCGTCCATAGGACCTGAGATCTGTATGTGTGGTTCAAGTTACAGCTACTACGACACATTGGGATCCTTAATTGACCCTTTCGGCTTATTAATTACCCTCGATCTCTGTCCAGGAGTTGCAACTAGTTTCTGATGTTTATAGTTTACTGGAGGTCGTGCACAGCGTTGACCCTCGGGGTGGGTTGTGATGCGACAGGTACGTGGCACGGTGTACCGGTTGCCCGTTTGGTGACTCGGGAACCCTGTACACATCGTTAGGGGCCGTGAGCGACACCCCGGTCGGATCTCCCCACGGATGGAACCCAAATAGGCGATAAACCTGGACGAGAGACTTGTGTAGTTAGTCAGGTCGTGGCCGACACCCACGCTGGGCTTCCGCTTGAAGGTTGCCGAGTACACGTCGAGTAAATGGCGATAAGTGGTGGGAGCGTGTTTGAAGAAGTACATCCCTGCAGGGTTATCAATCTATTCGAATAGCCATTGTTCGCGGTACGGACTACTTGGTTACTCTTACAGTTCATAGAAAAGTTGATGGATACTACTAAAAGCCTCAAGATAAGCGTGAGTACCGTGGATGGCCCTTCCGTAGGATGACGGAAGAGGATCCTTGGTAGTGTATTGTTGTGGTGAGTAGAGGACTCGTGTTTGTAATAACATCTTGCAATCCGTTGAGAGTTGTAGTATAGGTTAGCCAAGAGTCAAAGCTGGCTTTCTGCTATGAACTCCACTACCCCCTTTGATAATGTTGCATGTATGATAGGTTCTGTGGTAAGACTTGCTGAGTACCTTTGTACTCATGTTTGCTTAATAACTGTTGCAGAGGAGAACCCTGCCCCTTCTGATGGGTTCTACATAGACGTTGACGTCGACGAGTAGCTTGACACCCAGGCGGAGATCTGGAGCTTGTGAAGGGCCTTCTAGATAGTCAGGCTACACCAAGCCTGTTTTATTTTCTAAGTTGTCTGTACTTAGACATGTAGCTTCCGCTTGTGCTTGTATGACTGTATGACTTGCGTGTTGGGTCATGTGACCCCTACCTGTATGGATATTTTATGTATGGCTCTTGGAGCCTCTTAAATAAAGTACTTTGAGTCATAGAGTTCTGTTGTGATGCAATGTTGTATTTGCACATATTGAGCATATTGTGTGTACAGTTGAAATGCTTGGTATGTGTGGGATCCGACACCTAGTTGTTTTCCTTTGGTAGCCTACCTTACAGGGAAATGCCTCCTAGTGATTTCAATGAGCCTTGGTAGCTTGCTACTGCTCGGAAAACGTAGGCTGGCCGGCATGTGTCCTTCTTTGTTCCTGTGTCTGTCCCTTAGGGGAAATGTCCCGCATTGTTCCTTTAATTCCATGTAGCTTGCTACGACTTGGGTTCATACGTTGATGACCGACACGTCCGTTGCTGGGTCATGGATGCCTGTCTCTGTAATCTAGTGCCACTTTTGGTTTATAACTAGTGTCGGCCCGGGTTCTCTGTCATATGGATGCTAGCGACACTGTCATATACGTGTGCAAAAATGCGCAAACGGTCCCGGGCCAGGAAAGGTGGCACCCGTGGGGTTACCGTGCGTGAGGCCGCAAAGTGATATGACGTGTTACAGCTAGATCGGTGTGACTTAGGATCGGGGTCCTGACAGCGTTGGCATCAGAGCTGGACTGCCTGTAGGTTTCTCAAGCCAAACTGGTCGATATTGAGTCTAGAAAAATTCTTAGTTATATGTAGGGGAATTGATTGTGGAATGGAACGTAAGGGTCTTTTTACTTCTTTACCTTATGCCCTTCTGATCTGAGTCAGTCTATTCTTTCTACTAGGTTCACGTGTTACTAATCCGTGTTACTAGGTTCACGTGTTACTAATTCGTACTAGGTTCACGTGTTACTAATCCGTAGACTCTTAGGATTGTTGGTTTTACGCCTCAGTTCAGTTTCTATCCTTTTAGTATGATGATTGTTGGACCCGGAACCTTGATATGGAATTGTTGAGTGGCTATGCTATCATTTGTATGATGTCTCAAATCTTTGTTTGAGCATTTACAGTTGTTATGCTGCCCGATTTCTTCCAGAAACACTAATGCCTTTGCATTACTTCGTGTTTCAGATGTCTGGCCGCACCCCTCACCAAGTGGTTCGTTTGACTCGGTGCATTAATGTGCCCGGTCACACGGCCATGCTAGTCAGTGTGCTGACTGAGACCGGTTATCGCTGGTATCCTGAGTACACCGTGGAGGAACAGTACCGGGATTTCAATCAGAGTCAGTATTTCTGCACAGTCCGGATATACCCCTCATATCCCGGAGCTAACGACCCCATCCATTGGTCTTATGGACTCGGGGTTACCATCGAGATGGCAGTACAGGATGCCGCCTATTCGATGATGACCATTCTCCGGGCTAGGCATGCCTTGTTGCTGAACACTGAGTTCTGTTACATGCCAGCCTCACTTCCCGGAGAGGAAGGCTACTACACTGGTCTGTATACTGATGCTGCTCATGAAGAGCCACTGCTTCAGACTACTGTTCAGATGCTGGAGGATAGGGACCGTGAGGTCCGTGCCCTCCGAATGGAGCTGTATAACACTCGAGCCGCCCACTGGACTACTTTGACACGGCTTGCGCCTGCTGTGCACGCCGAGTATCTGGACATGCGGGATTTGTACCCCGTGCGGACTCGTCTGCCTGATCGCATGGATTGGCGTGACGTTGGGAGTATTACACCTCCACGTGGGCGTCGGTTACCACCAGCATCGGGACCGAGGCCACATCCATGTCCCTATGGTCCACAGCCTTCGTGTGCTCGCGAGTTTCAAGATCCGTCTGTTCCACTTCCAGGCTACGGTGGTAATCTTTACGAAGATTACTACGGGAATGTTTGAGCTAGACCGTGGTAGTAGTAGTATTGTAGTAGTTGTATTCCCACAGTCCTGCGCGTATTGTGGAATATGACTTAGTGTGTACTGAGTTCTGGAGGTGTAGTTAAATAATTTATAGGAGCTTGGAATGCCTCTGATGGGATGTATCGTCTTTCACCGCAGTTGTACTTTAGCCTTGGTTTGTACTAAACTATGTATGGTGTGTATGACCACTGGTGTATATATAGCAGTTTCTATATTACCATGCCGTACGGATGAACATCTCTGCATTCCGTGTCTGCCATTACATTCTGCACTTCTATGTCAAATTTTTGCCATCCTTGTCTAAACCGTTGTTTTGTTTTCCTAGGATGGTCAACACTCGCAACACTCCTGCTGCTCAGGAGCAGGGTGAGGCTAGTGGGGCTAGAGATGGGAATCTGCCCCAGCCACCCTCCTTGGCGGAAGTTATGCTCAAGGTAGAACGGAACAAGAGGGAGACCAACCATCTGCTGGAATGCATAGAGCAGAACACTGGGTTCCGCCAGAGGAATGACGTGGTGTCAATCAATGACTTTATCAAGATGTATCCACCGAAGTTCCATCACTCCACTGAACCTCTGGATGTGGATGACTGGCTACGTAGTATCACCCACAAGCTACACTCTGCTCGTGTGGCCGAACCTGACAAGGTTACCTACGCGACCTACCATCTTGAGGGCCCTGCCAGTCTTTGGTGGGAAAACTTTGAAGCTATGCGTCCTGCTGACCAAATCACTACTTGGGTTGAGTTCAGTGAGGCATTCCGTGAACATCACATCCCGGAAGGTCTCATGGATCGCAAGCGGGAGGAATTTTGCAATTTCACCCAGGGCCGATTAACTGTGGATGGCTATAGTCGCGAGTTTGGCAACTTGGCACGCTATGCACCTGAGGAAGTATCCACCGATGCCAAGAAGCAGGCGAGGTTCCGCAAGGGACTCAGCCCTGAACTGCGCCGAGATCTACGTCTGCACGAGTGCACTTCCTTCCAGAAGTTGGTAAACAAGGCTATCAGTGCTGAAATGGGCCAGACCGACTTCGAGGCCACACGCAAGCATACTCGAGACTTTGGTTCCTCATCCGGCTCTGGCTCTCACAAGCGCCGTGTGTGGGTTCCTAACACTGCTCTGCCACCCAAGTACACACCAAGGCCATCCTATGATGCACCTCGCCCAACTCAACAGTTTGCACCTGCTAAGACCTATGGAGGACCACCTTCCAACTTTGCTCCACGCACTAGCACTGTGACCTTCTTCAAGTGTGGAGAACCAGGGCACTACATGCGTGAGTGTCCCCAGAACCAACCAGGAAAACCCGTTAGCCATGGTAAGCCAACCGGCAAGGTGAATTATGTCAAGCCAATCCCCACTGCACGTGGTCATGTCAACTATGTCTCTGCTGAGGAAGCTTATGAGGATCCTAACGTCGTCCTTGGTACACTTCTCGTTAACTGCCATCCGGCATCTGTTCTTTTCGATACTGGAGCATCCCATTCGTTCATATCTGAGAGCTATGCTCGAATGCACAACATGACTTTTTGTGACATGCCTACTTCCATGGTTATTCAAACTCCTGGTTCAAAGTGGCAAACCTCTAGGGTAAGCCATGGAAATGAAATCCTTGTCGATAGACTTGTTTTCCTAGCATCTCTAATCGCTCTCAAGTCCTCGGACATAAACATCATTTTGGGTATGGATTGGATGACAACTCATTACGCCAAGATTGATTGCTATACTAGGACCGTTCAACTTACACACCCATCCGGCAAGATAGTCAATGTCTTGACCCGAATGGCTGAGCGTCAGCTCTACTCTCTTAATGCCAGCCCTCTACCAGAACTCGAAGATATCCCGGTAGTCCGTGACTTTCCGGATGTTTTTCCAGAAGAACTGCCAGGAATTCCACCTGACAGAGATGTCGAGTTCGTGATAGATCTTATTCCAGGAACTGTCCCAATCTCTAGGAGACCTTATAAGATGGAACCCCTAGAATTAGCTGAGCTTAAGAAACAACTCGATGAGTCCTTGCAAAAAGGTTTCATCCGTCCTAGTTCTTCCCCTTGGGCTTGCCCCGTCCTCTTCGTCAAGAAGAAGGATGGAACGGAGCGGATGGTTGTAGATTACCGACCTGTCAATCTGGTCACCACAAAGAACAAGTATCCGCTTCCCAGGATCAACAACCTGTATGATCAGCTCGCTGGATCCTCAGTCTTCTCTAAGATGGATTTGAGGTTGGGTTACCATCAAATCAAAATCAAGAACGGGGACATCCTTAAAACGGCTTTTGTTACTCGTTATGGCCAATATGAGTACACCGTCATGTCCTTCGGATTAACCAATGCCCCAGCTACCTTTTCCCGGTTAATGAATTCTATATTCATGGAGTACTTGGATAAATTCGTCATGGTATACCTCGATGATATACTCATTTATTCCAAGAACAATGAAGATCATGCCGAGCATTTAAGGCTGGTATTGACGAAACTTCGAGAGCACCGCCTTTATGCCAAATTCTCTAAATGTGAATTTTGGTTGCCGGAAGTAACCTATCTAGGTCATGTGATCTCTGGCAAGGGTATTGCTGTCAATCCCGAGCGAGTTCAAGCCGTCCTTGATTGGACTCCCCCTGAATCGGTCAAGCAAGTTAGGAGCTTTCTTGGCATAGCGAGCTATTGCCGACGCTTCGTCAAGAATTTCTCCAAGGTTGCTAAACCTCTAACTGAGCTCCTCAAGAAAGATAAAAAGTTTGAGTGGACCCCAAAGTGCGAGTCCAGTTTTCAGGAACTGAAAAGACGCCTGACATCTGCACCTGTACTGGTACCACCAGACTTTTCCAAGGATTTCATAATCTATTGCGATGCCTCATGACAAGGGCTAGGTTGCATACTCATGCAAGATCGTCAAGTGATTGCATACGCATCTCGACAGTTGCGTCCACATGAGGATAACTATCCTACACATGATCTAGAGCTTGCAGCTGTAGTCCATGCACTCAAAACATGGCGACATGACCTCCTTGGTAATCGCTGTGAAATCTTCACTGATCATCAAAGTTTGAAGTATATCTTCACCCAACCGGATCTGAATCTCAGGCAAAGACGTTGGGTCGAGTTGCTCACAGATTACGACTTAGGAATCACTTACACCCCTGGAAAAGGCCAATGTCATGGCTGATGCCCTAAGTCGTAAGTCTTATTGTAACAACTTAATGTTACAACAAGGGCAACCACTTCTCCACGAGGAATTTCATAAGCTTAACCTTCACATTGTTCCTCGAGAATTCCTTTCCACCTTGGTGGCGAAACCTACCCTTATGGATCAAATCATAGTTGCCCAGCGGTATGATAAAGGCATATCTCGGATCAAGGAGAACATTGCTAGCGGAGTTGCTAGAAGTTTCTATATGGATGATCGAGGTGTTGTGTACTTCGAGAACCGCTTGGTGGTACCCAAGAAACAACAACTACGACAAATGATTCTTAAGTAGGCTCATGAATCTCCTCTCACAATTCATCCCGGTAGTACCAAAATGTATCAGGATCTACGTCAGAGATTCTGGTGGACTAGGATGAAAAGAGAAATCGCTCAATTCATTGCTAACTGCGACGTTTGTCGTCGAGTTAAAGCAGAGCATCAACGGCCTGCTGGCACCCTTCAACCGTTAGCTATTCCTGAATGGAAATGGGACAAGGTCGGTATGGACTTCATTACCGGGTTTCCCAGGACCAGGAAAGGGAATAATGCTATCTTCGTCGTTATCGACCGCCTCTCTAAAGTATCTCATTTCCTGCCTGTTCGAGAGAGTATTACCGCTAGCCAGCTAGCAGACTTGTATGTCTCTCGGATAGTATCACTTCATGGTGTGCCGTTGGAGATTAACTCAGACCGTGGAAGTCTTTTCACTTCACGATTTTGGGAAAGTTTCCAGAATGCTATGGGAACTCATCTCTCCTTCAGTACTGCCTTCCATCCCCAGTCAAGTGGTCAAGTGGAACGAGTCAATCAAATTCTGGAAGACATGCTTCGAGCCTCTGTCATCTCTTTCGGTATGGATTGGGAGAAGTGTCTTCCATTTGCCGAATTTGCTTATAACAATAGTTATCAAGCCAGCCTGGGTAAAGCCCCCTTCGAAGTTCTGTATGGACGAAGGTGTCGAACACCTCTTAACTGGTCAGAAACCGGGGAAAGGCAATTCTTTGGCACGGATATGATCCAGGAAGCAGAAGAGCAAGTTCGCATCGTTCGTGAGAAATTGAAAACAGCCCAGTCTCGCAAGAAGAGCCAATATGATAGTCATCATAAGGCTGTGACTTTTGAAGTCGGCGATAAGGCTTACCTTCGGGTTACTCCTCTTAAGGGAACCCATCGCTTCGGTATCAAAGGCAAATTGGCCCCTCGTTACATCGGTCCTTTTCACATTCTTGCCAAACGAGGAGAAGTTGCCTACCAACTAGAACTACCTTCGCACCTATCCAGAGTTCATGATGTTTTCCATGTTTCTCAACTCAGGCGTTGCTTCTCGGATCCTATCCGCGGAGTGGACCACGAAACGCTTGATCTCCAGGACAATCTCACATATCGAGAATACCCCGTTCGTATTCTTGATCAAACCGAGCGCACCACTCGATGCCACAATATCAAGTTTCTCAAGGTTCAATGGTCACATCATTCCGAGAGTGAAGCTACTTGGGAAAGGGAGGATCGTCTTCGACTTGAGTACCCCGCCCTCTTTCCGGAGGAACCCTAATCTCGGACGCGATTCTTTTAAGTGGGGGTGAGTTGTCACATCCCTAGTTAGCACTTGCATTAGGTCTAGCTAGAGTGTGCATCATGTTTACTTATCAAAGAAACTTGAAATAGGAATGACAGAAACCCCAGCACCCCTCTTCTAACAACTAGGGTTTGATAAAATCTTTTCCAATGTACCCAAAATGCCCTTCAAAAATGTTCATCAATTCTGCCTTGGTCCTAAACCTCTGCCAAAAATGGTGCACAATTTTCTAGGACCTCTAAGGTCTCTGGATTAAATCATATGGTATTTGTATTTGGGCATTTAAATGCTATAAAATATTTTAAATGCTCAAATAATCATAAACTATAATGTTCCATACTGTTCTTATTGTATAAAGTGGGCATGACAAGTTTTATGAGTTATAAAAATGTTCTGGCATTTTTATTAATTAAACAAAGTTGCAAAAGAAATGAAACAGAAAAGAAATAGGAAAAAGAAAGAGAGAGAAAGAACTTACCTGAGCCCAGCACTGTTGCACGCCGGCCCAGCCCACCAGCGCCGCTCCTGTCGCCTTCCTCCTCACGACAGTAGGCAGCGCGCGTGGCCACCGCGCGCCGGCACGCGCCCGGCCACCTCCAGCCTGCCTGCCTGCGTCCCCGACGGCCTGGACGCCTCCATGCATCGCCACACAGCTGCCCCGACCCCTCTCTCACTTCCCCTCGTCCCCATCTCCTTCACCTGGCCCTGTCCCTCTCCTCACCGAGGCTGCCCGTCGCCGCCGTTCGCCGTTGCCGCGCTTAGAGCCTCCCCCTCGTCCCGTGAGAGTGTCCAGAAGGATCGCCGCGACGCCCTCTTCCTCCTCGCCGAGCCACGGATCGCCGGGAGCCTTGCAACGCCTTCACGCCGTCGTCACCCTCCTCGGATCGCCAGAGCTCCTCGCCGTCGATTAAGGAGCTGTAGAGCGTCCCCGACCTCTCTATCGAGATCGCTAGCACCGCTGTGAGCCCCTACGCCGAATCCCTCCCTCCTCCGCTTCGTTTGCGCCGCGTAGCTGCTGCTCCGCTGATCACCGAAACCCGCCACCGTCGTGCTTGCCGCCAGTGATGCTCCGGTGACCATTTGGTCACGGACGCACGTCCATCTCGCTCGCCGCAGCACGTAGATGAGCTAGGTGCCACACACGCATCGCCTAGGCCACCGCAGCCGCGTCTCCACACACGCCCGAACGCCGGCCGCCGCTGTCGAGCTCGTTGCCGTCGCCTCCGGCCACCACAGGCCCGGCGACTACCACCATTCGACGCGCATCGGCGAGGGCACTCCAACGCGCCCAACCGCGGCTCGAACCATGCCCTATAGGCGATTTCCGAAGCTCGCCGCCGTGTTTTGCCTCGCCGGCGTCACTTCGCCGGCGAGTTTGACTCGTTTGACCGGGGGGTTGACCACCCCTGGGTCGCTGACGTGTGGGCCACCCCTCCCCTAATTAGCTAGTTTAATTAAGTAAATGTTAATTAAATCAGTTAGTTAGTTTAGTCACTGACCCGTGGGCCGAGACCACACTGACAGCTAATTAGTCCCTAGCTTAACACTAATTAACTTTGTTAATTAGCTATGACACTGACATGTCAGGCCCACATGTCATGTTATACCTAGACCAGCTCTTGTTGACCTGCTGACGTCAGCATGAGGTCATGCTGACGCAGTAAAGAGTTTCTGGAATTTAATTTAAATCTTAAATGATTTATGAATTTCAGAAAATAACCAAAACTTCTAAAAATCATATAAAATCAACCGTAGCTCAGATGTAAATAATTTATATATGAAAAATGATCAGAAAAATCCAATCTTTCCAATGGCACTTGTTTCGTGCATGTTTGAGCTAGTTAACCTTGCTGTATATATTAAAACATGATAATGCACTTAATTAAATAATAGCTAAAGTGCCAATTTGAATCTTTGATTCAAATAGGCTCAAACCCTTCTGGTTATAGTTGCATTAGCCCAAAACACATGCATCTTGCCATGTCATGAGCATGCATCATATTGTTGCATTTGTGTGTTTAATGATTGTATCGCCGGTATTCTCCGTGTTAGGTCCTGCTCCCGAGGATACTGCTGCGTATCCAGCTGAAGAGCAGTACCCGACAACCACTTTGTCAGGCAATCTTCTCGCTCCTCCTCTCTTTTACTGCATTAAGGCAACAGCGTGTGAACTGCTACTTGCTGCGGTAGTTGAACCCTATTCCCTTGCATGACCTGTCATTGCCACAGTAAATAGTTGAAACCCACTAGCATGTGTAGGAGTTGATTGAGCCATGTGATGTGTGATCCACCATGCTATTTGCTTATGTTGCCTGCTATGCTTAGAGTTGTGTCTGGTCTGGTTCATCTGGGTGATGGATCAAAGTGAAATGATCATACCGATAAAGAGAAGGAAGTGTGGAATATGCTTGGTAAAGGTATCGATGAAAGGCCATGTAGGAGTACATGGTGGGTTGTTTCATTGGAATCGTCCATAGGATCCGAGATCTGTATGTGTAGTTCAAGTTACAGCTACTACCACACATTGGGATCCTTAATTGACCCTCTCGGCTTATTAATTACCCTCGATCTCTGTCCAGGAGTTGCAACTAGTTTCTGGTGTTTATAGTTTACTGGAGGTCGTGCACAGCGCTGACCCTCGGGGTGGGTTGTGATGCGACAGGTACGCGGCACGGTGTACCGTTTGCCCGTTTGGTGACTCGGAAACCCTGTACACATCGTTTGGGGCCGTGAGCGACACCCCGGCCGGATCTCCCCACGGATGGAACCCAAATAGGCGATGAACCTGGACGAGAGACTTGTGTAGTTAGTCAGGTCGTGGCCGACACCCACGCTGGGCTTCCGCTTGAAGGTTGCCGAGTACACGTCGAGTAAACGGTGATAAGTGGTGGGAGCATGTGTGAAGAAGTAAACCCCTGCAGGGTTATCAATCTATTCGAATAGCCGTTGTTCGCGGTACGAACTACTTGGTTACTCTTACAGTTCATAGACAAGTTGATGGATACTACTAAAAGCCTCAAGATAAGCGTGAGTACCGTGGATGGCCCTTTCGTAGGATGACGGAAGAGGATCCTCGGTAGTGTATTGTTATGGTGAGTAGAGGACTCGTGTTCGTAATAACATCTTGCAATCCGTTGAGAGTTGTAGTATAGGTTAGCCAAGAGTCAAAGCTGGCTTTCTGCTATGAACTCCACTACCCCCTTTGATAATGTTGCATGTATGATAGGTTCTATGGTAAGACTTGCTGAGTACCTTTGTACTCATGTTTGCCTAATAACTGTTGCAGAGGAGAACCATGCCCCTTCTGATGGGTTCTACATAGACGTTGACGTCGACGAGTAGCTTGACACCCAAACGGAGATCTGGAGCTTGTGAAGGGCCTTGTAGATAGTCAGGCTACACCAAGCCTGTTTTATTTTCTAAGTTGTCTGTACTCAGACATGTAGCTTCCGCTTGTGCTTGTATGACTGTATGACTTGAGTGTTGGGTCATGTGACCCCTACCTGTATGGATATGTTATGTATGGCTCTTGGAGCCTCTTAAATAAAGTACTTTGAGTCATAGAGTTCTGTTGTGATGCAATTTTGTATTTGCACATATTGAGCATATTGTGTGTATGGTTGAAATGCTTGGTATGTGTGGGATCCGACACCTAGTTGTTTTCCTTTGGTAGCCTACCTTACAGGGAAATGCCTCCTAGTGATTCCAATGAGCCTTGGTAGCTTGCTACTGCTCGGAACACGTAGGCTGGCCGACATGTGTCCTTCTTCGTTCATGTGTCTATCCCTTAGGGGAAATGTCACGCGTTGTTCCTTTAAGTCCATGTAGCTTGCTACGACTTGGGTTCATACGTTGATGACCGACACGTTCGTTGCTGGGTCATGGATGCCTGTCTCTGTAATCTAGTGCCACTTTTGGTTTATAACTAGCCATGTCGGCCCGGGTTCTCTGTCATATGGATGCTAGCGACACTGTCATATACGTGTGCCAAAATGCACAAACGGTCCCGAGCCAGGTAAGGTGGCACCCATGGGGTTACCGTGCGTGAGGCCGCAAAGTGATATGACGTGTTACAGCTAGATCAGTGTGACTTAGGATCGGGGTCCTGACAGTAAAACTATTCGAATAGCCGTGTCCGTGGTCAAGGACAGTTGGGTGGTGCTACTTAGACTATGTCCATAAGTTTCTGGAAAACAACACGGTATGGTGGATCTGTTGATGTGATTGTGAGGAAGTCACAATGAGCTTGAGCATGAGTTGATCACAACTCTTTCTCGATAATGATGTCTGTGACGTCCTGATACTTGTTGCAGACACATGCATGCCCATGTTATATGTTGATCATACTTGCATTTGAAAAACTAGCTTTCCGCAAAACTGCCAATTTAGCAGTAGAGCTTGCATGATTATTCTGTCATCACACTTGGGTTGCTTGCGAGTACATTCAAAGTACTCATTGGCTTGCCACTGGTTATTTTATTGGCCAGGCATGAGAGAACAGGTTATGATGAAGATTTCTTGGTGACGAGCATGCGAGCTAAGACGCCTCCCAGTCAGAATGCGTGTAGGGTTAAGGCAGATGGCATGGGTCCAAGTTGTTACTGAAGATTTCCGCTGCGATGATATACTCAAGACTTGACCATTATGGTCCTATTTGTGTAATACCGTATGTATGGATGTAAGACTCTTGTTATTCAGCTTCTGTGTGTTCAGTGAGCATTGATCTCTGGGATCACTGTACACGTGCATTCGGTGATCACGACTTATGAGTCGGGGTCCCCACAGAGCTGGTATCAGAGCCATCCTGACTGTAGGAAGCCTTAGTTAGCATGGTCGTTAGTTAGGGTAAAACTATTTGCAAACTATTAGTAGTTTTCAAAACTATCTATACTTCTCTTCCCTTCTCAGTTTTTCGAAAACTAGGCTGTACCTAATCTCTTCCCCCTTCAAAACTGTTGGTCGCTAGATCCCCTAAGCCCATGACCACTGGATTTTCTATAATCCTCGTGGAGTGCACTTTGCCAAACACTCACCCACCTCTTCTGAACACAAGAGTGGCGACACCACGACAAGGCGATACAAACAGAAAATCCATCCTCGAGGAATGAGAACATGAAGACTCAGAAGATGATGACACCCTTGACAATGCCCCAAGAAGATGCAACATTGGCCCATGATGACCAGGGTATAGGTTATGCAAAATCATGATATGCATCGCTAATAGAGTAATCCTGTCACTACCGTTGTTGTATCGGCAACCACCGGTGGATGAGAACCTCGCCGTTTGGTCCGCCTCACTATAGTGAGCAGGAAAATGGTTCTCTTCGTCCCCCGCTCATGGTGTCGATGTTTTCATCAACAAAACCGACATGTTGGACCTCTATTATGCCTTGTTATTGTCATTACATAAGGATTGCCTACCTGGTACCCCCGACGTCCCAGAAGGAACAAGGGATCATCATGATTAAAGGGACAAGAGAAGACAAGTCAATGCCAGCTACAAGGAGGCACCTTCACCACCTCACCTCATCAGGCGAGAAGTTGTTGAAGATTCTTCAGGCTCAACCCGGATCATTTATCAAACAACTACAAGGGACATAGCAACACCTGAGGAAGCTCAGAAGACTGCACGAGGCACAAGTCACGACACTGAGTCCGAGAACCCCTAGCCTGAGTCGTGTACCCCCTATGCGCAGTCGAGTCCATATGATGGTTCGAATAGAACCATGATTGTGTGTTGCTTGCTTTTATTTGTTTTTGTTTTGATATACGTCGCACTTTTTCCCTAAGTAACAAAGTGCATGGCTATATCACCTTCCTTGCCTTGTTTCTTTTGTTTCAGCTTTTTACACCTGTTTTCTTGCACTTGCACTATAGAACCCCCTTTAGGCATTTCCCTCCTCTACGCTACTTATTCCCTCTCTTCTCTCTCTCCCCAACTGGAGACCGTAAGACAAGATGCACCAAGGATTCTACCTCGGCAACCAACTGGCATTGAAGACTTCTGCTACAACCTCCGTGCCCAAGTGCAACCCCATGAAGTTATGTTTAACCCTCCAGACTAGTAACCCATTCCTAGACCCTTGAGACTTCACGAGACACTCCAGCTCGAACCCTTAGCCATGTGCCTAACCTATAGTATTGCAAGAGAACCAGTTAAGCCTTTATAACCTTGCACAACCCTGGGTTTGTAAAGGAGCTAGTGGACGCAGTGAACGAGCACATTTTTATCCTGATATAGCACAAGAACTGACGATACCATAGATAGACCAATTTGTGGATATAAGACAGATGACTTGGTGGCTTTATATCAGTGACTCTGAGGAATTATCTGAGGCCTTGATGGATTGTGAGGTTTTCATATTGGTGGGATCATGACTTTGGGGAAGCATGTAGGAGTACCCGTTGGGCATGAGATTTGGATTTATGTAGGTGATTCTGGTTGATATAAATGCTTGATATGCCTGCATGGTTCGGAGTAAATTGGATATTAGACCTATGATCCTGATTATGATATCATGCTTCTCGGTGGACAATAACCTAGGAGATTGGATTATTTGTCGGAGTTGATTTAGGGATCTATATAATCGTGATCTTGAAGTTTACTTGACCCAGATGATGGGAATTTGGTGGACTTACTATCGTAATGCATAGTCCTTCCAAGTATTTGGATATTATAGGGACTTGAGATCTTGTGGAATACCGTAGACATCGGATTCGTAGAATTGTCGGATTATGTGGTCATTGATGGGAATTACCGGGCTATTGGAGTTGACCTATAGGAAGGAAACAAAATCTTGGAGTGGCATGTGACGTGTTTCCTTAGAATAGAGATGCATTATCTTGAGCCTTGCAAGAATAGATTGAGTGCTTGGATTGTGGAGATTAATTTAAGCTTAGTAGCATGTATGCCCTACCCATGGATTTTAGGGGGTAGACATACATATGGATTTGGGGATCGTAGGCAAGTACAATTCTGTTAGACCGTCTCTTGAGAGTCATGAGGATATGTATGGCATGAATGGTGATTGAAGTTGGTCTATGCGAGAAGATGTTTTATCGTTCGGAGTACTAGAAAGAGCTATTGGCATCTCAGAAACTGTGCTTAAGGATAAGATAGTAAACGTTCACTCACTCACTAGAATCCTTGAAACCCTTAAGCCTCACCAAGCCACAACCTGGTCAGATTCCGACCACGGGCCTTGGCTCTAAGTCGGGAAGGTCTCTGCAATACTCAACGGAGACCACCACCAATACCCCAGCCTACCTTGCGTACCCCATAGACCTCATGGAGTAATTGGACGAGTTGGGTAACATCATTATTTGATGGCCTACTTGTCTGCCCGAAGACAAAGAAGAGACTGACAGCTGGATAGAATACATTTGAAGACCGCCCTGTCAAGAAGTAAGAACTACACCGACCATCGTCATCAAGAAGTAAACTTCCACGTCGAAGACCGGGCGTATCTGCAAACCACTCCTCTCGAAGGGACCGAGCATTTCCGTGTCGAAGGGACGCTCATACCAAGATCTATCGACCTTCCTCAAGACCACTGCAAGTCAAATAGTAGACGGCTCCCAGCTAGACTTATCACTTGAGTTACCCTCCGTGCACCAAATATTCCACGAGTCCCCACTCTGGAAGTACTTCTTACCTCCTAACTAGCCCGGTGCCCGCAAGGACATCGATCACCGATCCTTTGACAACTAACCCAACCTAACCTATACAAGAGACCCCTCAGCAACTTGCATCAAAGGCAACAAGCAAGAAACCACACCACCAAGTACTTCAAGATTCCAAGGAGCACCACTCGGAAGCAGAACCAACAAGAATAAGTGAAGACTACCCCATATCCAAGACTCCGTATTCTTTTCCACGCCTAGTTTGGGAATCTCGAGGACGAGATTCTTGTAAGGGGGGTAGGTCTGTCACACCCTGATTTTCATGTGACCTTGCTTGAGCTAATTACCATGTTAAAACTGTGGTTTTACAAAAACTTTTGAGTGTTTTTGGCTTTGCTTGATTGATTTTCTGTCTGCTGTTTGCTAGTGCTCTAAAAATCAAATAAATCCTCCAACTCTTATGCTTCATCTCCTTGATCCAAAACCTTTTCCCAATGATCATGCCATGTGTATGGACCAGTATAGAATTTTCTTATAAAAATATTTTGGCCAAATAGTATTTTCTAAAATTAGTTTTCCAAAAACCCCTGAATTGAGGTTTGCACTACAAGTACCTTATTTAGGGTGTCAAAAATCTTTCAAAAAGTATATTTGAATCCTATTAGGTATATAACTCCCAGAAACCACAAAAGTATAATTTTAAAAGTTATTTTTATATTTTATTTAAAAGCTTTTTCTTAAGGCCAGAAATGGTCTTTAATAGGGAAAATTATTTAACTATTTCAAAAATATTTGCCAAAATTCAGGGAAACTCATAGGACATATATTGTCCATATATAAGAGTTTAAACACACGGTCATATTCAAAATATTGGACAAATCCTTCCAAAACCCTTTCTGGATATTTCAAGCTTTTGAAATATTTACAAAGGAAATATTCTCCAAAAATTCCAGGGAAATTCTATCATGTCATATAAGACATATTGGATGATCTGGCAAAGCCTCATGCCTTGAAGGTCAAGGAAACGTCATCTAATCCCCTCAAAACCATTTCTGTCCCTTTTGAAGTTTGAGCAACTTTACATTGCCAAACTTGTCCAAATGCTCTCAAACTTGGTGCACATGCTAAAAGGATGTAATTATGCATCTATGCCAAATGGCACAAGTTTTGGAGAAGCATAACTTGGTCTAAGTGCCCCAAAACCATTTCTGTTCAAATTCAAATTTGAACAACTCTACATTGTCAACTTTTTACCTGGGGCCTCAAACTTTGTGGGCATGATCATAACCCCAAATTATGATGCTACACCAAGTGGTGCATCAAGAGGAGATGAATAGCTCAACTCAAATAAGGTGAAACCATTTCTGTTGATTTCTAGGGTTCACCAAAATTACATTGGCAATTTTGCCCAAATGAGCTCCAATTTGGTGGAAGGCCCTAATTATATGTGACATTTGATCCTGTTAAGTCCCATGTCAATTGGAAGTCATTTGCTTTCCAAAAACCTGATCAAACACCTTCTGTCCAATTACCAAAACCCTTGTTTTGACCCCTTTTACTATTTCCCTTTTACCTCAAATTCTTACCACAGCTTCCCCTGATCATCTTCTACCCCCAGTAAATTCCCCATGTCCCCAGCTCAATGATTGGGGGGTGAAAACCTCATTTTTACTCTTGTGGACAGCAACACTCTTCTCCTCTTTCACCTCTCTCCTCACTCCAGTGGCTCCCAGAGCATCCAAGACCACCTCCCTATAGTTTACTACTCCCTCTACCCTCTGGACACCATTGGACATGCCCTGGACGCCAGTCAATGCCAATGGCAGCCAAAAGCATGCTCTGGAGCGCGCTACAGTGCTCTAGAGCACTGTAGCCGCCCCCATCCCAATGCCCCGACAGCCTCGGGCCTCTCCAGCATGTCCCCGAGGTTGCCTTGACGTCTGGGACACGGAACGTCGCCGGTCCCCGCCTGGCCCTCTCTCATCTCCCCTCTGTGAAGCTTGCCCGTGCGCGCCCTGGACAGCGCCCACGGTGCACCGATGCGCTTGCTATAAATAGCCCCATTGGGCTCTCTCTCTCGACTCCTTTCGCTCTCCCACTGCCCCGACGACCTCCCAGACATCCTCAACCTCCCTCTCATGGCCTCCTACCCCCTCCATGTCCGGAGTGCCACCGCCGACCGCCGCTCGGACTCGGGCACCTTGGCCACTCCCTCCTTTCCCTTCTTCGTTTCCAGGTCCGAGCCCTCTTCGGGGAGTCCCCAGGGACGGGCCGGTCCTCCCCTTGGCCTGGGAGTCCTTCATGGCGTGGCGCCGCCGAAGACCCCGTGGACGCCGCGGCCTCCCTGTGGAGGCGAGGTTGTGGGCCTCCTTGGGCGGGCTCGCAGCCACCCTCGGGTGCGGGGAGGAGAGCCGGAGCTCCTGGGCACCTCGGCCGACCCTCCCGCATCCCCAGGCGATGGCTGCGCCGGCGGCCGAAGCTCTCCCCTGCCCGGCGTCGGGCTGGAGAAGAAGGCCAGGGGCGACGAGCGACCTGCGGCTGGGCCCCGCAGGTCAGCGACCTCGCCTGCCGCCACGTAGGATAAGTGGAGGCGGGACGGCAGGGAACCGCTTTCCTAGCGCGAAAGCGCAACCTACGAAGGCGCCTCCGACGTCACCGCCCCCCCCCCCTGTGGACGCGGCCGAGCCGTGGGCCGTCCCAGTTTCTATTCGGCCATCCTCCGCCCAGTGTGCAGCATAAGGGTATAAGCCCTTTCTCCTCCCCTTTTTCTTTTTCTGTATTATTCAAAAATGCTTAAATAATTCATTTGAACTCCAAATCTGGTGATTCAAATTTCCAGTCACTCCATAAATCATGCTCTATCACATGGTGCAACATGCACATTTTTCCAGAAATTTTTCCTTCATAAATAATTATGAAATACCCTTATTCCATTTTCTGTGATGAACTTTAGAAAATCACAGAGGGCTCAAATTTGATCCAAATGCAGTGGTTCAAATTCCTAGGTGCTTGTCATATCCAAACTTAGTTTTGGAACATTTTTATTAATACTTTCTGTACCCCACCAAATATTGAGCCATTTCTTCATATTTATCAGCTTTGCAAAATCCTAGGAAATTCATTTGAATTCCAAATCCAGTGAAACCTTCTCCTAGATGCTTCTAAAATCATGACTTGTTGATGGGTGCCTTTTCTCATCATTCAAGAAAATATTTCTGTATACTTCTTTCAAATCCATAAACCCCTTGGTTCCATCATATTGTAATGATTCAAACTATCCATTGATCCAATGCCTATGAAAACACCTTGGTCATTTCTAATATGACCAGAGGTATCCTAGAAAAGTCCAACTCCTATTTTTAGAGCACTTTTATTTTTGCCTTGTTGTGTTGCTTATTATGATTGTTTCCATTGTTAGTTGATGAAATAAACGGAGAACTCGGAGATGGACCAGAAGGTTTGAAGACTCGGAAGGATAAGGCAAGCAGCCCTTTGACCATGTTCGAGAAACTTTTTATGCATGTCTCATAGCACCTTATTATCAATGCATCGGAATCATGTTGAGGTGGAGACCACTTTGGTTGCTGCCCTTGTTGCTTACTATTGAAACTTGCATCAAACATGACCCTACCTTCCTATGAGGGTTATGTGGGTGGGAGTAGATAGATGTATGCTATAGTAGTTGGCTATGCAAAATGGGTCAGGGTTATGCATTGAGTGAAACAAGTGTGGTTTGACATACTTGCAGATAACCCAGTGGGTGCAATTAATGCCCCTGGGAGTTGATGAGGAACTAGGGCACTACTTGGTGAAGAAGTAGTGTGCCGAGGCTTGACGAAAGTGTTGTTTACAGAGATGGATTAGATTTATGTGTGACTACCGTCCCAACCAAACATGTGCAACCACTCTACCCCTTATGGGACGGGGCTTTATTGATTACTTAGGTCGATACTAGCATGGTGCCCGCATTACTAGTGACGGGAAGACTTGAGGTCTTTCCCAGGACGGGGTCGTGCTTGGATAGACGGCCATGACTGTTTTTACAGGGTACCGGACACACCGTTGGTCCCTTCGGGTACACGTGACATTGAAATTAGGGCAAGTCCCGTGATCTATTATTTGTACTCGAGGGCTGTGTACCAACGAGTGGACTCTATGTTAGTGTCGTCTAAGGAAAGATAATGACCGGGTGCTTCCCCCGAGTACTTGAGGTACTGCGGGATCGTGGATGACACGAAAGCTTCCCGGATCTTGTGGGAAAAGTGTGAAACCTCTGCAGAGTGTAATACTATTCGAATAGCCGTGTCCGCGGTCAAGGACAGTTGGGTGGTGCTACTTAGACTATGATCATAAGTTTCTGGAAAACAACACGGTATGGTGGATCTGTTGATGTGATTGTGAGGAAGTCACAATGAGCTTGAGCATGAGTTGATCACAACTCTTTCTCGATAATGATGTCTGTGACCTCCTGATACTTGTTGCAGACACATGCATGCCCATGTTATATGTTGATCATACTTGCATTTGAAAAACTAGCTTTTCGCAAAACTGCCAATTTAGCAGTAGAGCTTGCATGATTATTCTGTCATCACACTTGGGTTGCTTGCGAGTACATTCAAAGTACTCATTGGCTTGCCACTGGTTATTTTATTGGCCAGGCATGAGAGAACAGGTTATGATGAGGATTTCTTGGTGACGAGCATGCGAGCTAAGACGCCTCCCAGTCAGAATGCCTATAGGGTTAAGGCAGATGGCATGGGTCCAAGTTGTTATTGAAGATTTCCGCTGCGATGATATACTCAAGACTTGACCATTATGGTCCTATTTGTGTAATACAGTATGTATGGATGTAAGACTCTTGTTATTCAGCTTCTGTGTGTTCAGTGAGCATTGATCTCTGGGATCACTGTACACGTGCATTCGGTGATCACGACTTATGAGTCGGGGTCCCCACAAGGAAGTAGGGTATTACCTCGATCGAGAGGGCCTGAATCTAGGTAAACATTGTGTCCCCAGTCTCCTGTTACCATCAACCCTCAGACGCATAGTTTGGGACCCCCTACCCGAGATCCGCCGGTTTTGACACTGACACATAGGCTCAGTGAGGCCCGTGGGCACGGGAGTCTTCAGATTCATCCAAACTGGGAGGCCCGTGGACACGGTGTCGGGGAGGCCCGTGCGCATGGGCTCGTCGTAGAGTTGCTGCCTTCTTGTTGACGATTCCTTCCTCCCTTCCAGGCTTCCCTCTTGGATGGTGTAGTTGTTCTCCTAATCTTGGACTCCTCCTTGATGAATGTGTAGCTCCGTTCACACCTATTTATGGACACAAGAGGGAGGGTGAAGTAGTATACCATCCTCGAAGGGTACAAGTGGACACATGTTAAGGAGATGATTCACCTTTGTATGCATGATGTAGATGTCGCACGTGTCACTTGCCAAACAAACTCTTGACATCATGATGTCCATAGGATGCTCCACATCAGATGTCAACCCCGATTTCTTTCGAGTTTAATTCAAGAATTTCTTTAGTCAATCACCACTTTCTTCACTTAAGACTTTGAGGCCACATATATAAGAACAAGAGGAGAAATAACAAGACATACCTCATATTTCCTTTTGAAAGTGTTTACCATGGTTATCTCCGTTTCCCGGCTTTTAGACGTCTGGGTTAGGAAACTATGATGGAGAGAGTTCACATCAAGATTTTCCAAGGACTCAAATTGAATGGCAATTTTGCTTTCTTCTACTTTGGTTTCTCAGTCTTATTTGTTGTTCTTACCAAAACAATTGACAATTCTGGCGGTGCACCATGTCTTTCGCCAGCGATAGCCACATCATCATGGTCCTTTTTAGCTGGCCCCTGCGGTGTTGTATTTTCTTTTTCCTCGATAACGGGAGAAGTAGGGAGACAGACATGACTCACCGGGTCACCTTGATGCGTTGGCTCTTCAGCTCCACATGGGTCGTCAGTGAAGTCCGGGTTGTCCATCACTATGTCTTGGGAAGAAGCTCCCATCTTAGTTGTTGTTGTGGAAGCAAGCAGGTCATTATTTTTCTTCTTGGAAAAGGCCTTGGCTCTAGAATTATAAGAGCTTGATATATCACAAAGTGAAGAGAGCAGGTGATGAACTGAAAAAGTATTTTATGCAACTTACCTATGGTTGATTACTAAAGGTGTTATTTAGTTGGCGCATGACTCGTCAGGTAAAGGCAAAGTTATGTGGTAATCTGGGTCAGAAGGATGCATCGACTCTTTAATTTGGCCAGTTATCAGACAAACAAGAATGCATTTAAGTTGTTCCCGAGTATGTGCTCTTTGTGACATTGGTTCATTTGGCAAGCTGACCGACAACTCCCCGAAACTAGCCCGGGTCTTCATCTTCAAGACGGCTTCATGTCGCATTTTCTTCAAGGATGATTTTTTATCTAAGTGAGCTTCTTAGTGTGAAAACGGTACCTCACGTCCCGCATTTAGGGTTCTTCCTTCACCAATTGTTTCTAGGACGGAAGAAGAGGGATTTACCTCTGCCTAGCCGGCTCGGCATGTTTCGGTGTTTTCCTCATAATTGCTGGCGTCAGCAAGTTCATTAAAGAGACGACCAAAAGAGCATAGTTCTCCACCTCTCCAAGGTTCCCATCCTTAGGAGGAGCTGGAACGTTCCTGACCGGATCGAAGCAGAGGCCGGCGAAGGTGGCCGGATCTAGGACGGCGGCGGCAAGGAACTCCGGCGACGAGGAGATCCGACGAGAGGGGACCGTTCCTGACCGGATCGAAGCAGAGGCCAGCGAAGGTGGCTGGATCTAGGACGGCGGCAGCAAGGAACTCCGGCGACGGCGCTGTTTCCTGCGGCAAGGAGAGAGAACGAGGTGAGAGAGAGGAGAAGGGGAAGGGGGAGCAGGCGACGACCTGGCTTGGGGATGCTCGCCTGCGGTGGCTCACCGGCCGGCGCAGAAGGTGGCTGCGCGGTCCGGCGAGGAGCTCCGGTGGCCGGAGCCGGCGACGAAGGGAGCGACGGGCGGGAGCCCGGGCACGCGAAGTGCACGGTAGGGCCCGGGCGGGATCCGGCGGCGGGCCGCGGCCGGGTTCTGCGGGCCCACGGCGGGGCGCGGTGGGATGTGAGGCTGGACCGCTTAGGTGGCAGCGCCTGGTTGGCCGGACGGTGGAGGAAGGCGACATGGCACTCCCTGATTGGGCGGAGTGAGGTGTCTGGCGGACATGTCCGGCGCGGGTGGACATGTCCGGCGGCGCAAGGGAAGACGCTAGGGTTTCATCTGCGCGAAAATGGAGGGGGAGGCACATATTTATAGGTAGAGGGAGCTAGGAGTGTCCAAATGAGGAGTCGTTCGCGGCCAGGCGATCGTGATTGAACGGCCAAGAGCATGGAGGGATTAGAGTGGGCTAGGTGGGCTGTGTGAAAGGGGTGCTGTGCCAAAAGAGAAAAGGCTTTCGGCGATTAACTTGGTTAACCGTTGGGCTATCAAACGAGCTCCGAACGCGACGAAACTTGACAGGCGGTCTACCTATGCTATAATAAGACCACACGCCAAGTTTCAACCCATTACGAGAAGTTTTCCGGCCTCTCAAAAAATAAATATTCGGAGGTGTCGCGGGCGCGTGTGAGTGTGTCTGGGCTCAGAACGGACAACGGAGAGGACGAGGGGACACGGGCGGATGCAAGTTTTGAGAGCATGTTGATGCAACACACAAGATGACTAGGCAAGGTGCAACACGCAAGCAGATGACATGGCAAAGGCAACGAATAACTGGCTGACACCTAGCGCACCGGTCTCGGGGTGTCACAACACTCCCCTACTAACAAGGGATCTCGTCCCGAGATCTTAGGAACGAGACGGAAGAGAAAAAGGAAGAAGGAAGTTCTTCGAGGACAAAAGAGTGAAACCAAAGAACCTTAAGAGGATGAACAACTTCAAACGAAAGAATATAATGGAGATGAACGAGAAAGAGAAGCTCCATTACAAAAGAGGAACAAGGAACACACGAGAACCAATTAGGTTGGAAGGCATGAAGCAATAGTTGAATGAACAAGAATGCATTCGAAACCACTCCGGTTAATAAGAGATAGAAAAGAAATCTCCACGAAGGAATTTGGGCAGCACTCCGACTGAAACTGAAAAGAATAGCATACCGGTTGAACAAGAATGGAATAGAACAAGAACCTGAGGAGATGGAATAAAAACATGACGAAATGAACAAGACAATTTAGCTAGCACTCCGGTTGACTATGAATTGAAGAAGAATAACTTGAGAGATGGAATAATATTTGACGAGAGGAACAACACAAAGCCTCCGGAAGAATTAAAAGAATGGAATAAAAATAACGGATAAGAGAACAATGAGTTCTCCCACGAATGAATTGAAAGAGCATCTTCTAAAGAAAAGCTTGAACGGAGTTGTTGAAAAAAAATCAACACGAAAAGAATAAGCTTGTTGTGGACTTATTAAAACATCTCAAGGCTTGAGGTGAATTATGCCGCAATGAAAATATTGAATAGATGAGAATGAAGATAGAAATGCAAAACTCCACTTCAGAAGAATACAGAGAATTATTTGCACTCGAGAGGTAAAAGAATGCTTGAGCTGCTCCAGAAGAATTACTCAATATTTGAAAAATGAATTAAATGATGAAGAACCAACATGAAGAACTCCGGTAACGAAAAGGATGATGAGATATAATTGAATGATCAAGAGAATAAGAATAAAGCCTTGCGATGAGGGTTCCGACGAGATAGTCGAGAAAACTATGAAACTCCGGAAAGAAAAGATGAAAGCACTTGGGACTAGAATTTATTCATCAAGAATAAACTCCGAAGGAAGGAATAAATCGACTTGATGAAAAAGAATAAGAATTATAGTATGCTTATCCTACACCAATTAAATTGATGCGAAGCAATGGATTTGCATATCACTTATTCCCGATGGAATTGAATAAAGAGGGATATATAGTGAACTCGGAAAAATCTTCGTGAAGCACCGGTAGGATTGGAATGAACGAATGAATTGACATGATAGCACCGAAAAGAACTGTTGAGCGAATCACTGTAAGAATTGAATCCGAGTGAAGAAAATGAATGAACCACCGGGAAGAATTAAAATTGAGTGAAGAACGAGAATGACCACCATAAGGAATGAAATTGAACGATGCAAGAGGACAAGCCACCGTAAGGAATTGAAATTGAATGAACACAAGAGAGTGAATCGTCGGGAAAGAATAAAGCACTTGAGGACAATTTGAATGACGAGAACGAAGAGATTATGAACTGATTAAGAATACTTGAACGAAGCACCGGAAAATGTGAGACGAACGAAGAGGCATCAATGAAGAATATTTGGAGGACGAAGTTGAAAACTGAGAATGAAGAAATGTTTTGAAAAGATGGCCTTCGGGGGAACACAATGAAAAGAATTCAAGAACTACTCCGGATGAAGAAAGGTCGGACCAACGATGAAAAGGATTGAAAGCAATCTTGGAGAAGGCATATGACTAATGGAATCCATACTTACGTCATACTTAAAAGAATTTCGGGACACTCCGAGAAAATTAGAATAGTCAGGTAAGATCCTGGGAATAAACCTATGGGTTAGGGCCGTCCGAAGAGAAAAACTCTGTTGAAAAGAATCGAAAAGAGATGATGCACCAGAACGATTAAAAGACTTAAAGGAGGTGACAACCTCGAATTAATTGGAATACAGACAACTCTCTTCAGTTGTCTTCTGAACTCCGGAATAATTAAATGGCGAGAATTAAACGAGCAAGGTGAAACACTTGAGCAGGGGAAAAAGAATATGAACAACACCGAATAATTGAGTTGGATCCACCGGAAAAGAAGAAGAGGTGAAGAATATCCAATGAGAGGAGAATTCATCGGGGAAGAAAAGACAAGAATGATGACGAGCTAGACGAGAATTCACCGGTTGAAATAACTGAGGAAAGAATGCAAAGGATTTACACGAGTAGGATGGATACTCGATTAAGGACTCCGGTCCGAGAAGAAAAAGGGTGGGCGGGTGGGAAAATAAAGACAACTTCGGAAGAGGAAACAACACTGGTTGAAAAGAACTGAGGATTGATCTTGCAAAGAAGAAGAGGGTCGAGTCCACTTGACGAGAGATGCACCAGATGAAAGAACTAACAACGCAACTAACGAAAAACTATCCACGTGATCCTAAAAAAAAATTTGAAGGGGAAGAGGAGTAATTCAAAACACCTATGTCAATATTCCTCACCAGAGCGACGAAGGGGCTGAGGAGTAAAAGAATTCCTACTCTCCGATATAACTAGACTCCGAAAAAGTTTTTGCTAGACTCAACAACGACCAAGCTATGATCAATCAAGGGGGCTCCTATGGTCGGTCGAGGCTCTGATACCAACTTGTCAGGCTGAAGACACGATTCTATCGCGATCACGTGACACTTACGTGATTGGGGCACAACCGCATTTTGGGCGCTTAGCAAGATGGATATCATTACATCGTACCATTACATACATACATAGGGGATACAACAATACATACAAGTCACATGAATACAACAACATCGATACAAGGCATCCGACTACGGATGCGAACATAAAAAGAACAACGACATCCATCTGCTCTCCCAGGCTGCCGACCTGGAACCTAACCCAAGACTGAAGAAGAAGAAGAAGAAAGAACTCCAAACAACGATCATCGCTCTCACATCAAGACATCGGAAACCTGCACCTGCAAATGTTGTTCTAGTATCTGTGAGCCACGAGGACTCAGCAATCCCATAACCATGGGTAACAAGACTATCAAAGCATAAAGGGTAGGAAGAGGTAAAGTGGTGAGGTTGCAGCAGCGGCTAAGAAAAAGTATGGCGGCTAACTTACGAGTACAAGAGTAAGATGGGCATCTACGCAAACGGTCGAGAACTAGTAGTGATCGCTAAAGATCCTGAACTACCTACGAGTCAAACATAACCCCACCATGTTCTCTTCTCAAAGTGAAAAGAGACAGTCACGGTTACTCACGCAGTTGTGTGTTTTACTTCGGATCCTCTGTCAAGTTTTCTACAACCGGACATTAACAAATTCCAATCTGCCACATAACCGCGGGCACGGCTTTCGAAAGATCATAACCCTGCAGGGGTGTCCCAACTTAGCCCGTCACAAGCTCTCATGATCAGATGAAGTAATAATAATTATTACCCCTTATCTTAGGGACATTCCGATCAGACTCGGTATCCCGGTGCGCAAGACATTTCAACAATGGTAAAACAAGTCCAGCAAGACCTCCCGGTGTGTCAACACCCTGATAGTAGCCGCGCGTATCTCGTTTCAGGCCACGACCGGATGGGTGATGCTACAGGTTATACCAGATACCTCGGGTTTCCCCAAGGCGGCCCTGCAGGACCCCCGTTTGGGACCAACACCATCAGCACTGGCCCCCTGCTATGTAGAAGAATCCTCGGGTAGCGCTATCTCCCTATGCAATTTAATTAATTAATTAAGTTGTTATTATGAGCAAATTAAAACTAATGTTGGGCCTTGCTGGAGGAGTTTTATTCAAAGACGAAGTGTCAAGGGGTCCCCATATACCCAACCGTGTAAGGAACGCAAAATCAAGGAACATAATGCCGGTTTATCGGCGCCTAAGGTGGCATGAGTGGAACAAAACACCGAGCAAAAGGCCAAGCCTTCCACCCATGCCCAGTATATAGGTGAGTTAATTATAATAATAGATATTGTGATATTCCAACAACAAGTTCCAACAAGGAACGATCTTCATCTTTACCTGCAACTAACAACGCTATAAGAGGGACTGAGCAAGCGGGTAACAAGCCAAACAATGGTTTTGCTAGGAAGGTGTCAAAGGTTAGAGGTTTCATGGCAACAAGGAGAGGGGCTGACAATAAGATGGGTAGCGCGACATATAACGACAGCATCGAGACAACTAAGCAAAGGCAATGATAGTAAAGGTATCCAAGGTTACGGTCATCTTGCCTGAAATCGCGCAAGGAAGAAGAACGGGTCCATGAAGAAGACGAAGAAGAAGCATTGAAGAAGAACCACGGGTAGACGAACGAATCCGCACGAACGCAACGGAACAAGCACTAACGAGAAGAAGCAAGCAACACGGTAAACACACCACACGAGACATGACAATATGCTCAACCAAGTTTGATGCAAGACAGTTCTATATAGGATGCACCACAAGTCTATCCAGGAAGCAAAACATGGCAAGGTAGGAAGCACAGAAAAACAACACAAGTCTATATATGATGCAATACATGGGAAGGTATGATGCATGACAAGTCTATTTAGGAAGCAATACATGGCAAGGTAGGAAGCACAGAAAACAACACAAGTCTATATATGATGCAATACATGGCAAGGTATGATGCATGACAAGTCTATACAGGAAGCAATACATGGCAAGGTAGGAAGCACAGAAAAACAACACAAGTCAATATATGATGCAATACATGTCAAGGTATGATGCATGACAAGTCTATACAGGAAGCAATACATGGCAAGGTAGGAAGCACGGGAAAACAACACATGTTTATATATGATGCAATACATGGCAAGGTATGATGCATGACAAGTCTATACAGGAAGCAATACATGGCAAGGTAGGAAGCACAGAAAACAACACAAGAACATGACAATATGCTCAACCAAGTATGATGCAAGACAAGTCTATATATGATGCAAAACATGGCAAGGTAGGAAGCACTCAAAAACAGCACAAGTCAACAAGTTTAAATGAGGTCGGAAACTACATATAACAAAACCGGTAAGTCCTCATATGCATAGTTTGAAATAGTCCAGATCTGAACAAACCTTAAGTTAAAGTTATTAAACAGCAAGTTAATATGCACCATCATGATCTACACGAAATTCTAGTCAAGTTTCATATAAAGTTTGTTTAATTCGGAGCTACGGCCTAGAAGATATGAGCAAAACAAGACAAGCATGGCAACTTGCTTTTCTTACCGGCACCACCGTGGTGAGCCTCTTGTTATGTCCATGCTTTTCTTACTTTTATTATTGCTTGTTATTATTGCTTTAGATAGATATCTGTCTAATATTCTTACGTTTATTATTGCTTGTTATTATATAGTGTGATGGTATGTATGGAAAGACAAAAGATACACCTGAGGCACGGGAGGACCTGCAACGTTTGCACGAAAAATACGGCATGCCTCCGAAGCAGTATGAAGGTCCTGCCAGCTATGCTCTTACGAAAGAAGAGAAAGCAATCTTCTTTGAACGCCTGCTCAGTATGAAGGTCCCGACTGGCTTCTCGCCGAATATAAAGGGAATAATAAATATGCCAGAGAAAAAGTTCCAGAACCTAAAGTCTCATGACTGCCACGTGATTATGATGCAACTGCTTCCGGTTGCATTGAGGAGGCTTCTATTGGAAAACGTCTGATTAGCCATTGTGAAGCTATTTGCATTCCTCAGTGCAATCTCTCGGAAGGTGATCGATCCAGAAATCGTACCAAGGCTAAGGAGTGATGTGGCGCAATGTCTTGTCAGTTTCGAGTTGGTGTTCCCACCATCCTTCTTCAATATCATGACGCACGTCCTAGTTCATCTAGTCGACGAGATTGTCATTCTGGGGCCCGTATTTCTACACAATATGTTCCCCTTTGAGAGGTTCATGGGAGTCCTAAAGAAATATGTCCATAACCGCGCTAGGCCAGAAGGAAGCATCTCCATGGGCCATCAAACAGAGGATTTCATCGGGTTTTGTGTTGACTTCATTCCTGGCCTTAATAAGATAGGTCTCCCTATATCGCGGTATGAGGGGAGACTGACTGGAAAAGGCACGCTTGGAAGGGACTCAATAATATGCAGGGACGGATATTCTTGGTCTCAAGCACACTACACAGTTCTACAGAACTCTACCTTGGTGACCCCGTATGTCGATGAACACAAGAACAGTCTGCGCTCCAAACACCCAGAGCAATGCGACGACTGGATTACATGTGAACACATCAGGACTTTCAGCAGTTGGTTGGAAACACGTCTCAGAGGTGACAACACTGTTTGTGATGAGCTGTACTTGTTGTCCAGGGGACCATCTTTGACTGTATTGATTTACAAAGGATACGAGATAAATGGGAATACATTTTACACCATTGACCAAGATCAAAAGAGCACCAACCAAAACAGCGGTGTCCGCTTTGATGCAACAACCGAGATGGGAAAGGACACATATTATGGTTACATAGTGGACATATGGGAACTTGACTACGGACATGATTTGAAGGTCCCTTTGTTTAAGTGCAAATGGGTCAATATGTCAGGAGGCGGGGTACAGGTAGACCCACAGTACAGAATGACAACAGTGGATTTGAAAAATCTTGGGTACACTGACAAACCGTTCGTCCTAGCCAATGATGTGGCACAAGTTATCTATGTGAAGGACATGTCTACCAGAATGAGAAAAAGAAAAGATAAGGAAGCGAATACATCATACGATGAGCCAAAGCACCACATAGTTCTTTCAGGAAAAAGGAACATCCTGGGAGTGGAGGGCAAGACAGACATATCTGAAGATTATGAAAAGTTTCATGAAATTCCTCCCTTTAAAGTCAAGGCTGACCCAAGCATCCTGATAAACGATGAAGATTATCCATGGTTACGGCGCAATAAGCAAATGACACAAGCGAAGAAAAAGTGAAGACTTTCTTTTGCAACTATTATGATGATACCATGCCAACTTTGTAACAGACGAGTATGATACCATTTTCCGTTTTGTACATACACATGCTATGCCAACTTTTTCAGAGTTCATTTGAAAACTATGAATTTAGGTTGAATTTTCTCTATAGGTGCATCTATGTTCATTTTTTTAGTAAAGTTAACCACAAACTTGTGATTCACACAAATTTCAAAGAATTCAAATTTTAACTATTCAAATTTGAAAACTAATGGCACTAACAGAAAGTTTAGAATTTTTCTAAAACTAATGGTACTAACAGAAAGTTTATAATTTTGCTGAATTAAAAGCAAAAAGAATTAAAAAATAAAGCAAAAAACAAAAGAAAATAAATAATACAGAAAACAAAACAAAAAAACTGGAAATAAAAATAAAAATAGCAACAATAAGTATTTTGTTGTAAGTAGAAACAAAATAAAATAAATAAAGCAACAAAGAAAAAAACTAAAAAAGTGTTTTCAAATTTGAATACTAATGGCACTAACAGAAAGTTTATAATTTTTCTAAACTAAAAGCAAAAATAATTAAAAAATAAAGCAAAAAACAAAAGAAAATAAATAATGCAGAAAACAAAACAAAAAAACTGGAAAAAAATAGGGCTCGCCCCTGGCCCATGACCATTAGTCTCGGTTTGTGCCACAAACCGGGACTAATGGGTTTGTCCTGTTGCGCTCAGAGTTTAGTCCCACCTCGCCAACCGAAGGGCGCCCACACCGGTTTATAAGCTCGTCCTTCTCTGCCTTGTTGAGCTCCTCTCAAAGTGAAAATAGATTCCCCATATACAGGGAATTTGACCTAAATTCATAATGAATTTCTCTGAAATTCATAGAAATTGATTATGAATTTAGGTCGAATTTTCTCTATAGGTGCATCTATGTTCATTTTTTAGTACAGTTATTCATAAACTAGTGATTCACACAAATTTTAAAAAATTCAAATTTAAACTATTCAAATTTTAAAACTAATGGCACAAACAGAAAGTTTATAATTTTTGTGACCTAAAAGAAAAAAGAAATCACTAAAAAACTATAAGTATTTAGTTCTAAGCAGAAATGAAAAAATAAATAGCAAAAAAGAAAAAATGCCTATAATATTTGTTATGACTAACTAAAATTATCAAATTTAGTATAATGATAAAACACAGTAATATTAAATAGTAGGAAAAAGAATGACTCAAAAATCAATTTTTATAGTAAAGTTATTCATAAACTAGTTATTCACACAAATTTTAAAAAATTCAAATTTAAACTATTCAAATTTTAAAACTAATGGCACTAACAGAAAGTTTATAATTTTTGTGACCTAAAAGAAAAACGAAATCACTAAAAAACTATAAGTATTTAGTTCTAAGTAGAAATGAAAGATAAATAGAAAAAACATGCCTCCAACTGGGCCAGCACGGCCTGAATACGACTAGAAACCCAACCATGGGCCAGGATTCAGGCCCGCAGCAGGCCCTGTAGGCCCACAGGCATTGCAGTGTCCAATTAGGCCCGTAAGCCTGCATTTCATAGGAGTTCGAGAGGAAAGAGGTAGCGCAGCTTATAAACAGGTGCTGGCCGCTCTCAACTAGCGAGGTGGGACTAAACTCCCACCACAGCGCCAGCGCAAGGCCACTGGTCCCGGTTGGTGCCACCAACCGGAACCAAAGGCCGCCGCTTCCCGCCCTCTAGGCTGCTGAAAAAATCCTTTGGTCCCGGTTGGTGGCACCAACCGGGACTAAAGGGTGGCATTGGTCCCGGTTGGTGCCACGAACCGATACTAAAGCGCTGGCTATATAAGCCAACACTGTGAAATTTTCAGCAGTTCCTCATTCTCCCCCGACGCCGATGCCCTGCTCCTCGTCGCCGTCGCCGTGGCCCGCGCCCCTCGTCGCCGTCGCCCACACCCGTCGTCGCCTTCGCCGCCGCCAGCGCCCGACCACGCCGTCTCCGCGCCCGAGCCCCTGCCCGCGGGCCGCCCCCGCACGCCGGCGCCCTTGCCGCCCCCGCTGTTGCCGTCGTCGTCGCCAGCCACCCCCACTGTGAGCCGCCGCGCCGCCTCGGCACTATTTTTTATTAGATTATTTTTTTCATATGTATATATAATGTGTATATGTATGTATATGGCTATATATATATTTTTGGAGCATGTTTTTTGTTCATATATGTATTAATGTTTTTGTTGCATATATGTAAAAAAATTCATTGTATATATGTATCTGGTAGCTATATATGCATGATGAGGGGGGTGGGGGGTCAATATAAATACCCCTCCCCGATAACTTCGACATGAGGGGGCGGGGGTTGATATACCCCCTCCCCGATAACTTCGACATGAGGGGGCGGGGGTTGATATACCCCCTCCCCGATAACCTTGACATGAGCGGCAAAAGTTACATTTTTAGAAAAGTTTTATCTAAGAAGAGGAAATAAAGAAGAAGAGGAGAGGAAGACGAGGAGAAATAAATATATGAAGAAGAAAAAAGAATAAAAAGAAGAGGAGAAGAAGAAAGGAATAGTGGAGAAGAAGAGAAAATAGAATATTTTCTATTTTTTTCTTCTCCTCTATTAATTCCTTTCTTCTTCTCCTCTTTTTTTTTCTTCTTTTTTTTCTTCAATCTTCTCCTCTAGCTATTCCTTTCTTCTTCTCCTCTTTTTATTTCTTCTTCGTTTTCTTATGTTTTATCGGGTCTGTCATCGTCGATATACCCCTCCCGATAACTTCAACACGAGGGGGGGGGGTGGATATACCCCCTTCCTGATAATATTATCTTCCCATGTACGTACGTATGTCGTGTCGATATAAACTCCCGATAACTTCAACACGTGGGAGGTGGGTCGATATACCCTCTCCCGATAACTTGAACACGTGGGGGGGGTCGATATACCCCCTCCCGATAATATATATTATTTTCCCATGTACGTATGTCCTGTCGATATAAACTCCCGATAACTTCAAC
>LR738710.1:358719975-358889174 GCA_902687465.1 Secale cereale
AAACAAAACCCCCAGCCACAGAAATGCTGACGCGTGGATGCCTATTGGTCTCGGTTGGTGCCACCAACCGGGACCAAAGGCCCTCCTGCCTGGGCTCCGCGCACAGGCCACGTGGAGGCCCATCTGTCCCGGTTCTTGTTTGAACTGGGACTAAAGGGCTAGGGCATTAGTACCGACCCTTTAGTCCCGGTTCAAGAACCGGGACAAAAGGCCCTTACGAACTGGGACAATAGGCCCGTTTTCTACTAGTGTCGGGAGAGTTGTTTTTGGAACAATATCAGCAAAGAAGACTTGCAGTACACGCCAGGAAGCGAAGGAGGTGGCCACGAGGGCAAGGGGCGCGCCCAGGGGGTAGGCGCGCCCCCACCCTCGTGCGCCACCTGTTTCTCCACTGACATCCCTCTTCCTCCTATATATACCTACGTACCCTGAAACCATCGAGGAGCACCACGAAACCTTAATTCCACCGCCGCAACCTTCTGTACCCGTGAGATCCCATCTTGGGACCTGTTCCCGAGCTCCACCGGAGGGGGCATCGATCATGGAGGGCTTCTACATCAACACCATAGCCCCTCCAATGAGTTGTGAATAGTTTACCACAGACCTTCGGGTCCATAGTTATTAGCTAGATGGCTTCTTCTCTCTCTTTGGATCTCAATACAAAGTTCTCCTCGATCTTCGAGGAGATCTATTCGACGTAATCTTTTTGCGGTGTGTTTGTTGAGATCTAATTAATTGTGGGTTTCTGATCAAGATTATCTATGAACAATATTGGATTCTTTTTTGAAATCTTTTATGCATGATTTAAATATCTTTGCAAGTCTCTTCGAATTATCGGTTTGGTTTGGCCTACTAGATCGGTAGTTCTTGCAATGGGAGAAGTGCTATGCTTTGGGTTCAATCTTGCGGTGTCCTTTCCCAATGACAGCAGGGGCACCAAGGCACGTATTGTATTGTTGCCGTTGAGGATAAAAATATGAGGTTTATATCATATTGCTTGAAGTTTATCCCTCTACATCCTGTCATCTTGATTAAGGCGTTACTCTGTTCTTATGAACTTAATACTCGAGATGCATGCTGGATAGCGGTCGATGTGTTGAGTAATAGTAGTAGATGTAGAATCATTTCGGTCTACTTGTCACAGACGTGATGCCTATACACAATGATCATGCCTAGATATTCTCATAACTATGAGCTTTTCTATCAATTGCTCGACAGTAATTTGTTCACCCACCGTAGAAATCTGCTATCATGAGAGAAGCCACTAGTGAAACCTATGCCCCCCGGGTCTATCTTCCATCATATTAGTTTCCGTCAACTTGCCAATTTCTGTCACTGTTATTTTATTTTGTTTCTTTTACTTTTAATCTATATCAAAAATACCAAAAATATTATCTTATCATCTCTATCAGATCTCACTTTTGTAATTGACCGAGAAGGGATTGACAACCCCTTTAATCGCGTTCGCCGCAAGGTTCTTATTTGTTTGTGTAGGTACGAGGGACTCACGCGTGGTCTCCAACTGGATTGATACCTTGGTTCTCAAAAACGGAGGGAAATATTTACGCTACTGTGCTGCATCACCCTTTCCTCTTCGAGGGAATACAACGCAAGCTCGAGAAGTAGCACTCTTCTAAAAGGCCGGTACTTTTCACTTGCCGACATAGATTGTTCCATTGTGCATCAACTCTGCCTTGGACCAGATCCTCAAGTGGATGCATGACTGCAATGCCAATGGAGTCAAGGGAGATTGGGAGTTTCCCAGTGTCACGCTCAAGATGCGATTCTATCCCGATCACGCGATGAACTCGTGATTGGGGCACATCTTCATTTCCGGCGCTTAGCAAGATGGATATCATTACATCATACCATTACATAAATAGGTGCGGATACATACAAAATTTCTTCTTGTTTGCTTGTGTGTTGGATTGCTTGCTTGTCACTATGGCTCAGGACAATACCAAATTGTGTGACTTCTCCAATACCAACAATAATGAATTTATTAGCACTCCGATTACTCCTATTATAGATGATGAATCTTGTGAGATCAATGCTGCTCTGTTGAATCTTGTCATGAAAGATCAATTCTCTAGCCTTCCTAGTGAAGATGCCGCTATCCATCTAAACAACTTTGTTGATTTGTGCGATATACAAAAGAAGAGGGATACGGATAATGATATTGTTAAATTGATGAAATTTCCTTTTTCGCTTAGAGATCGTGCTAAAACTTGGTTCTCTTCTTTGCCTAGAAATAGTATTGATTCATGGAATAAGTGCGAAGATGCCTTTATCTCTAAGTATTTTCCCCCTGCTAAGATTATCTCTCTTAGGAACGATATTATGAATTTTAAGCAACTAGATCATGAGCATGTTGCACAAGCTTGGGAGAGAATTAAATTAATGATATGTAATTTCCCTACACATGGCTTGAACTTATGGATGATTATACAAAACTTCTCTGCTGGCATGAATTTTTCCTCTAGAAATCTTTTAGATTCGGCCGCGGGGGGCACTTTCATGGAAATCACTTTAGTAGATGCTACTAAACTCCTAGAAAATATTATGGTTAATTACTCTCAATGGCACACCAAAAGATCTACTAGTAAAAAAGTACATGTTATTGAAGAGATTAGTGCTTTGAGTGGAAAGATGGATGAACTTATGAAATTATTTGCTACTAAGAGTGCTTCTTCTGCTCCTAATGACATGCCTTTGTCCACGTTGATTGAGAATAATAATGAATCTTTGGATGTGAATTTTTTCGGTAGGAATAATTTTGGTAACAACGCTTATAGAGGATACTTTAATTCTAGGCCTATTCCTAGTAATTCCTCTGATAATTATGGTAATTCCTACAACAACTCTTATGGAAATTTTAATAAGATGCCCCTCTAAATTTGAGACTAGTGTTAAAGAGTTTATGAATGCGCAAAAGAATTTCAATACTTTGCTTGAAGAAAAATTGCTTAAGATTGATGAGTTGGCTAGGAACGTGGATATAATTTCTCTTGATGTTGATTCTTTGAAACTTAGATCTATTCCACCTAAGCATGATATCAATGAGTCTCTCAAAGCCATGAGGATTTCCATTGATGAATGCAAAGAAAGAACCGCTAGAATGCGTGCTAAAAGAGATTGCTTTGTGAAAGCATGTTCTTCTAGTTTTCATGATAATAAAGATGAAGATATGAAAGTGATTGATGTGTCTCCTATTAAATCCTTGTTTTCTAGTATGAATCTTGATACTGATGGGACTGGAGATGAGTCTACTTTAGTTAAAAGGCGTCCCAATGATTCAGAGTTTTTAGATCTTGATGCTCAAACTGTTAAAAGTGGGATTAAAGAGGTCAAAACTTTACATAGCAATGAACCCACTATCTTGGATTTCAGGGGATTCAATTATGATAATTGCTCTTTAATAGATTGTATTTCCTTGTTTCAATTCGTGCTGAATTCTCCACATGCTTATAGTCAAAATAAAGCTTTTACCAAACACATAGTTGATGCTTTAATGCAATCTTATGAAGAAAAACTTGAATTAGAAGTTTCTATCCCTAGAAAGCTTTATGATGAGTGGGAACCTACAATTAAAATTAATATTAAAGATCATGAATGCTTTGCTTTGTGTGATTTGGGTGCAAGTGTTTCCAAAATTCCAGAAACTTTGTGTGATATGCTAGGTCTCCATGAACTTGATGATTGTTCTTTAATTTTGCATCTTGCGGATTCTACCATTAAGAAACCTATGGTAAGGATTAATGATGCTCTTATTGTTAAAAATAGGAATTATGTGGCCATAGATTTCATCGTTCTTGATATAGATTGCAATCCTACATGTCCTATTATTCATGGTAGATCTTTCCTTAGAACAATTGGTGCAATTATTGATATGAAGGACGGAACTATTAGATTCCAATTTCCCTTAAGGAAAGGCATGGAAAACTATCCTAGATATAAAATCAAATTACCTTATGAATCTATTATGAGGGCCACTTATGGATTGTCTACCAAAGATGGTAGTACCTAGATCTATTCATGTATCATGCCTAGCTACGGGCGTTAAATGATAACGCTTGTTGGGAGGCAACACAATTTTATTTTCTTTGTTTTTGCTTTTGTCTAGTAATAAATAATTCATCTAGCTTCTGGTTAGATGTGGTTTTGTGTTTTAATTAGTGTTTGTGCCAAGTAGAACCTTTGGGAAGACTTGGGTGAAGTTTATGCGATCATGTTGTAGAAAATAGAAACTTTAGCGCTCACGAGATTAGCTACCATTTTTTACTAGAGAGTGCTTTTAAGTTGATTCATTTTTCAGATGATTAATAGACATATTCCTCACGTCCACCAATTTATTTCAATTTTTTTTAGAATTACAGAAGTATTCGAAAGTTACAGATTTCTACAGACTGTTCTGTTTTTGACGAATTCTGTTTTTCATGTGTTGTTTGCTTATTTTGATGAATCTATGAGTAGTATCGGCGGCTATGAATCATAGAGAAGTTGGAATACAGTAGGTTTGACACCAATATAAACAAAGAATGAGTTCATTACAGTACCTTAATGTGGTGGTTTGTTTTCTTAAACTAACGGAGCTCACGAGATTTTTGCTAAGTTTTATGTTGTGAAGTTTTCAAATTTTGGGTAAGGATTTGATGGACTATGGAAAAAAGACTTGCAAGAAACTAAGCTTAGGGATGACCAAGGCACCCCAAGGTAAAATTAAAGAGCAACCAAAAGCCTAAGCTTGGGTATGCCCCGGGAAGGCATCCCCTCTTTCGTCTTCGTCTATCGGTAACTTTACTTGAGACTATATTTTTATTCACCACATGATATGTGTTTTGCAAGGAGCGTCATGTATGATTTGAGTCTTTGATTTTTAGTTTACCACAATTATCCTTGCTGGACACACCTTTTGAGGGATATAAACATGAATTGTAATTTATTATAATACTCTATGTGCTTCACTTATATCTTTTGAGCTAGATAGTTTTGCTCTAGTGTTTCACTTATATCTTTTTAGAGCATGGTGGTGGTTTTATTTTGTAGAAATTATTGATCTCTCATGATTCACTTATATCTTTCTGAGAGTGTTTTAGAATGGCATGGTAATGTGATTTGGTTATAAAATTAGTCCTAATATGATTGGCATCCAATATGGGTATAGTAAAAACTTTCATATAAACTGCATTGAATATTATGAGAAGTTTGATACTTGATGATTGTTTTGAGATATGAGGACGGTGATATTAGAGTCATGCTAGTAAAGTAGTTGTGAATTTGAGAAATACTTGTGTTGAGGTTTGCAAGTCCCGTAGCAAGCACGTATGGTAACCGTTGTGTGACAAATTTGAAGCATGGGGTATTTCATTGAGTGTCATCCTTTGTGTGGAGGTCGGGATCGCGCGATGGTTAACTCCTACCAACCCTTACCCTAGGAGCATGCGTGTAGTACTTTTTTTTTGGTGAATTGTAGATTTTTGCAATAAGTATGTGAGTTCATTATGACTAATGTTGAGTCCATAGATTATACGCACTCTCACCCTTCCACCATTGCTAGCCTCTCTTGTACGACGCAACTTTCACCGGTACCATACACCCAACATATACCTTCCTCAAAATAACCACCATACCTACCTATCATGGCATTTCCATAGCCATTCCTAGATATATTTCCATAGCCATTCCTAGATATATCACACGCTTCATCATTGTCATATTGCCATGCATGATCGTGTAGTTGACATCGTATTTGTGGCTAGGCCACCATGCATAATTTTCCATACATGTCACTCTTGATTCATTACACATCCCGGTACACCGCCGGAGGCATTCATATAAAGTCATAATTTGTTCTAGTATTGAGTTGTAATATCGAGTTGTAAATCAATAGAAGTGTGATGATCATCATTATTAGAGCATTGTCCTAAAGAAAAAAAAGACAAAAAAAAGAAGAAAGGCCAAAAGAAAAAATAGCCCAAAAAAGGAAAAAACAGAAAAAAAGAGAAGAAAAAAAAGCGACAATGCTACTATCATTTTCCACACTTGTGCTTCAAAGTAGCACCATGATTTTCATGCTAGAGAGTCTCTTGTTTTGTCACTTTCATATACTAGTGGGGATTTTCATTATATAACTTGACTTGTATATTCCAACGATGGGCTTCCTCAAATGCCCTAGGTCTTCGTGAGCAAGCAAGTTGGATGCACACCCACTTAGTTTCTTTTGTTGAGCTTTCATACATTTATAGCTCTAGTGCATCCATTGTATGGCAATCCTGACTCACTCACATTGATATCTATGGATGGGCATCTCCATAGGCCATTGATATGCCTAGTTGATGTGAGACCATCTTCCTCTTTTATCTTCTCCACAACCACCATTCTATTCCACCTATAGGGCTATATCCATGGCTCACGCTCATGTATTGCGTGAAAGTCGAAAAAGTTTGAAAAAATTTAAGTATGAAACAATTGGTTGGCTGAAACCGGGGTTGTGCATGATCTGAGTATTTTGTGTGACGAAGATGGAGCATAGCCAAACTATATGATTTTGTAGGGATGAACTTCCTTTGGCCATGTTATTTTGAGAAGACATGATTGCTTTGTTAGTATGCTTGAAGTATTATTATTCTTATGTCAATATTAAACTTTTGTCTTGAATCTTTCGAATCTGAACATGCATGCCACAATAAAGAAAACACATTGAGAATTATGTAGGGTAGCATTCCACATCAAAAATTCTTTTTTTATCATTTACCTACTCGAGGACGAGCATGAATTAAGCTTGGGGATGCTTGATACGTCTCCAACATATCTATAATTTTTTTATTGTTCCATGGTATTATATTATCTGTTTTGGATGTTTAATGGGCTTTATTATACACTTTTGTATTATTTTTTAGACTAACATACTAACCCAAGGCCCAGTGCAAATTGTTGTCTTTTTGCCTATTTCAGTGTTTCGCAGAAAAGTAATATCAAACGGAGTACAAACGGAATGAAACCTTCGAGAGAGTTATTTTTGATACAATATCAGCACAAAAGACTTAGAGTACACGCCCCGAAACGAAGGAGGTGGCCACGAGGGCAGGGGGCGCGCCCAGGGGGGTAGGCGCAACCCCCACCCTCGTGGGCCACCTGTTGCTCCACCGACGTCCCTCTTCCTCCTATATCTACCGACGTAGCCTAAAACCATCGAGGAGCACCACGAAACCCTAATTCCACCGCCACGACCTTCTGTACCCGTGACATACCATCTTGGGGCCTGTTCCGGAGCACCACCGGAGGGGGCATCGATCACGGAGGGCTTCTACATCAACACCATAGCCCCTCTAATAAGTTGTGAGTAGTTTACCCCAGACCTTTGGGTCCATATTTATTAGCTAGATGGATTCTTCTCTCTCTTTGGATCTCAATACAAAGTTCTCCTCGATCTTCGAGGAGATCTATTCGATGTATTTTTATGCGGTGTGTTTGTCGAGATCCGATCAATTGTGGGTTTATGATCAAGATTATCTATGAACAATATTGGATTCTTTTCTAAAATATTTTATGCATGATTTAAATATCTTTGCAAGTCTCTTCGAATTATCGGTTTGGTTTGGCCTATTACATCGGTAGTTCTTGCAATGGGAGAAGTGCTTAGCTTTGGGTTCAATCTTGCGGTGTCCTTTCCAAGTGACAGCAGGGGCAGCAAGGCTCGTATTGTATTGTTGCCATCGAGGATAAGAAGATGGGTTTTATATCATATTTCTTGAATTTTATCCCTTTACATCATGTCATCTTGCTTAAGGCATTACTCTGTTCTTATGAACTAAATACTCTAGATGCATGCTGGATAACGGCCGATGTGTGGAGTAATAGTAGTAGATGCAGAATCATTTCGGTCTCCTTGTCATGGACGTGATGCCTATATAAAATGATCATGCCTAGATATTCTCATAACTATGCGCTTTTCTTTCAGTTGCTCGACATTAATTTGTTCGCCCATCGTAGAAATCTGCTATCATGAGAGAAGACACTAGTGAAACCTATGGCCCCCGGGTCTATCTTCCATCATATTAGTTTCCCGTCAACTTGCCAATTTCTGTCGGCATTATTTTATTTTGTTTCGTTTACTTTTAATCTATATCAAAAATACCAAAAATATTATCTTATCATTTCTATAAGATCTCACTTTTGTAAGTGACAGAGAAGGGATTGACAACCCCTTTTATCGTGTTCGCTAGAAGGTTCTTATTTGTTTGTGTAGGTATGAGGGACTCGCGCGTGGTCTCCTACTGGATTTATACCTTGGCTCTCAAAAACTGACGGAAATACTTACGCTATTGTGCTGCATCACCCTTTCCTCTTCGAGGGAGAACATCGCAAGCTCAGGAAGTAGCACTCTTCTAAAAGGCCGGTACTTTTCATTTGCCGACAAGGATTGTTCCATTGCGCATCAACTCTGCCTTGGACCAGATCCTCAAGTGGATGCAGGACTGCATTGCCAATGGAGTCAAGGGAGATTGGGTGTTTCCCAGTGTCACGCCAAGATGCGATTCTATCGCAATCACGCGATAAACTCATGATTGGGGCACAGCTGCATTTCGGGCGCTTAGCAAGATGGATATCATTACATCATACCTTTACATAAATAGGTGGGGATACATACAAAAGGCAACAATTGCCACATGAATACAACAACATCATACACAATACATCCGACTACGGACGAAAACACATGAAAAGCACAACGACATCCATCGTGCTATCCCAGGCTGCTGACCAGGAACCTATCCCAAGATTGAAGAAGAAGAAGAAAGAACTCCAACACAAGTAAACATCGCTCTCACGTCAAGTCATCAAAACCTGCACCTGCAACTGTTGTTATAGTATCTGTGAGCCACCAAGACTCATCAATCCCATTACCATGGGTATCAAGACCAGCAAAGCTTAATGGGTATGGAAAGGATAAGTGATGAGGTTGCAGCGGCGGCTAAACTTTTGTATGGTGGCTAACTTACGATTTCAAGAGAAATATAAGTAGCTACACGAACGGTCGCAAACTAGTAATGATGAATAAGTGATCGTATCTACTTATGTCCAAACATAACCCCACCGTGTTCTATTCCCGAACTTACTTGAAAAGACCCGATCACGGTTACTCACACGGTTGCTGTATTTTATTTCGGATCCTCTGTCAAGTTCTCTACAACCGGATATTAACAAATTCCAATCTTCCACATAACCGTGGGCACGGCTTTAGAAAGTTCAAAACCCTACAGGGGTGTCCAAACTTAGCCCATCACAAGCTCTCACGATCAGTAGAAGGAAAAACCTCCATCTTGGGGACAACCCGATCAGACTCACAATCCTGATGCACAAGACATTTCAACAATGGTAAAGCAAGTCCAGCAAGACCTCCCAGTGTGACAACACCCTGATAGTAGCCGCGCGTATCTTGTTTTAGGCCACGTCCGGATTATCCAAACTTCCAGTAGGCCAAATCCAGAGTTTCCCCTGGCGGTCACCGGGGGTTGACAGGTTTGGACCAACACTCATGAGGAGCACTGGCCCGGGTTGTAAATTAAGTCCTCGGGGTTCGGAAAGTCCCTATGCAAGTTTTAGTTATTAGCCAAATGGTAAAACCAATGTTGGGCCTTGCTGGAGGAGTTTTATTCAAAGCGAACTATCAAGGGGGGCCCATTAACCCCAAGTGTGTTAGGAACTCAAAATCAAGGAACATAACACCGGTTTATCGGAACCTAAGCCAGCATGAGTGGAACAAAACACCAAGCAAAAGCCATTACCAAGTATATATGTGCATTAATTAAGCATAAGAGATAATGTGATATTCCGAGATATACATGTTCCGACATGGAGCAAACTTCATCTTCACCTGCAACTAATAATGCTATAAGAGGGGCTGAGCACAGCGGTATCATAGCCAAACAACGGTTTGTTGGGATGGTGAAATGGTTAGAGGATGTTTCATGGCATAATGGGAGGCTTGATAAACAAGTGGAGGGTAACGCGACATAGCAATAGCATCGAGACAACTAGCATAGCAAAATAATGGTGAGATCCAAGATGACTATCATCTTGCCTAAAATTCCTCTAGGAAGAAGACCGAGACGAAGAAGAAGAAGAAGAAGCCACCTAGACGAACTAAGCGTAATCGACCGAATCCTCACGATCGCAACGAAACATGAACTAGCGAGAAGAAGCATAATCGGAAAGAAGCAAACAACATGGTAAACACACAACACTTAAAAAAGACATGATGCTCAACCAAGTATGATGCCTGACAAGGCTACATGATGCTAATCATGGCAATAGATGATGCAAACAAGAACATCACAACAAGCAAGTTTAAATGAGGCCGGAAATAACATATAACAATTCCCGTAAGTCCTCATATGCAAATTTCGAAATTGGTCCAGATCTGAACAAACCTTATGTTAGATTTTCTAAATAGCAAGTTAACAAGCACCATGATGATCTACACGATTTTCTAGTAAAGTTACATATAAAGCTCATTTAATTCGTAGCTACGGCCTAGAAGATATGACCAAAACAAGTTCAACATGGCATTGATGCAAAATGCATTAAAACATCAAGCACACACTCTCAAAACATGGATGCAACATCACATTATGAATCTATACAAAAAATCAAGCAAGGTTCATATATGACACGCTCCAAACGGGGCCACGGCTCAACACATACACATGAAACAAGTTTAAAGGACAAGCTGTCCAAAACAGCAATTAAGCATATAGCAAGCGTCAAAACAACAAGCTTCAAAAACAAGATTGACACAAACATGTCATGATCTCAAACAACATGGTAAACACACAACACTTAACCAAGACATGATGCTGAACAAAGTATGATGCTTGACAAGACTACATGATACTAATCATGGCAAGAGATAATGCAAACAAGAACATCACAACAAGCAAGTTTAAATAAGGCCACAAACAACATATAACAATTTTGGTAAGTCCTCATATGCAAATATCGGAATTGGTCCAAATATGAACAAAACTTATGTTAGAGTTGTTAAACAACAAGTTAACATGCACCATGATGATCTACATGATTTTGTAGTCAAGTTACATATAAAGATCATTTAATTCGGAGCTACAACCTAGAAGATATGAGCAAAACAAGTCAAACATGACATTGATGCAAATTGCATTCGAACATCAAGCACACACTCTCAAAACATGGATGCAACATGACATTATGAATCTACACACAAAACCAAACAAGTTTCATATAGGACACGCTCCAAACGGAGCCATAGTTCAACACATACACATGAGACAAGTTTAAAGGACAAGCTGTCCCAAACAACAACTAGGCATATAGCAAGGATCAAAACAACAAGCTATAACAACAAACTGACACAAACATGGCATGAACTCAAAGTACAGATAGCATGATTCAAATATCATCAAGGTTCAGGTTCATAGGAATCAAGATTAATCCAACATAATCAATGCAACAAGAAACTTCATATCAAATATTATAACTTGGTGAAAAAACATGGCATACTCATGAACAGAGTTAATATGATGACATGTTGGAGGCAAGAAATAATTAAGCTACAGTGCACAAACATGGCAAACAAAAGCATGGAATGCTCGTACAGAACCTGGAGCTCAAATAACACAAAATGGCATATCCATAGGATCAACAAGATCATGACATTCATCAAAAGAAGATGCAAACCTGAAATATGCTGATTCTCAAACTTTGTGAAAACCCGGGAATGCAAAACAACAACATCATGATGCTGACTTCGGAGGCACATAATAGCAAGCATAGCAATTCTAATAAACATGAAAAGGTCATGAACATGTAGTAGACATGATATAACCAAATACACAACCCCTAAGATGATAGATTAATTACAATGAGTTTGTCAAATGGAACATGTTGTTAACAGATTGACAGATGTATCATGATGACAACTTGAGAGCAAGAAAGAGACATGCTACAAGAACTTATAATTGCAAACAAGGGCATGGGTGGATAGAGCATAACAAGGTCTTCAAAATAATCTCACTGGACATCTCCAAATATGCATGAATTTGATACTAGCATCAAGCACATTGGCATCACATTATAACATTTTCAGAGTCAACAGTTTTTCTACAAGTGCAAAAACAACAACAATGAGTAGCTCACTTTGCAAGCTTGTTCCAATCATCATAGGAGATATCAAGATAAATGAATTACGCCAATGTAAATATTACATGATTATGCTCCTAAAACATGTTGACATGTTGCTCAAGCAAACATCACACAAAAAGATATGAAAAAGACAAATTGACAAGTTACAACAGTTTTCAGCAGTTAACAGCAACATGCACTTCTACAGCAGGAATTAGCATATCAAAATGTACCCTAACATGAATGCAAATCACACCATCATGTAGAGCACTCTAATATGAACATTTTGACATAAATTATACACCAAACGAATAACCAAGCACAAAATTACGTCATGTTGAAAAAGCCTATATGATGCTGATATTCAGGGACTTTGTGGAATTTCGACCTTAGGGAAAGGTGGACGGGGCGATGCGGGACGGTGCGGTGCAATAGGGGCGTTTGGCTTGAGAATGATGCCTTACAGGGATGGGATGGTTCAGATCTGGCAGAGGAGGTCGGCATGGCTCTAACGTAGATTCCGGTGACGGCGGGAGGCGGCTGGGTGAGGCGCAGGGGAGAGGCGGGATCCCGGCCCGGATCGGCCCCCGGGGCGAGGCTGTGATGGGCTCCACGGGCCCGGTGTTGTGGGAGGTGGTGGAGGCAATGACAATGGAGTGGTGGGAGCTGGCGACGGCACATATTTTAAGGAGGGCCGGGGTTTTCCTGATTTGGAAGGCTAGGGTGTCCATTTGTAGGCAAGAAGATCTAGGAGAGGGGGTCTTGGTCCGTTTCGGAGCCGTTAGATCGACATTGGACGGTCCGGAGCGGAGGTGGTTAGTTAGGTGGGCTAGATGGGCTGTGTAGAGAGGCTGGGCTAGGAGGGAGAAGAGAGAGAGAGAGGCCCGATAGAACGTTACGGAGACCGAAACATTCGACGAATAAACCGGCAATGATGCTGCTATATGTTTAACGGTTGGGCTATCAGACGGACACCGAATGCGACGAAATTTGACAGGCGATCTACCTACACTATAGTAAGACCGCGCCAAGTTTCACCTCATTTCGAGAACATTTTCCCGCCACTTATAAAAAAATTTGGAGGTGCCGTGGATGCGTGCGAGTTTGTGTGGACTCAAAACAAGCAATAGAGAGACCCGGCAACTACAGACGGATGCATGTTTTGAAAAGCATGCCGATCAAATGCACATGATGGCATGGAAAAGTGCAACACGCCAACAAATGACATGGAAACGGAAACGAATAAGAGGAAGACATGTGGCGTCGGTCTCGGGGTGTCACAACACTCCCCTACTAACAAGAGATATCGTCCCGACATCTTAGGAATGAGACATGAGAGGAATAGGAAGACCAAAGTTCTTCTTGGACAAATGAGTGAAACAAAAGAATCTTGAGAGGTTGAACAACTTGAACGAAAGAACACAATGGAGGTAAACGAGATTGCGAATCTCCATTACAAAAGAGGAAGAAGGAACATTATGAGAACCTTGTAGGTTGAAAGACATGAAACAAGAGCTCAACGAACCAATAGAATATGAAACCACACCGATATACCGAGATAGCCAAGGGACAAAAATGAAAGAATTTGGACAGCACTCCGGTTGAACATGGAAGGAACAGAACATCATCTTGACAAGATGGAACAATACTTGACGAGATGAACAACACAATATCTTCCGAAAAAATTGAAATAATGGAATGAAAAGAACTGAGAAGAAGCTGACAACTTCTACCACAAATGAATTTGAAAGATCATCTTCAAAATAAAGGCTTGAATGGAGTTGTTGAGAGAATCAATAGCAAAAGATTAAGCTGGTTGTGGACTTATGGAAGACATCTCAAAATTATGAGGTGGCAACCGGCCACTAACGGAAACAATTGATTCGAATGAGATCAATAAGGTGACAAAAACATCTTTCATCGAGAGTATAAATGGAGAACTAGGGTCATTGAAAAGCACCACAAGTAGCAACATTCCCAATGGAAGGCTTGTGGTGAAATCTCTACCAAGATAGCTCGAACGAAGAGATTGATGCGTTTTAAAATATCTCATTCTTGACAACTTCACCTCGTGACTCGTTATGAATAAAGAATGATATACTACCACCTTAAAGATAAGGGAGAAGGGATTGCACTTTGGAATGCAAGCTGAAGAATGCTTGAGATCCTCCAACAATAATCTTGATTAAAATTTGAAGAATGAATAAAATCATGAAGAACCACCAAGGAGAACTTCGGTAACAAAAAGATGATGAGATATGATAGAGGCAAAGGTGTCCCGTCTTTCGAGGAGATGGTGGCTATTGTTTTGGAAGAAGTCGACTTTGACGTTCCGACTACGAATGTGCGAGGACATCGCGCCTTAGCAATCGCTAAACCAACTCCGAGATGTTATTGACCACGCCGGAGCACGATCAACCTGACCACGAAGGTCTGTTTCCTGCAGCCAAACGAAGAATAAGCAAGAAACTGAGATTGCAATCTGGATATTGCGAATTCAAGAGGAAAGCTTTATTGATCAAGTGGGGTTCTGTGACGTCTTTGTCTGGTCGTTGAATACAAACAAAGTATGCGAAGTTGCAGCTATGGCGACCTTTAATCTAAACAAAACCCAACGTCTAAACGACGCCCTAAGGGCTGTATATATGGGGGAAAGAGGGGGGAATTTCATGGCCCTTGGGGGAGGGGTCCGAAACCAACCCTAACTCTTGTTTCCCCACACATACGGACTCTAAAAACAGCCTATACTCAAGTATTTCGAAATTACATGGGCCTGGCCCAGTAATAAGGTGCCGCAGCACCTATAATAGCCTCTGGATGAAATTTATGAAGTGGCATCTGGTATATTTTGTCCAAGGCTTCTCGCACTCATTATGGTGGCTTCAAAGTCCTGAAATCATCACTTGTAACTCCATTCTTGTTCCCCTTGCGCATGCCATCATCTCAATGCTTGATCTTGCGCCAATGTTCATCCTTCTTGTCCAAGCTAGACCCTTCATTTGTAAGCAAGACAAATGTATCCAATTTCGGCAGCATCACATTCTCATGAACATTAGAATCATTACCAAGAAACAAAAGTACCTGGTAATTTAATTGGCGTGCGCGACCTCTAGTAATTGGTCCCGTATATGTGTCAGTTGGAGCTGTGGGTGCAACCTTGTTAGTGATGTCCTCATCATCCTCCCCTTCTTGAATTGAAGTCGTCCTCGACGGAAGCTCATCTTCCTCACCCAAGTAAGGCTTTAAATCTGCAATGTTAAATGTGGGACTAACCCCAAAATCTGCAGGCAGCTCAAGTTTATATGCATTATCATTTATTTTCTCTAACACCTTGAAAGGACCATCAGCACGTGGCATTAGCTTTGATTTGCGCAAATTAGGAAACCTATCCTTACGCAAATGTAACCAAACAAGATCTCCAGGTGCAAAGACAACACATTTTCTACCCTTATCTCCAACAAGTTTATGTTTAGCATTCATGTGCTCAATATTTTCCTTAGTTAACTCATGCATTTTTAAGATCAATTCAGCACGTTGTTTAGCATCAAAATTAACCTTCTCCGAAGATGGAAGAGGCAACAAATCAATAGGTCCACGAGGTAGGAAACCATAGACGATTTCAAAAGGGCACATCTTAGTAGTAGAATGCAACGAACGATTATAAGCAAATTCAATATGAGGCAAGCATTCTTCCCACATTTTCTTATTATTCTTCAAAACAGCCCTAAGCATAGTAGACAAAGTTCTGTTGACTACATCAGTTTGTCCATCAGTTTGGGGGTGACAAGTAGTACTAAAAAGCAGTTTAGTCCCCAACTTAGCCCATAAACATCTCCAAAAGTGGCTAAGAAATTTAGTATCACGATCTGAAACAATAGTATTTGGCACACCATGCAAGCGAATAATTTCACGAAAGAACAAATCAACAACATTAGCAGCATCATCGCTTTTATGACATGGTATAAAGTGTGCCATCTTCGAGAACCTATCCACGACAACAAATATGCTATCCCTCCCCTTCTTTGTTCGAGGTAAACCCAAAACAAAGTCCATAGATATATCTTCCCAAGGAACACTAGGGACAGGCAAAGGCATATATAAACCATGAGGATTGGGTCGTGACTTAGCTTTTTGACATGTAGTGCAGCGACCAACAAAACGCTCAACATCCCGTCGCATCTTTGGCCAAAGAAATGTGTAGCAAGTATGTCCTCCGTCTTCTTCACGCCAAAGTGTCCCATTAATACTCCTCCATGCGCCTCCTGCAACAACAAAAGACGAACAGAGCTAGCTGGAATGCATAGCTTGTTAGCACGAAACACAAATCCATCATTAACGACGAACTTGTTCCTTGTTCTCCCTTCTTTACAATTCCGCAATACATCTTTAAATTCAGCATCATGCACATATTGATCTTTGATGGTCTCCAAACCAAATATTTTAAAGTCAAGTTGTGAAAGCATAGTATAACGACGAGACAATGCATCAGCAATAACATTTTCTTTTCCCTTGTGTTTAATAACATAAGGGAAAGTCTCTATGAATTCAACCCATTTAGCATGTCTACGGTTCAGTTTTGCTTGACTTTTAATGTGCTTCAAAGATTCATGATCAGAATGTATAACAAATTCTTTGGGCCATAAATAATGTTGCCATGTCTCCAAAGTCCAAACAAGAGCATATAATTCCTTATTATAAGTAGAATAATTCAGACTAGGCCCACTCAATTTTTCAGAAAAGTATGCAATAGGTTTACCATCTTGTAATAACACACCTCCTCACCCAATTTCACTAGCATCACATTCAAGCTCAAAAGTCTTATTAAAATCAAGAAGTTGGAGTAAAGGAGCATGTGTCAACTTATCTTTCAATACCGTGAATGCTTCTTCCTGTGCAGTACCCCAAACAAAAGGCACATCCTTCTTTGTAAGCTCATTGAGAGGTGCAGCAATGGTGCTAAAATCTCTCACAAAACGCCGATAGAATCCAACGAGGCCAAGGAAACTCCTCACGTGTCTGACCGTTTTGGGCTGCGGCCAACTCTCAATAGCTTCAATCTTGGCTTTATCAACCTCATTTCCCTGTGGAGTAACAACATAGCCAAGAAAAGATACTTGGTCGGTGCAAAAGGTGCACTTTCCAAGGTTACCAAACAAACGTGCATCACGTAGAGCAATAAAAACATCACGTAAATGTTCCAAATATTCCTCCAAAGATCTGCGAAAAATCAATATATCATCAAAGTAAACTACCACAAATCGTCCAATGAAAGCACGTAAAACTTCATTCATTAATCTCATGAAAGTACTAGGTGCATTAGTTAACCCAAAAGGCATGACTAACCACTCATATAATCCAAACTTAGTTTTAAATGCTGTTTTCCATTCATCTCCCAATTTCATACTAATTTGATGGTATCCACTACACAAATCAACTTTGGAGAATATTGTAGAGCCACTCAATTCATCAAGCATATCATCTAGCCTAGGAATAGGATGACGATAACGAATAGTAATATTATTAATGCTTCTACAATCAACACACATACACGATGTACCATCCTTTTTTGGCACTAAAATAATAGGAACAACACAAGGACTAAGGGATTCGCGTATATAACCTTTGTCGAGTAGCTCTTGTACTTGACGCATAATCTCCTTCGTCTCTTCTAGATTGGTACGGTATGGTGCGCGGTTGGGTAGCGATGCACCGGGAATGAAGTCAATCTGATGCTCAATCCCTCGAATAGGTGGTAATCCCGGTGGCACGTCTTGTGGAAAGACGAAGGCGAACTCCTGCAAAATGTTAGTGACAGCAGGAGGCAAAGAGGAAGGCACGTCCTCGAATGAAAATAATGCCTCTTTGCACACAAAAGCATAGCAAACAGATTTGCTTAAATCTAGATCATCAATATCAGATTTGGTGGCAAATAAACATGCAGTTTTCAATTTAATTTCAGAAGCAACAGTAGATGGTTTATTATTAGGCTTCATTTGTTGCTCAAATTCTTTTGCCACAATCTGATTTTCACTCATATTTTTCTCCTGTTTTGCTTTATTAGCTCTATTAATATCATCTTTCAAAATGGAATCAGGAGTCATAGGAAGCAAAGTAATATTTTTATCCTTATGAACAAGAGTATACTGATTGTTTCTACCATGGTGTACATAATTTTTATCAAATTGCCATGGTCTAACAAGTAATAAGGAACATGCTTGCATAGGTACAACATCACAATCAACATAATCAGCATATGTAGAGATACTAAAATGCACACGAACAGTACGTGTTACCTTAACCTTGCCACTGTTGTTGAACCATTGGATGTAGTAAGGATGTGGATGTGGTCTTGTGGTGAGAGATAGCTTCTCCACCATCTCCATGCTAGCCAAGTTGTTGCAACTCCCTCCATCTATGATCACGCGAACAGAATGTTCCTTCACAACTCCCTTTGTATGGAACAAATTATGCCTCTGATTTTGCTCCGCTTGTGTAACCTTCACACTCAAAACACGTTGAGCAACTAAACATTCATACCTGTCAGCATCTTCACGAGCCATGTATTGCGTCTCATGATCAGAATCGTCTCCACCGTGTTCTTCACGTGTAATAAGAGCCAAAGTCTCCTCATCATAGTCACTAATGGACTCATATCCACCATCCTCAGTAGCAATCATCACACGCTGAGATTTGCATTCTCTCGCAAAATGTCCTCTTCCCTTACAACGACGACAAATAATATCACTAGTGTGCCCTGTTGATGCCATGGAAGAAGAAGAACTCTGTGCAGGCCCAATAGGTGTGCTCTTGGCAGATAATGGTGGTTGTGCCTGCTTCCTTGTATCACGGCTGGAGGTAACAGCTGATGGAGTTGTCGGTGCAGTAGAATGTGTGGAAGTAGAGGATACACGCGGTGTCCATGATGAAGGTCGACCTACAGAAAAGTTAGTCCGCGCCAATGCCTGTCGATCCTGCACTTCACGTTCAGCTTTACAAGCAAGATGGAATAAACGAGTGATATTATTATAATCCTTATACTCTAGAATGGTCTGAATCTCTCTATTTAATCCACCCATAAAACGTTCAAGCATAGCTTCATTCTCCTCAACTATACCACATCTAATCATGCCAGTTTGTAATTGCTGATAATATTGTTCTACAGAATTTTTTCCTTTTCTTAAGCGCTGCAATTATCGAAGTAATTCATGTTGATAATATGGTGGAACCCAACGAGTACGCATATCAGTTTTCAAAGCAGCCCAAGTAGCTGGAATAGGATATAATCTACAATGTTCAGACCACCAAACACATGCAAAGCTAGTGAAAGCACAAACAACAGTAGGAAAACGTCTCTCCTCGGGATAGTTTAAACATGTAAAACATTGTTCAGTTTCTAATTCGCAAGTAAGATATATATCAGGAACATATCTACCCTCAAATGGTGGAACATTCAATTTTAGTTTAGGAAGATGGTCATGTACCTCAGGTGGTGGTGCAGCCCTACCGTTGCGATGATATGCATGAGGACGACCTGGTGGTGGTGGTGCTGGTGGTTGCACATAGTTCTGATTTTGGTCAACCTCATCCTCGTAATGGTCCTCCACCTCTTCAGTAGCAGCAGGGGCTACAGAAACATCAACAGCGGCACCACAAGCTTGACCAGACTCAAGGGGAACGCGCTGTGCTTGTCCCACTTGATTTGGAAGGCGTTGTTGTTGTTGTTGTTGTTGTTGTAGAGGTGGGACAGCTGCAGCAGCCGGTGGTGGTGGAAAACGCGAAAGCAATTCAACAAACTTGTTATCGAGCTTTGTTTCAAATGTCTTCTCCATGCCATCTATCTTCTCCATGGCCTCGTCAAATCTGTTTAGCACATCTTGCACCTGTTCACTCATCATTTGCTGAAACTTGTCATGAAGCTCCTTGTTTGTCAAGTTCTCCCAGTCAGTCTCGTCGGCTTGTGATCCTCGCATGGTTAGCAGCAATAGAAACACACAAGAATATGATCCTACAGACTACTAGAAAATGGTGGTGGCGGGACGTCACAAATCCGTCAAGCAAATCTCAAATTCTTTCCAGTTCTTACCCAGCAGGAGGTGGCGATCGGCAACCGTGGTAGTCAAAACTCTCAAAGGTTAGATAAAGCGATTACCAGGGAGAGTCAAAGGCACGACGTAGATGTATGTGGAGCTGGGAAGGCGTATAAGATGGTAGGAAAAATGGTCAGCAATAATCAATTCAGAGATGCAAAGTTGAATAAACGCTCAACGACGATACTATGCTGGTCCTAGGCTAGACCGTACTAGAGACGCGAGCCTAGAACACTAACAAAATCACGGCGCTGCACGTAATGAAGGGGAAAGCACACTATGAATTTTTTTCTTTTTTCGCCTTTTTTTGCGCTCTTTTTTTCACTCTTTTTGTTTTGCCGAAAATCACTATAACGGCGAGTGTCTCAAAACACTTCCCAAGTCAAACTAAGATGATAGGCACGAAAAAAAATTGACAATTTTTTTTTCAGAAACAGGGCAGCGACGACGAAAAGTGCGGTAAAAATACAGTATGGTGGCACGTGTCTCAAAAGACTCAGAAAAGGCTAAAAATAGGATAGGGAAAAAATATTTTCACCTGCCAAATTTTTTTTTTCGAGACCTACGCAGGCAAGGAAACACAAATCGGAAACCTAGATGGATCTCGAGAACAAACCTAATATGAAAAGAACTCGGATTGGTGGTGGATATTTGGTGGTAGGATATGGCAGCGGTGGTAGGTTATGGCAGCGGTGGTAGGTTATGGCAGCGATGGTGGTATGTGGTAGCGGTGGTGGGATATGACAGCGGTGGTGGTATGGCAGCGGCGATGAATATGGTGCGGCGGCGGCGTGACAAACTATGAACAGAACTCGAAACTCTAAAGACTAGACGCTAAGACCAACAACTTGACATGACGATGCAACCGCAAATTCAACAAATCAAGCACAGAAAAGATTATGCAATGGCTCAGACTGGTACGGATATGATGAACTAACTTTAATTTTTTTTTGCTTTTTTGTGGGCTGTAGGTATGAAGAACAGACTCGATCTAATCTACGAAAAACTGTAAAATCTCACCGAGCAACCTGGAACTCTGATACCACTTGATAGAGGCAAAGGTGTCCCGTCTTTCGATGAGATGGTGGCTATCGTTTTGGAAGAAGTCGACTTTGACGATCCGACTACGAACGTGCGAGGACGTCGTGCCTTAGCAATCGCTAAACCAACTCCGAAATGTTATTGACCACGCCGGAGCACGATCAACCTGACCACGAAGGTCTGTTTCCTGCAGGCAAACAAAGAACAAGCAAGAAACTGAGATTGCAATCTGGATATTGCGAATTCAAGAGGAAAGCTTTATTGATCAAGTGGGGTTCTGTGACGTCTTTGTCTGGTCGTTGAACACAAACGAAGTACGTGAAGTTGCAGCTATGGCGAACTTTAATCTAAACAAAACCCAATGTCTAAACGACGCCCCAAGGGCTGTATATAGGGGGAAAGAGGGGGGAATTTCGTGGCCCTTGGGGGAGGGGTCCGAAACCAACCCTAACTCTTGTTTCCCCACACATACGGACTCTAAAAACAGCCTATACTCAAGTATTTCAAAATTACATGGGCCTGGCCCAATAATAAGGTGACGCAGCACCTATAATACCCTCTGGAAGAAATTTATGAAGTGGCATCTGGTATATTTCGTCCAAGGCTTCTCGCACTCATTATGGTGGCTTCAAAGTCCTGAAATCATCACTTGTAACTCTATTCGTGTTCTCCTTGCACATGCCATCATCTCCATGCTTGATATTGCGCCAATGTTCATCCTTCTTGTCCAAGCTAGACCCTTCATTTGTAAGCAAGACAAATATATCCAATTTAGGCAGCATCATATTCTCATGAACATTAGAATCATTACCAAGAAACAAAAGTACCTGGTAATTTAATTGGCGTGCGCGAGCTCTAGTAATTGGTCCCGTATATGTGTCAGTTGGAGCTGTGGGTGCAACCTTGTTAGTGATGTCCTCATCAAGATAGAAATGAAGGATGAAAAGAATAAGATTTAGGCCTTGCGATGATTTAGACAGGGGTTCCGATGAGATGGCTGAGGAAACTTTGAACTCCAGAAATGAAAAGATCAAAACACTTGCAACTAGAATTTATTCACCATGAACAAACTCTGAAGTAAGGGATAACTCAACCTGATGAAAAGAATAAGAATTAAGTTATGCTTGTTCTCCCTCACTTAAATTGATGAGAAGCAATGGATTTGCATACTACTTATTCGCTTTGAGATTGATTAAAGAGGGATATAGCGCAAAACTTGAGAAAGTATTCATGAATCACCGGTAGGATTGGAAAGAACAAATGAATTATGAGATAACAAAGGAAAAAGGAACCACCATAAGAATTGAAATTGGAAGAAGAAAAGATAATTAATCGCTGGGAAGAATTAGAAAACGAATAAATAACTCGAGAGAGATTAGATACAAGAGAACGAAGAGATTGCGAACAGATTAAAGAATGCTTGAATGAAGCACCGAAGGAATATGGGGACGAACAAAGAGGCATCAATTAAGAAGAGTTGGAGGACGAAGTTCAAAATTGAGAACGAAGAAATCTTATGAAATGATGGCCTTTGGATGATCACAAAGGAAATAATTCATGATATACTCTGGATGTGTGACAAAAGAATTTGTCACGATCCGAATAATTTGAGGGGATAGCATTAAGCTTGAGCGCCGACTAGTCAAGAGAACAGACAAGATTTATTGGAACTCTTCTTTGGTCCTCAAATTTTGATGATGAGATCCACAACCAAAATTGTTAATATCTCTGGACGAATGAAAAGAGGAAAGGTTGAACCAACGATGGAATGAATTTGAAAGCGATCTTGGAGAAGGCATATGACTGATGGAATCCATACTTACGTCACACATTGAACAGAATTTGGGAATAGCTCCAAAAAAATTAGAAGAGTCAGGTAAGATCCTGGGCAAAGACCTATGAGTTATGAGCCCACCGAAGAGAAAACAACGTTGAAAAGGATGTTTGAATGAGATAAGATGCACTGGAACGATTGAAAGACTAGAATGAGGTGATAACCTTGATTTAATTTGAACGCAAACACGAATCTTATAAGATGACTTGAGAACTCAAGAATAATTATGTGGAGAGAGGCGAACGAGCGATGGGAAATATTTGAGCCAAGGGAAAGAATATGAAAAACAACGAATACTTGAATTGAATCCCCAGAAGAAAAGATGAAGAATGATGAACTAGATGAGAATTCACCCGTTGAAATCATTGAGGAAAGAATTCAAAGATTTCACACGAGTAGGCTGGATACCCGATTAAGGACTCCCGCTCTGAGAAGAGAAATGGTGGGCAGGTGGGAAAAAGAAAGACAACATAAGATGACATTGTTTAGCTTCGGACAACATTGCTTAGCTTCGGACAGGGAAACAACGTCGTTGAGAAAGAACTGAGGATTGACCACGCAAAAGACGAAGAGGGTCGAAGGAACTTGACGAGAAATGCACCGGGTGAAAAAGCTGACACCACAGCGATAGAAAGCTAATTGCGTGATGGTAAAAAAAGAAGGGTAAGAAAAGTAATTTAAAACACCTACGTCAAGATTCCTCACCAGAGCGACGAAGGGGCTGGGGAGTAAACATAATTCACACTCTCTGATATAACTAGCTCCAAAATAGGTTTTATTCTAGACCCGACAACGGCCAAACTATGATCAAACAAGGGGGCTCCTATTGTCGGTCGATGCTCTGATACCAACTTGTCACAACCAAGATGTGATTCTATCCCAATCACACGATAAACTCGTGATTGGGGCACAACCGCATTTCGGTCGCTTAGCAAGATAGATTTCATTACATCGTACCATTACATAAATAGGTGGGGATACATACAAAATGCAATAATTGCCACATGAATAAAATAACATCATACACAAGACATCCGACTATGGACTAAAACACATGAAAAGCACAACGACATGCAACCTACTATCCCAGGCTGCCGACCAGGAACCTATCCCAAGTTGTTGACCTTGGCACACTCGTGGTTCCGACGAAGCCATCGAGACGTCTTCGTGCTCCGGGACGCATGGCCCGCACACTGGTGGTCGTGGTGGAGACTGCATCGTGGGCATGGCACTTTCGGAGAGACCAGCAGCGTGGGTCGTTGTCGTGGCTTGGGGAGGCCGTGGTGGGCCAGCCTGACGTGATCTCTCCGCATCGGTGAAACAAATCATACTTTGGATGGTAGCTCACCACTCATCCATATGATCGTCTGCCGGCGGAAATTTCAGCAGCAGCTGGGCCCAGGCCACAAGGACCACGGGGTCGCTCGGCTCCTGCCGGTGCCAGCGGCTTTTGCACCATGCCCTCGTCGCTGAGAGACAACTGCTTGGACGGCGTGGTGAAGAGGCGGAGGCGCTTGTGGACCAGCGTTTCTATTCGGCGCAGCGGCCGGGTCCACCCGCCCTAGGGGTGGCACAAGCTCCAAGATCGCCCCGCGGCGAGGGCGGCCAGAGAGTTGCTATTTCCCCAGAGCGAGTGGCACCATTGAGGTTGTGCCCGCCGGCCGAATGGGGATGCTCAGAAGGAATGACCCCTCCGCACGTACCTCATGGAATGTCGCAGCTGGGGTGTTGCTGGAGCTGCTCTTCTCTGACATTTCTGGCCTCCACTTTGGCCGCGGGAGAGGCGGTGACGATGTCGTCTGCATTGATCACATTTCCCATTGTGTCTGTGTTTCTGTGCACCCCCGCAGCATCAGTGAACGCATGCGGTGGGGCCTTTGAGGTGGATGGATGAGCCGTAGTGCCAGACTTCTTCTTGGGCACCATGGTTGATGGAGCCGAAGAAGACGAAGCTGGCGATGAAGATGACGCGCTCCTTACACTGTCGGGTTCGCGCAAGTGATCCATTTACCTAGCGCACCAAAGATGTCGGGGAATAACCACGGCCACTTATGGGACGGAGGTCCCTTTTAGTTCGGCAAGGGGATGTACGTGTTGCACAAAGAGCGGAGAAGCACGGAGCAGCGCGTTGGTGATCTCACGGGCAGTTTTACCCAAGTTTGGGTTGCCGCAAGGCGTAAAACCCTACACCTTCTTTGGTGGATTGATGGTGGAATGGTGGAAAATGGACGCGCCACTCTTGCCCAGCAGGGTACGGGTTTGAAGGGCCGAATCCTTTCTAAAGTTGCCATGGGCCTTCTTTTATAGTTTAAGGGTTCACCACAGTGGCAAATTAGTCTTTCCAAGCTGATTAGATAGAAAAACAGTGCTATCATACCTAACTCTGCAGCTGACAGAGTACATTAAATGCACCTCTTAGTGTCACATCACAGCTCGTCCGGCAAGCCTTGTCGGGCTGTTTCGCCAGCTGCGTTCCTACTTGCTTGTCACGTATCTAGACGGGTGTCATTTGGTGGTTCTTGTGGTAGGAGATGGCTTCCACGTAGAATGAGGCGCCCACCAAGCCTCCTTGGAGCTTGACACCGCACTGATCAGTGATGGGTATCACTATGAGGTGGAGTTTTACCTCCGCGTGCCCCGGCAGGCCTACCGGGGCGATCTTACTGGCTTGTTGCCGGGGGAATCCGGCTCCTCGCCAGGCTCGCATGCCTCGGCAAGGATGGTTCTCCTTCTAGTGGTGTCTTTTATCTTGGTTGTCTTGATCTCCTTGGTCAGCCCTTTGATTCCTCAAGGAGCTGATCTCTCTGTGTCTTGATTTGGTGCTCGAAGTTGTAAATCTTGCCCTTGAACATGTCATAGTTTGGGGCAACGGACCCAAAGTATTTTGCACCGATAGAGGGAGGGTCAATCTTCATCAACATATTCACCAGCACCATCTCCTCTCAAACTCTACTTCATCTCTTGTATTCAACCTTTGCCTCAAAACCTCAGATTGGTACCTGTAGGTTGCTAGTAGCGTTGATTACTCCCTGTAGTTGATGCTAGTTGGTTTATTTGGTGGAAGCTCACGTGTTTAGATCCTTGATGCTTTTAAATTATTCCTCTGATTATGAGCATGAATATGCTTTGTGAGTAGTTATGTTTGTTCTTGAGGACATGTGAGAAGTCTTGTTACAAGTAATCATGTGAATTTGGTACTCGTTCGATATTTTGATGAGATGTATGTTGTCTTTCCTCTAGTGGTGTCATGTGAATGTCGACTAAATGAAACTTCACCATTATTTGGGCCTAGGGGAAGGCATTGGGAAGTAATAAGTAGCTTATGGGTTGATAGAGTGACAAAATCATAATCCCTAGTTTATGCATTGCTTCGTAAGGGGCTGTTTTGGATCCATATGTTTCACGCTATGGTTAATTTTTCTTAATTCTCCTTTCATAGTTACAGATGCTTGCAAGAGGGGTTAATCATAAATGGGAGGCTTGTCCAATTAAGGATAACACCCAAGCACCGGTCTACCCACATATCAAATTATCAACGTAACACACGTGAATCATATGAGCATGATGAAAACTAGCTTGACAATAATTCCCATGTGTCCTCGGGAGCACTTTGCTTTATATAAGAGTTTGTCCACCCTTGTCCTTTGCTACAAAAAGGATTGGTCCACCTTGCCGCACCTTAGTTACACTTGTTACTTGTTACCATTTACAAATTATCTAGTCACAAAACTATCCGTTACCTATAATTTCAATGCTTGTAGACAATACCTTGCTGAAAACAGTTTGACATTTCCTTCTGCTCCTCATTGGGTTCAACACTCTTACTTATCGAAAGTACTACGATAGATCCCCTATACTCATCAATTTCCAACACGGATCCTTGGAGAAGGAGTGGTTCATAGAAATACCAACTTGATCATGAACTCAACATAACGGTCAGGGAAAAACCTATTAATACCAAGAAGATTTTAGAATATCACGAACCACCGATATGTTATTAAGCTCGAGAATAATCTTGCATTTCAGGGCAAGATGATATGATCAAAGAGCGAGAGATTGACACAATCCCAAGTCAATGATCGATAAGTGCACCACGAAAAATTGAGTAGGTGGCAGGATCAATCTTAGAATGGCAATTCGATAGCCAACACGCTAAAAAGAAAAATTTTCCATTAACTACCAAGCAACAAGGTTGCTAAGAGTATTGATTTCACACAACATGGTTCACTTGTTGGTTTTCCGGTTATAACCACATGGAGACCAAGAAATGAATAATGATGGCGAGAAGTATCATTGTATCAAGATTTCATAGGAGGTGGTGCAATTCCCATCACATTCTTGACATAAAGAGGGTAATACTTGAAGGTAGAATAGATCAAGAGCTGGATTAGCATTCTTGATCTGCGGAGTACAACTGCTTGACCGAATCCTAGCTATGGATGAGGTACTGAAGTTTGCTTCTCCTACTCATTGTGAAATGGGATGACTTGACTGATGTACTCGGTGGGAAAAGTGGTCTTTCGTGATTTGACGGCTAATTTACTTGCTTCAGCGAAAACGCGCGGTAGGGCGTCCCACGTCAGGAAGAATATATGCGTGCACCACCCGGGAGGACCCCGAAACCGCGCGGTAGGGTGTGCCATGTCTCCGCACGGAGGAAAAATGTGCGTGTAAAAATTTACTGTATCACACGTAGTACCTATGGTTCGACCTCGGGACCCAGCCAGTCGGTCGAAAACACCCCACTAGCCACACAGCTTCATCATGCTAACAAGGCACGGAGGATAGGTGTGGTTAGCTCCGTCTCGACCAGCCACAACATCTCTTGTTCTAGGCGATTCTTCTATTTTCCAAGCTTTTTTTAGTTGTAATAACACCATGGCAACTAGCGCCGCTCTTCGTGTGTGCCCGTGCGAAGGTTAGACGTTGGAGAGAAGAGATAGATCGCAGACCTGGGACCCACCAGTAAGTGAGTCAACGGTCATGCACGTGTTGACGAGGCACTCCCTCTACTCTACTCAACGTAATACTGTATAAAATCAAGTTATGGGACAAAGCCAACAACCGTTGTTGTTTCAGGCTATCGACTTACGCTTTGTAGTCCAGGTTGCCAGTTCAAATCTCGTCTTTCATATTTGTTAGTTTTAGGTCCAAATTTGATTAATGACAAGTGGGACCCCCGTGTGTTGCTCCAATATTTCAGTGTAGGATGGTTTTTTACAAACACTTTGCACGGTTAGACAAGTAACCGCACAAGTTACACGTATTTTGCAAGTTTACGAACAAAAATGACAGCGGCATAGAATATCACATCCACCTCGCAGGTTAGATGCTATGGTGATACGAGTTTTTACACTGTTGGAAGTGAGATCCAATGGCTTGGGAGTAGTCCTTGTAATTATGCGAAATTTCCAAACTCTCCAAAGGTTTTTTTGCAAATAAAATATTTAGGTCTCGTGTGTGCCACTGCATCTTGGATCCAACGGCTGCCCGTTGCTCATATTAGGTGCTCCCCGTAGCTTAATTACCCGCTACAGTGATATGAGCATTGATACGTCTCCAACGTATCTATAAATTTTTATTGTTCCATGCTATTATTTATGATGTTTTGGATGTTTAATGGGCTTTGTTATTCACTTTTATATTATTTTTTGGGCCTAACCTATTAGCCCAAACGCCCAGTCCTGTAATGCCCAGGATGGGACTATACCTCCTACGTGTCGAGGCACGACTTAAAGGTATAAGCCCATTCTGGAATGATCTCAAGTTTGGTATCTTTGCACGACTCATGTAAAAGAGGGAATAAATTGCAAAAGGAGATAGTTGTCTTACACTCGCCACTTCACACAATACATTACGTAAGCAAAACATCATTCAAAACATCACAACCTGACTACGGGCGAAGAACCAAAAGAAAGATACCAAAAACATAAAGCCACAGGTCCGAATCGCCCCTAGTAGAAACCACTACCGATCGTCGAAATGTCACAAACACACGGCCACTCTCTTCATCGAGCTCCCAGTGAAGCACTTGAAGCAGCTCCTGCATCAATCTCGGCTGAACCTGCATCTGGTGTTGTAGTATCTGTGAGCCACGAGGACTCAGCAATCCCATAACCATGGGTATCAAGACTAGCAAAGCTTATGGGTAGGAGGAGGTAAAGTGGTGAGGTTGCAGCAGCGGCTAAGCAAATATGGTGGCTGACTTATGAGTACAAGAATAAGATGAGCATCTACGCAAACGGTCGCAAAAGTAGTGATCGCTAAAGATCCTGAACTACATACGAATCAAACATAACCCCACCGTGTTCTCTTCTCAAAGTGAAAAGAGACAGTCACGGTTACTCACATAGTTGTGTGTTTTACTTCGGATCCTCTGTCAAGTTTTCTACAACCGGACATTAACAAATTCCAATCTGCCACATAACCGCGGGCACGGCTTTCGAAAGATTATAACCCTGCAGGGGTGTCCCAACTTAGCCCATCACAAGCTCTCACGATTAGCTGAAGTGATAAATATAATATCATCACCCCTTATCTTAGGGAAATCCGATCAGGCTCGGCATCCCGGTGCACAAGACATTTCGACAATGGTAAAACAAGTCCAGCAAGACCTCCCGGCGTGTCGACACCCTGATAGTAGCCGCGCGTATCTCGTCTCAGGCCACAACCGGATGGGCGAAGCTACAAGTTTATATCAATCCTCGAGTTTCCTCGTGGTGACCCCGCAGGCTCCCCGTTTGGGACCAACACCATCAGCACTGGCCCCCCCCCCTGTTATGTAGAATTAAGAACCCGGGGACATGACCCCATATGCAATTAATTAATTATTTAAGTTGTTATTATGAGCAAATTAAAACCAATGTTGGGCCTTGCTGGAGGAGTTTTATTCAAAGTCGAACTGTCAAGGGGTCCCCACCCACCCATCGTGTAAGGAACGCAAAATCAAGGAACATAATGCCGGTTTATCGGCGCCTAAGGTGGCATGAGTGGAACAAAACACCGAGCAAAAGGCCAAGCCTTCCACCCATACCCAGTATATAGGTGTGTTAATAATAATTATAGATATTGTGATATTCCAACAACAAGTTCCCTCCTGGAACTATCTTCATCTTCACCTGCAACTAACAACGCTATAAGAGGGGCTGAGCAAGCGGGTAACATAGCCAAACAGTGATTTTGCTAGGAAGGTTTCAAATGTTAGAGGTTTCATGGCAACAAGGAGAGGCTGACATAAAAGATGGGTAGCGCGACATGTAACGATAGCATCGAGACAACTAAGCATGGCAATGGTAGTAAAGGTATCCAAGGGTATGCTCATCTTGCCTGGGATTCCGCAAGGGAGAAGAACGGATCCATGAAGTAGACGGAGCAACATAGACGAGCGAATCCTCACAACTCCGGAACGAAACCGAAGCTAACAAGAGGAGCAACCGTAAAGAAGCAAACAACACGGTAAACACACAAGCATAAACATGGCATACGATGCACATCCAAGTATGATGCATGTCCGGTTTAATTATGCATGGCATGGCAATGTGCACAAACAAAACTACAAGTTAAGTGGAGCTCAGTATGCAACGAGTTGCATATTGACAAAACACCACATTTTAATTATATAATTGACTCTCGTTTATTTACAAGGCAAGGTTAAATGTTTTTAACATAGCAAGAGGTGAATCAAAAGCAAACTACCTATTTAGGCAATTTAAATGAGGCCAGAAAATAACAACAACAATTCCGGAAATCCCCATGAGCATGTTTAGCAAATTTTAAGCAAACAACAATTCACACATTTAATGTTGTTAACATGATGCGGATGACATGATCAAGTTTATGCAATTTTTATTAAAAGGGGTGACATAAGAGATATGAAGTATTTGTCACCATGGAGGAAAGAAAGGGGTGCCACGGCAACGAACCGAAAATGATGCAACGCAACATCTCGGTTCCGATTTCTCGTTGAGAGTCCGGAGCAAAAGAAAAGATGGCGTGAGCAGGTCGAACAAGATGAAAGGTGGGGTGATCCTGTCACCGGGTTCCCACAGGTTGGCGACGAGGCAACCAAGGAGCACGACAAAAGATGAAACGGGCACGAAGCACACAAGGGAAACATTTCATACAACACAACAAGCAATCACAATCGTTCATCCACAGGGTCGTCTCGGTATACCTTCGAAGCGTGCGTTTTCGGGGCGGTTCGAGGTCGTAGTGGAAGTAGTGGTACTCGCGGTCGTAGAGGAAGTAGTGGAAGTAGACGTTCTGTAGAGGTACTCGTTATGTAGCCGTTCTCGCGATTCGTAGAGGAAGTAGGCGTTCCGTTATCGTGTCTTGGTACTTGATGTATCGCCGTGTAGTTGTTCCCGTTCGTAGTCGTTCATGTCTCCGAAGAGGTACTTGTCGCGTCGTCTTGTGTCGTCGTGTAGGCGTTCCCGTTCGTAGATGTACTTGTCATCGGAGGGGTACTTGGGGTCTTCGGACTTGGCGCAATCCTCGACAACGGTGCTTGGCGGTCCGGTCTCGGTTCTTGTGACGTAGAGGTACTTGGTGGAACCGAAGGCTCCGAGCACTTGGCAGCAACTTGGCGAGGAGGTCCACACGAGCACTCGATGGGGTCAACGTGCAGGATCAGGACGATGCAGGGCGGCGACAACCTTGTTGAAGTGGTGAAGGGCGCGCTCGAGAACGGCGGGGAGGCCGGCGAGCTGGAGGGCCCGCGGCATGGGGTGGCGCAGAGGAGGAGGCCGCTCGGGCCTGGAGAGGAGGGGCGCGGCGCCATGGCCTTGGCGACAGAGGGAGGCCACGACGCAGCGCTGGGGCGGCGTCGGCGCTCGGAAATGGAGGCGCGTCCCTGGCGCGCGCTGGAGGGCGGCGGATCCTGGCCGGCCCGCGGGAGCAGCGGCGCGGCAGGGGACGGGCGCGTCGGGGCCGGAGGGAGGCGCGGGCTAGAGACGATGGCAGTTCCTGGCCGCGGCTTGAGAGGCCTTGGCGGCGCGCAGAGGAGGCGAGGGATGAAGGCGCGGTCGCTGGACGGCCGAGGCGCTCGGAGGCGGCCTGACCGCTGGGGAATGGGCTCTAGACGATCGATGTAAGAGGTCGGGCGTCTCGATGCTGGAGAGGAGAGGCTCGGGGGGATCGGGTGGACGGGAGATGGAGGCGAGCGAGGGTGAGTGCGGCGGCGGCGATGAGAGCGAGGGGATGCTGCTCGAGGGGGCTGCGGCGCGCTGAGGGAAGAGAGGAGCGACGGGTCGGGGAGCTAGGGTTAGGAAGATAGATGGGCCACGAGGGGCTGGTGGCTGATGGGCCTAGCAGGCCGGCTGGGCTGCTGGGCTAGGACGCGGTTGGGCTCTTCCTTTAACTGATTTTTTAGCAGAAACCAAATAAGGAGAAGAATAGAATGAGGAGGGGGGTTAGGGAAATAGTTAGCACAAGGGACTAATTTTCTCGGGCTCATAAAAATGAGCACGGTCCGAGAAAAATAGAAAATGCATGAACGAAAAAAATATATAATTCAAACATATTTGAATTTAATTCAAAAGAGTTTGAACTAAGACTTGATTATTGAAGTGTCCAAAAATGTTGAGGTTTTTGGAGGAACCTCGATAAACGAGAAAATAAATAAGTGGGAAGGTTTTCACGGTGAAACTTGAATTAAGAGGCATGGGGAAAATTATGCAAGTGTGTTGGGTTAATTCCAAACAAATGGAATATTTATTTATAATAGCTCCATAATATTAGGAGGATATGTTATAAAGAGAAGTCATCCTTCGCTCGATTTAAATGGACCGAAGGTCCACACGATTTATTTAAGGTGAGATGCAAAATAAATATGACATGATGGCATGATGACAAGATGTAATGCAAAAATAAATAACACCACAGAAAAGAAACACACGGGAGAAACCCGGAACATCTGGAATCTCTGGAATCTTCTGGGACGTCGGTCTTCGGGCGTCACAACTCTCCCACACTAACAGAGGATCTCGACCCGAGATCCTAGAGATGGCACCGGGTAGAAACGAAAAAGAAGAGGTAAGCAAAGTTGCTTCTTGGACAAATGAGTGAAACCAAAGAACCTTGAGAGGTTAAACAAGTTGAAAGAAGAATACAACGGAGATGAACGAAGATGAAACACTCCGTTAGAAAAAGATGAACAAGGTACATTATGAGAACCTTGTAGGTTGAAAGACATGAAACAAGAGCTCATGGAAGACAAAAGAATTCCAAAACCACTCCGGTTAACCAAGATTGAGAAGGAATAAGAACGAGATAATTTGGACAGCACTCCGTCTGAAAATGGAAGGAGTTAACAAGAACTTGGCAAGTTCGGAAGATACTTGATGAAAACAACAACACACAGCCTCCGAAACAATTAAAAGAATGGCACAAGGTTAAGAAGGATTTCAGACAGCACTCCGGTTGAAAAGAGAGGCAAAACATGAAAAGATGAGAGAATTTGAATGAAGAATACAACACTTTGGTTAAATGATAAGCAAGGGAAAGAACAAGATCTCGATAAAAAGAGATGCTGGTCAAAGAGAGCAACATCACAATGCCCCCGGAATGAAAGAATAGAATATAGATCAACGAAAGAAGTGAATGGAGAAGAAAAATGACAACTTCTCCCACAAATGAATTAGGAAATCCTCCTTACAAAGAAGGGTTGAATGGGGTTGATGGAAAAATCAACAACGAAAATGAATAAGCTTGATGTGGGCTTATGGAAAACATCTCAAAATTAAGAGGTGACAACCAGCCACTAACGGAAATATTTGATTGGATTGAGATCAACAAGGAGACAATAAACTTATTTCACCGGAATGATAAATGAAGAATTTGGGTCATTTATAAGCACCATGATAGCAACAATTCTCAAGGAAAGCATTTAGGTGAATTATAACCCAAGATGACTCCAACGAATAAATTGAATGGTTGGAAAGATCTCCTGAACAAAGAAAATGATGAGTTTAAATATCTCATTCTTGATAACTCGTGAATCATGAAACGTGAAGGAATTGTCAAGAATGACATAACACCATCTGAAAAGATAAGGTAGAAAGGATTGTAATTGGAAAGCATGATGAAGAATGCTTGAGCTCCAACAATAATCTTGATGAAGACTTCGAGGATGAATTAAATCTTGATGAACCACCATGAAAACTTCGGTAATGAAAGCATGAGAAGTGAAAGATGAAAAGAATAAGATTCAAGGCCTGGGTGAATTAGATGGAGCTTTGAAATGATATAATTGAAATAACTTGGAGCTCCGGAAAACAAGATGAACAACTTAGGACCGAGAATATGATATGATGAACAAGCTCCGGACAAAAGATTAATCACTTGGAAGAAACTAGAATAAGATTTATGTTATGCATATCCTTCACCAATTTAAATTGATGACAACCAAAGGATTTGGCATACTACTTATTCTCGTTGCAAAGAATTAAAGAGAGATCTCGCACAAACTTGAGAATAATCTTGAACGACTCACCGGTAGGATTATGAAAAGAACAAATGAATTAAAACGATAACAACGGAAGAATAATCTTGAAAGAACCACCGTAAAAATAGGGAGACGAATGAAGAGACATCAATGAAGAATATTTGGAGGACGAAGTTGAAAACTGAGAACGAAGAAATATTCTGAAATGATGGCCTTCGGAGAATCACAATGCAAAGAATTCATGAAATGCTTTGGCTGGTATAAAAGAATTCCTCACAATCGGAACAATAATGAGGATGGCATGAAGCTAGAGCCACAACTAATCACAAGAATGGCCAAGAATTAAGAGAAACTCTTCTCCGGTCTTCAAATGTTGAGAATGACAAGGAGAAACACCTTGAAGAATTGCGAGATACTCCGGAAGAATAAAAAGATGGAAGGTTGAGCTAAAGATGGAAATAATTGAAAACAAGCTTGGAGAAGGCATGTGACTGATGGAAATCATTCTTACGTCACACTTTGAAAAGAATTGAGTATAACTCCAGAAAAAATAGAAGAGTCAGGTAAGATCCTGGGAAAGACCTGTGGGTTAGGGCCCACTAAAGAAATCACCGTTGAAAAGATTGCTTAAGAGATATTACACCGGTTGAATTAAATGGCTTGAATGAGATAACAATCTCAAAATAGCTTGAACGGATTGAGAATGGAATTATGAATCTTCAGCACTCCGGATATGAATAACAAGAGGAGAATGATTAATTGGTGCACCGGAATAAGAAAGCATTGAAGGAAAAGAATGAAGAAACATCACATGAATAAAATGGATATTTCATTTGAGAATTTCTTGCTCCGAGAATAAGAAGGGTGGGAGGGCGGGGAAACAAAGACAACTTGAGACGAACAAAATGGACATCGGTTGAAAAAGAATTTAACATAACCATCTTGATGATTAAGAAGGACTAGCACTCCCATAGAAATATGAGAACACCGATTAAGAAAGGTATGGAATCAACATTTGACAACGAAGCAACTCGAATACCAGAATCAAAACGAAACAAAGGATAGATATGTTGCAACAGAATCTTCACAATATCATTCAAACAGAGAATTGAACGAATGAATTCCGCAGGTACATCAACTTGACGAGAAGCCACTAGGGAGAACAAAAGATAAATAAAAACAATAAGGAGCAGATAAAACAAATACAAGATAGAAGCTTCGTCCGACATATTCGTGCTGAAAGCTCATGGAACGTGTTACAAAAGGGTTTTGGAATCCCCGGATCAGCACAGCCAAGGACCCTTTAAGATGCAACTCCCGATCGGAACAAGCCCATAAAACCACTTCACTCAATGTAGAACCCCGAACTTCATATCATGCATTCGTTGGAAGAATGCCTAGAACTACTGGATGAACCCACCTATTAATTTCCGAAAGTTTCCAGTTATGCAATCAGGTGTTGGGGATACAGGGGAAGCACCGCGCACTCAACTCTAATCCTATAGCCAGCTGTATCCATCCTTCAACACATAACCAGTTATCTTCGGAAACCGTTTACCTCGGACCTTCGAAACGCATCCACTATACAAGCTATGGCAATACTCCCGAACTACCTCCCCAATACTGGGTGATGTCGGGGTTATCTTGCCACTAACCGCATAGGAGAGTTTACGATGTCGGCCGTATTAAGTATTCCATAACTGATACGATATATTTGTGACGACAACACCTCGGAGCTCAACTCCCCGGGACACTGCCACAACCCCTAATGACAGGAGGCATCGAGAACAATGTTCTCGTCACAAAGACATCGGAACAATCCAAACAATACTCGCGTGATCCTAAAAAAATTTGGTGGATTTTTGAGAGTAGAAGAGACAAGAGTAATCGTCAGGAGTCCTCACCAGAGTGAAACGAGATGAGGAGCAAAAGAAATCCTACTCTCCGATATATATATAGGACTCAAAACATTTTAAGTGTGTGCCTAGACTCAACCGTCAACGATTCGATCAATCAGTGGGGGCTTCTAGGTCGGAGAAGGCTCTGATACCAACTTGTAATGCCCAGGATGGGACTATACCTCCTACGTATCGAGGCACGACTTAAAGGTATAAGCCCATTCTGGAATGATCTCAAGTTTGGTATCTTTGCACGACTCATGTAAAAGAGGGGTTAAATTGCAAAAGGAGATAGTTGGCTTACACTCGCCACTTCACACAATACATTACATAAGCAAAACATCATTCAAAACATCACAACCCGACTATGGGCGAAGATCCAAAAGAAAGATACCAAAAACATAAAGCCACAGGTCCGAATCGCCCCTAGTAGAAACCACTACTGATCGTCGAAACGTCACAAACACACGGCCACTCTCTTCATCGAGCTCCCAGTGAAGCACTTGAACCAGCTCCTGCATCAATCTCGGCTGAACCTGCATCTGGTGTTGTAGTATCTGTGAGCCAGGAGGACTCAGCAATCCCATAACCATGGGTATCAAGACTAGCAAAGCTTACGGGTAGGAGGAGGTAAAGTGGTGAGGTTGCAGCAGCGGCTAAGCAAATATGGTGGCTGACTTACGAGTACAAGAATAAGATGAGCATCTACGCAAACGGTCGCAAAAGTAGTGATCGCTAAAGATCCTGAACTACATACGAATCAAACATAAACCCACCGTCTTCTCTTCTCAAAGTGAAAAGAGACAGTCATGGTTACTCACACAGTTGTGTGTTTTACTTCGGATCCTCTGTCAAGTTTTCTACAACCGGACATTAACAAATTCCAATCTGCCACATAACCGCGGGCACGGCTTTCGAAAGATTATAACCCTGCAGGGGTGTCCCAACTTAGCCCATCACAAGATCTCACGATTAGCTGAAGTGATAAATATAATATCATCACCCCTTATCTTAGGGAAATCCGATCAGGCTCGGCATCCGGGTGCACAAGACATTTCGACAATGGTAAAACAAGTCCAGCAAGACCTCTCGGCGTTTCGACACCCTGATAGTAGCCGCGCGTATCTCGTCTCAGGCCACAACCGTATGGGCGAAGCTACGGGTTTATATCAATCCTCGAGTTTCCTCGTGGTGACCCCGCAGGCTCCTCGTTTGGGACCAACACCATCAGCACTGCCCCCCCCCCCCTGTTATGTAGAATTAAGAACTCGGGGACATGACCCCCTATGCAATTAATTAATTATTTAAGTTGTTATTATGAGCAAATTAAAACCAATGTTGGGCCTTGCTGGAGGAGTTTTATTCAAAGTCGAACTGTCAAGGGGTCCCCATCCACCCATCGTGTAAGGAACGCAAAATCAAGGAACATAATGCCGGTTTATCGGTGCCTAAGGTGGCATGAGTGGAACAAAACACCGAGCAAAAGGCCAAGCCTTCCACCCATGCCCAGTATATAGGTGTGTTAATAATAATTATAAATATTGTGATATTCCAACAACAAGTTCCCTCCTGGAACGATCTTCATCTTCACCTGCAACTAACAACGCTATAAGAGGGGCTGAGCAAGCGGGTAACATAGCCAAACAGTGGTTTTGCTAGGAAGGTTCCAAATGTTAGAGGTTTCATGGCAACAAGGAGAGGCTGACATAAAAGATGTGTAGCGCGACATGTAATGATAGCATCGAGACAACTAAGCATGGCAATGGTAATAAAGGTATCCAAGGGTATGATCATCTTGCCTGGGATTCCGCAAGGGAGAAGAACGGATCATGTAGAAGAAGCAACATAGACGAGGGAATCCTCACAACTCCGGAACGAAACCGAAGCTAACAAGAGGAGCAACCGGAAAGAAGCAAACAACACGGTAAACACACAAGCATAAACATGGCATACGATGCACATCCAAGTATGATGCATGTCCGGTTTAATTATGCATGGCATGGCAATGTGCACAAACAAAACTACAAGTTAAGTGGAGCTCAATATGCAACGAGTTGCATATTGACGAAACCCCACATTTTAATTATATAATTGACTCTCGTTTATTTACAAGACAAGGTTAAATGTTTTTAACATAGCAAGAGGTGATTCAAAAGCAAACTACCTATTTAGGCAATTTAAATGAGGCCGGGAAATAACAACAACAATTCCGGAAATCACCATGAGCATTTTTAGCAATTTTTAAGCAAACAACAATTCACACATTTAATGTTGTTAACATGATGCGGATGACATGATCAAGTTTATGCAATTTTTATTAAAAGGGGTGACATAAGAGATATGAAGTATTTGTCACCATGGAGGAAAGAAAGGGGTTCCACGGCAACGAACCGAAAATGATGCAACGCAACATCTCGGTTCCGGTTTCGCGTTGAGAGTCCGGAGCAAAAGAAAAGATGGCGTGAGCAGGTCGAACAAGATGAAAGGTGGGGTGATCCTGTCACCGGGTTCCCACGGGTCGGCGACGATGCAACCGAGGAGCACGACAAAAGATGAAACGAGCACGGAGCACACAAGGGAAACATTTCATACAACACAACAAGCAATCTCAGGCGTTCATCCACGGGGTCGTCTCGGTATACCTTCAAAGCGTGCGTTTTCAGGGCGGTTCGAGATCGTAGTGGAAGTAGTGGTACTCGCGGTCGTAGAGGAAGTAGTGGAAGTAGACGTTCCCTAGAGGTACTCGTTATGTAGCCGTTCTCGCGATTCGTAGAGGAAGTAGGCGTTCCGTTATCGTGTTGTGGTACTTGACGTATCGCCGTGTAGTTGTTCCCGTTCATAGTCGTTCATGTCTCCGAAGAGGTACTTGTCGCGTCGTCTTGTGTCATCGTGTAGGCGTTCCCGTTCGTAGATGTACTTGTCATCGGAGGGGTACTTGGGGTCTTCGTACTTGGCGCAATCCTCGACAACGGTGCTTGGCGGTCCGGTCTCGGTTCTTGTGACGTAGAGGTACTTGGTGGAACCGAAGGCTCCGAGCACTTGGCAGCAACTTGGCGAGGAGGTCGACACGAGCGCTCGATGGGGTCAACGCGCAGGATCAGGACGATGCAAGGCGGCGGCAATCTTGTTACAGTGGTGAAGGGCGCGCTCGAGAACGGTGGGGAGGCCGGCGAGCTGGAGGGCCCGCGGCATGGGGCAGCGCGGAGGAGGAGGCCGCTCGGGCCTCGAGAGGAGGGGCGCGGGGCCATGGCCTTGGCGACGGAGGGAGGCCACGACGCGGCGCTGGGGCGGCGCCGGCGCTCGGAAATGGAGACGCATCCCTGGCGCGCGCTGGAGGGCGGCGGATCCTGGCCGGCCCGCGGGAGCAGCGGCGCGGCAGGGGACAGGCGCGTCGGGGCCGGAGGGAGGCGCGGGCTGGAGACGACGGCAGCTCCTGGCCGCGGCTTGAGAGGCCTTGGCGGCGCGCATAGGAGGCGAGGGATGAAGGCGCGGTCGCTGGATGGCCGAGGCGCTTGGAGGCGGCCTGATCACTGGGGAACGGGCTCCAGGCGATCGATGTAGGAGGTCGGGCGTCGCGACGCTGGAGAGGAGAGGCTCGGGGGGATCGGGTGGACGGGATATGGAGGCGAGCGAGGGTGAGTGCGGCGGCGGCGATGAGAGCGAGGGGATGCTGCTCGAGGGGGCTGCGGCGCGCTGAGGAAAGAGAGGAGCGACGGGTCGGGGAGCTAGGGTTAGAAAGATAGATGGGCCGCGAGGGGCTGGTGGAGGCCCGAGCTGGGCTGGTGGCTGTTGGGCCTAGCAGGCCGGCTGGGCTGCTGGGATAGGAGGCGGTTGGGCTCTTCCTTTAACTGATTTTTTAGCAGAAACAAAATAAGGAGAAGAAAAGAATGAGGAGGGGCGTTAGGGAAATAGTTAGCACAAGGGACTAATTTTCTCGGGCTCATAAAAATGAGCACGGTCCGAGAAAAATAAAAAAGGCATGAACGAAAAAAAATATAATTCAAACATATTTGAATTTAATTCAAAATAGTTTGAACTAAGACTTGATTATTGAAGTGTCCAAAAATGTTGAGGTTTTTGGAGGAACCTCGATAAACGAGAAAAGAAATAACTGGGAAGGTTTTGACGGTGAAACTTGAATTAAGAGGCATGGGGGAAATTATGCAAGTGTGTTGGGTTAATTCCAAACAAATGGAATATTTATTTATAATAGCTCCATCGTATTAGGAGGATATGTTATAAAGAGTAGTCATCCTTCCCTCGATTTAAATGGACCGAAGGTCCACACGATTTATTTAAGGTGAGATGCAAAATAAATATGACATGATGGCATGATGACAAGATGCAATGCAAAAATAAATAACACCGCACAAAAGAAACACACGGGAGAAACCCGGAACATCTAGAATCTCTGGAATCTTCTGGGACGTCGGTCTTCGGGCGTCACAAGTTCAGATTGCTGTTTTCTGCCTATTTCAGGATTTTACAGAAAAGGAATATCAAACGGAGTCCAAACGGAATGAAACCTTCGGGAGAGATATTTTTGGAGCAAAATCTCCACGTGAGACTTGAGAACCACGGAATAGGGCTGACGTGGCACCCACGAGGGCGGGGGGGGGGGGGCTCCCCCCCTCTACAGGGCGCGCAGCCCTGCCTCGTGGGCCCCACGTTTGGCCCCCAGTGCCCTCCTTCCTCCTATATATACCTATGAACCCCGAAAACATCAGGCACAGATAAAAAAACCCTTGTTCCACCGCCGCAACCTTCTGTTCCCACGAGATCCCATCTTGGGGCCTGTTCCGGAGCTCCTCCAGAGGGGGGATCTACCACGGAGTGCTTCTACATCATCATCATCGCCTCACCATGAGTTGTGAGTAGTTTACCACACACCTTCGGGTCCATAGTTAGTACCTAGATGGCTTCTTCTCTCTCTTTGGATCTTAATACCAAGTTCTCCTTGGTCTTCGAGGAGATCTATACGATGTAATCTCTTTTTGCGGTGTGTTTGTCCATATCCGATGAATTGTGGGTTTATGATCAAGATTATCTATGAGAAATATTTGGTTCTTTTCTGAACACTTTTATGTATGATTATAATATCATTGCAAGTCTCTTCGAATTATTGGTTTGGTTTGGCCTACTAGATCTATAGTTCTTGCAATGGGAGAAGTGCTTGGCTTTGGGTTCAATCTTGTGGTGTCCTTTCCCAGTGACAGTAGGGGCAGCAAGGCACGTATTATATTGTTGCCATCGAGGATAAAAAGATGGGGTTTATTTCATATTGTTTGAGTTTATCCCTCTACATCATGTTATCTTTCTTAAGCGTTACTATGTTCTTATGAAATACTTTAGATGCATACTGGATAGCGGTCGATTTGTGGAGTAATAGTTGTAGATGCAGAATCGTTTCGGTCTACTTGTTTCGGACGTGGTGCCTATATATAATGATCATGCCTAGATATTCTCATAAGTATTCACTTTTCTATCAATTGCTCGACAGTAATTCGTTTACCCACCATAGAATTTTGCTATCATGAGAGAAGCCACTAGAGAAACCTATGGCCCCCGAGTATATTCTCAATATATCAATATACAATCTACTTTACTTTTCCGTTTTTACTTTCTGAGCTTTTATCCAAAAATACCAAAAATATCAAACTATCATATCTATCACCCGTAAATGGATTGACAACCCCTTATCGCGTTGGCTGCGAAGTTCTTATTTGTTTGTGTAGGTGCGAGGGACTCGCGCGTGGTCTCCTACTGGATTGATACCTTGGTTCTCAAAAACTGAGGGAAATACTTACGCTACTGTGCTGCATCTCCCTTTCCTCTCCGAGGGAATACAACGCAAGATCGAGAAGTAGCAAGAAGAATTTCTGGTGCCGTTGCCGGGGAGGCTTACACAAAAGTCATATACCAAGTACGTATCACAAACCCTTATCCTTTGCATTACATTTATTTGCCTCTCGTTTTCCTGTCCCGCACTTCACACTTGCTGTCAGGGATATTACTAGCAGGTATAAACCGGCTAGGGAGATCCGGATTACACTTACATAGTTGTGTTATTATAAGCCCGGTAGAATATAAACCGGAGGTTACGGCCCATAGAGGTTTGGGGCCCATATGTAAAGCTTACGGTTTATGAACCGTCATATCATGTAACTTGAGGTGTAAGGTAGAAAGAGTAGAGACCGAGGCGGATACGATTATGAGCTGGCCTCGGGACTCTGTGAACCGGACCGGGCGTCGCCTCCTATATAAAGGGATGACCCGGCGAGGGTTCTAGGACAAGCAACAACCCGTCGAGACACAGGAAAGCAATCCGCTCCCTGTTTCATCGACGCCCATGCAATACCAAACCAAACTAGATGTAGGCTTTTACCTTCATCGAAGGGGCCGAACTAGTATAAACGCTCTGTGTCCTTTATGTGCTTTTAACCTCTTCAAGCTAACCCGCGCGATGGCCTCACACCTAAGTCCTCTAAACCGGACATCTGCCGTGCCAATTCCACGATAGTTGGCGCCCACCGTGGGGCTATCGCACGATGGTTTTGAGTTCTTGAAGGGCAGCTTTGAAAGACTCAAGGGTTACGCGGTTGGCCGGATGACCAAGAGTCGCCGCGGCCGGTTCTATATCAACGACGCAGGTTGGGGCCCCGAGGCCGATTCAATCGAATATGGGTACCGGGTCCCCTTCGGCGGCATCCACGTTTTCATTGGCAAGATTGATGAACCGGGGCCTGAGCCGGACATCTTCCCCAACATCATCGAGCTGGCTCAGCGTGCGAGATCGGCCTGGATTCAGCCCGCCGTGAAGCGTGTCTTTGTTGGAGCAGTGCATGGAGTCCAAGCCGAGGACGGATCGGATTCTGGAGGCGAGACCGTTGTCTATTCTGATGATGAATCTTCATCCGGGGAGATCGAATCTTTGTATCTGTTGCAAGACGGCCGATCCGAGGGGATATCCGATGGTGACAGTATTCCGGACCCCTTTGATCCGCCAAACCGGGTGGCTGTCTTCATGGCCGGATCACAGCCTATGCAGCAGCCCTCGGCGACCGGGGCGTTCACCTCAGAGGTAGCTGGTGTGGGGGCGGGCCAAGCCCCCTCACCATCTGACGTTCTATCCAGCTTGGTCGAGGAGTTGACAGCACGCGCAATAGCAGAGGTAGCTCCTGCAAACAAGGCGCAACATGATGCGGAGATCCTTCAGCTGAAGGGCCGGATTGAGGAAGCTAAACGGGATCTAGACACAGAGAAAGCCATGATAGCTCTGAGGCAAGCAGAGCTAGATTCCCAAGTTTTCCGGTTCAGGGTGAATCACACCTCCGCACAGGAGGTAAGGAACAGAAGGCAGCAAACTCATCTACCGTCGGTCTATGAGGCGATGAATCTCTTTGGCACACCAGGAGCAGGGGCCAGCAATAATCTAGAAATAAACCGGGGAGGAGCCCCAGGAACAGGCGCGCCGGTTCAACCGCCGGCCGCAGAGCGAAATCGTCAAGTTGTGCCCACGCCGCACATCCCCACCCCTCATGGCCATTATTCTAACCCGTTGGACAACATTGTCGCCGCCGCTTCACGACTGGCCGCTTTACCCATTGAGGGGACGTCCCCCGTGGCAATGGAAGCACGCCGGGCTAAGGAATTGCTGGACACGGCACTGACACAACAGCAGGTGTACTCTTACAGCAGGGAGAGGATTCACTCAACCCCCCGCCACAGGCGGAGCTACACTAGGCATTGGGATGAACCGGCAGTGTCTAGCAGCGAGCGGAGACGTCACCGTCACAGGCAGGATAATCCGGCAGTAGCAGAAGTGCCCGCCAAGGAGGCGGTAAACCGGGCCAGACCTACCGCCCGCGAGGATACCCGTCAAATGACGCCGGTTCACCCAACCACAGCAGAAACAGGAGTCACGGCGAGTTCCTTTGGAGTACAGTGTCTTGTCCCCGCTTTACGAAGCGTAAAGTTACCCAAAGACTTCAAAGGTCCGCGTAAACTGCCCAACTACACGGCCGACCTGGCTCCAGAGGCGTGGGTTGAGAGCTATGAGATGGCTATGGAGATGCTAGATGTGGATGAAGCGGCATGCGCCAAGTATTTTACCATGATGCTTGAGGGTACAACCCGGACATGGTTAAAGGGCTTACCACCCAACTCCATCGGATCATGGGATGAGCTGCGTCGCCAGTTTATCAAAAATTTCAAACACACGTGCAAGCAGCCAATGTCAGTAGTAGATTTAGCGGCGTGTGTTCAAGGAGAGCAGGAGCCCAGGAGCACCTGGGTGCGGCGAGTATCAGAAATCCTGCACTCTTCCAATAGCATCAATCCTAGTACGGCGATAGTGACACCGGAAAACAATTGCCGGTTTGAGTCTCTGAAGCTGAAGTTGGGACGACTCAAGCGGGATTGTAATGACATGGGGACACTCATGAGCGCTATGGTGAAATATGGGGATTATGATAACACTAAGTACCTAGAGGCAGATGGAGACAAATCCGGGAAAGCAAACAAAGCCGATAAACCGACACAGTCTTATCCGGTAGGAACAAGTTACAATGGTAAGAGAAAAGCAGAGGGCGGCTCTGATTTTGTGGCCAATACTAATGTTCAAGGAAACTTTCAGCGCCGCAAGGGTAGGCCACCTCCACGTAGTGAAGGAGTACCCATCAATCTAGATCAATGGTTAAATGAGTCATGCCCTAAACACAGCACGCCGGGACAACCGTCTAAGCATCTATGGAAGGATTGTAGGATCATGTTAGAGGCCATGAAGCAAGCCAGATATAACCACGGACCCCCTAGCGGTGGCTCGGGTTCAGGCTTTCAGGGTCTGGGTTACCAGGGTAATGGCTCCGGATCAGGATATCATTGTGGCAAAAATAACTACAACCAAGGCAACCAGCAGCACGGTTAGGGTGGTTACAACAACCAACGCAACCAGCAGCATGGTCAGGGTGGTTACAACAGCCAAGACAATCAGCAACGCCAACAGCAGCAGTAATCCGGATATCAGAGTAATCCGAAAGAACTAAGTAGTGGGCAGTACCACGTTTTTACCACAAGTTTGTGTAAACGAGATCAAAAGATTCTGAAGCGGGCAGTACACGCAGTTGAACCGGCAACGCCACATTTTCTACGTTGGTCGGAACAACCCATTGTGTGGAGCAGAGAGGATCACCTGCCACGGGTTGATAATCCGGGCCAGTTAGCCCTAGTGGTGGCACCACAGGTGGGTGGTTACAAATTCACAAAGGTACTCATCGATGGCGGCAGCAGTATCAACATCTTGTATTATGAGACTTTTCGTCATATGGGGTTGACAGACAAGAAACTGAGGCAATCCAACACAGTGTTCCATGGAGTGGTGCCAGGTAAATCGGCTTACCCAGTTGGGAAAATTGATCTAGAAGTTACCTTTGGGGATGAGCAGGATTCTAGGTCAGAGACAGTTACCTTTGAGGTCGTGAAGATCCGGAGCCCATATCATGCTCTGTTTGGGAGACCGGTTTACGCCAAGTTCATGGCTAGACCGTGCTATGTCTATCTACAGCTCAGGATGCCGGGTCACAAGGGAACCATCACGGTTCACGGAAGTCGCAAGATCACATTGGAATGCGAGGAAGGAGATGCAGCCTATGCAGAGGTAGTGTGCGCTACGGAGGAGTTGAAGTTCTACAAAGACAACGTTGATCCGGCAGATATGTCCCCATTAAAAAAGCCTACTACAGAGCATGATCCGGCATTGAAGTTTAAATCAGCAGAGGTAACCAAGCAGGTTGACTTTGTGCCAGGCGATTCATCCAAGCAGTTCACTATCAGCGCTAACCTAGACCCCAAATAGGAAAGCGCACTCATCGAGTTCATCCATGAGAATCGGGATATCTTTGCATGGAAACCTTCTGACATGCCAGGTATACTGAGGGAACTTGCTAAGCACAGTCTCAATATTGATCCGAAGCCGCTTCAATGAAGAAAGGCGCAAGGCTATAGGTGAGGAAGTGGCCAGGCTTTTGGCCGCAGGGTTCATAGTCGAGGTGTTCCATCCAGAGTGGTTGGCTAATCCGGTTCTGGTGTTAAAGAAAAATGGAACGTGGAGGATGTGTGTGGATTGCACAGACCTAAACAAGGCTTGTCCAACCGACCCTTTTGCTCTCCCCCTTATTGATCAGATCATTGATGCTACGGCAGGATGTGAACGGCTAAGTTTCTTGGATGCATATTTAGGGTATCATTAGATCAATATGGCAGTTAAGGACCAGGAGAAGACAGCTTTCATAACTCCCTTTGGAGCCTTCTGCTATGTATCTATGCCCTTTGGGCTCAAGAGTGCCCAAGCAACTTACCAGCGTTGCGTGCAGAACTGTCTTAAGGGGCAGATCGGAAAAATTGTCCATGCCTATGTGGATGACATCATGGTAAAGTCAAGGAAGGATGAGACGCTGATAGAAGACCTAAAGGAAACTTTGACAACCTCCAGGTTTATAAGATGATGCTTAATCCGGACAAGTCCGTTTTTGGTGTTCCCGCAGGCAAGCTCCTTGGATTCTTAGTGTCAAATAGAGGAATAGAGGCCAACCCGGAGATGATCAAGGCAATTACATCCTTGACTAAACCGGCTTGTATCAATGATGTCCAACGCATAGCAGGCCGGATTACAGCGTTAAGCCGATTCATCAGCCGTTTGGGAGAGAAGGCAATTCCACTTTATCAAATGCTGAAAAAGACAGATCGGTTTATATGGAGTGATGCTGCAAACGCTGCGTTCGAGGACCTGAAGCGACAATTAGTAGAACCGCCGGTTCTTGCTACCCCTATTGACAATGAACCGCTGCTGTTATATGTGGCCGCCAATGCCGTGCAGTTAGCGTGGCAATTGTGGTGGAACGCAAAGAAGCAGGCAAGGAGCATCCGGTTCTGCGCCCGGTTTATTACGTCAGTGAGGTTCTAATTGAGTCAAAGTAGAGGTATCCACACTGGCAGAAGCTGGTGTACGGCGTGTTCATGGCAAACCGGAAGCTGAAGCACTACTTTCAGGGCCACCCAATCACTGTTGTCAGCTCAGCTCCGTTGGGGGATATAATCTAGAACAGAGAGGCCACTGGTAGAGTGGCAAAGTGGGCAATTGAGCTTAGCCCACACGGATTGAAGTATGTACCCCCTACTACTATTAAATCACAAGCATTGGTAGATTTCATCAATGATTGGACTGAGTTGCAAGCACCAAGGGAGAAGCCGGATCACACATACTGGACTATTCACTTCGACAGTTCAAGTCAACTAGAAGGCTCGGGGGCTGGAGTCGTGTTAACTTCCCCACGAGGTGACAAGTTTTGTTATGTCCTCCGACTAATGTTCCCTTGTACTAACAATGCTGCTGAGTATGAAGCACTGCTTCACGGGCTACGAATGGCCAAGGAGATGAACTTGAGCCGGGTCAAGTGTTTTGGTGATTCAGATCTGGTGGCGGAACAAGTGTCTAGCAAGTGGGATTCTAAAGATCCGCTCATGGCAGCCTACAGACGGGAAGTTGAAGCAGTTGCAGGATGTTTCAAAGGTTATTAGGTGGATCACATAGACCGGCGAAAAAATGAAGCAGCCGATGCTCTAAGCCGGCTGGGTTCTCAGTGTAAACCAGTGCCACCAAATACTTTCTTGGATGAGCTACACAGCCCCTCAGTTCAGGTACCATCGGAGGAGGATTTGGCTGTTCCTGATCCGGAAGCACAGCTGGTTGCAGCACTTCATGTTATTCTGGATTGGACACTCCCTTACTTAGCGTACCTGAGTCGAGGAGAGTTGCCAGATGACGAGGTTGAAGATAGGCAGATAATCCAGCGGTCCAAATCTATGACTATCGTTAACGGAGAACTTCATCGCCGCAGCGTTTCTGGGGCTTTTCAGTGCTGTGTATCATCAGAGGAAGGCAATGATATTCTTCAGGAGATACACGAAGGGGATTGTGGTCATCACGCCGGTTCAAAATCGCTGGTAGCCAAGGCTTTTCGTCATGGGTTCTACTGGTTAACAGCCCATGCTGATGCGGAGGATCTAGTCCGGAAATGCGACGCTTGTCAGAAATTTTCACGGCGTGCTCTTGTTCCGACACAGGAGCTACGTATGATTCCAATTACTTGGCCATTTGCGACTTGGGGGCTTGATATGGTCGGGCCTTTTAAACGATCCCAAGATCAGAATACCCACCTGTTGGTGGCAGTGGACAAGTTTACAAAGTGGATTGAGGCAGAGCCTGTCTGTAAGTGTGATGCGGCAACAGCGGTTAAATTCATCAAAAAGGTAATTTTCCGATTTGGCTTCCCACACAGCATTATTACTGATAATGGCACCAATCTATCTAAAGGAGAGATGGAAGAGTTTTGTCAAAGGGAACATATTCGCCTGGATGTATCTTCAGTAGCTAACCCTCAATCCAATGGTCAAGCTGAAAGGGTCAACCAAGAGATCTTGCGAGGCATCAAGCCCTGGCTTATGACACCCTTGCAGAGAACACCAGGGTGCCGGGTTGAGGAATTACCTACTGTCCTCTGGAGCATCAATACTACACCTAACAGGTCTACAGGCTATACGCCCTTCTTCATGGTTTACGGCGCTGAAGCGGTTTTACCTAGTGATATCCGGCACGACTCACCACGGGTGGCGGCTTATGTTGAAGCGGCTAATGAGCAAGCAAGACAGGACAGCTTAGACCGGCTGGATGAGGAGCGTGACATAACAGCAGCACGATCTGCAATTTATCAGCAAGACCTGCGCAGATATCACAGCCGCCGGGTTATAACCAGGACGTTCCAGGAGGGGGACCTAGTACTCCGGCTCATCCAAGACCAGACAGATATGCACAAGTTATCCCCCCCTTGGGAAGGACCCTTTGTGGTCAACAAGAACCTACACAATGGTTCATACTACCTGGTGGACGTTCGAGAACATAAAGACTCACGGACAGCCGAGGAAGAGACGTAGAGGCCGTGGAACGTTGCTCTTCTGCGACCTCACTACACTTGAGCCACGGGCTCCGCTTCATGTATCATGTATATATTATGATTAATAAATAAACCAGCACCCCTGGTAAACCGGGGGATCAACCATTTTCTTCAAATATAAGTATCTTATGATTCACTCAGGTGATATCCATCTAAGGTATATTTCTCTTGATACATATCATTTTCATCAAGAAAACAAGATGCTTTGATCAGTTCATTTTGATATACAGGACAATTCCATAAGGGACCAATCAGGACTTGCTGCACAAAGCACAACTCTCTTATAGGTACCCTGCCTCCACGGTCACTAGGGGGCTACGTGATCGCATTCGTATCCTAGCTTAACCCCTTTTAGTCCGATTTATATGATCGCATTCGAATCATAGCTTAAAAACCCCATTTCAGGTCCGCCTTGGATCGCATTCGAATCCATTGATCGGCAAATTTTCAAAGCCACTGGGGGCTACTGATCGTATTCGAATCCTAGCTTAACCCCTTTGGTTCAAAATACATGATCGCATTCGAATCATAGCTTAAAACCCTTCTGGGTCCGCCTTGGATCGTATTCGAATCCATTGATCGGCAAAATTTCAAGGCCACTGGGGGCTACATGGTCGCATTCGAATCCTAGCTCAACCTTTTTGGTCTGGTTTACTGATCGTATTCGAATCAGAAGCCTCAAATATGGAGCCTGGCAGCTCGTAAAAAGCCAAGAGCTTAAGGGCCGCTCTTAAAAAATACCTAGAGCTTAAAGGCCACTCACAAAAAGCCTGGAACATGGCAGCTCGCAAAAAGCCTCGACTACATGGTCTTATTTGCCAACAATGTTTTGTTTTTCGTGATTTTTCAAAGTTTTCTGTGGTTAACCAAGTTTTTTGATCCGGAACTGGGCAACTTCAAAGTTGACCACATATCTACAAAGGAAAAGTCTGGGTCATGAACACTAGCATGATTTAAATCTGGCAAACGCCAAGAGGGCCAAGAGCCTCATCAGAATCTACACGTTCAATTATGTCTACCGGATTAAGGATGTCAGGCACACTTAATCCAAGGTATGAAGTATTTTTGGGTATAAAACAGATACTCTCTCAATATATTCCTATGGGAGCAATATAATCGGTCCGATGGTAAACCGCCAGGACATCTTTTTAGCATTGTTTATGCAGATACAGATAACATAAACGGATCAACCATAGCAGACAAGGGATTAAAATTGGCAGACGCCAAGTCAAGCTATGACATCCGAATTAAGACAAAGACAATGTTTCAAGCTATCCTATTACAAGGCACTTGCAGGCTGGACGGATTAAAGTTTTTGGCAAAAAGTTCTCAGCAACTATGAGATAAACCGGATGGTTTATGATTCTTCTTCCTGCTGTGAAGGCTAAGGATCGGCTTGTTCCGGATCTTCTTCATCTTCAGGAAGTGGCTGGAAGTCAGGAACGCGCCAGTCAATCTTGGAGAGTGCACGGAAGTACATTTCCTCTGTAATAAGATCGGATGGATCAATATCTGGAGCGAAAGTATGGGCACGCACTGGCGGGATCAGATTCTCGATGTCATAAACCGGCCGCTCCACCCGTTCATTTTCTAAATCATATGCCGGATGATACCTGGTCAGATCCGCTTCATCGGCAAGTTTGCTGGCGAGTGGGCGCATTTCTTTGGTTAAGGCATGGAGGTCCTCGCCAGAGAAGGTGGATCCATCTTCCTTATTACAGGGATATCCATTCATAGCCTCCTCCGGATCAAAGTCCGGAACCAATGCCTTGGCCCGGGTCAGTGCTAGAAGAGAGCCGGCCCGTGCAGCAGATTTCTTCACTTCCACCAAGCGCACAGGCAGGACAGATAGCTTCTCTAAAGTACCTTGGATAGTAGTCAGGGCCGCTTTCTGATGGGACATTGCACTTATAACCCTTTGAGCGCCGGAATACAGCTGCTCCACCAGGGTATAAGAGGCCTTGACCTTCTTTCGGACGTCATCTCTAAGATGAGTTATGCGTCGCCCTAAGTATTATTGTTAAAGTTAAACCGGAGTGGAACAAGGGTTGCAGACATGAAAAGCATATACAATTGAGTGCTCACCAAAGATAGCAGAGGTCATAAGTTCTATTTGCTGCCTTAAACCGGTCAATTCCTGCGTAACCGGATTAAGGGCAGCCTCAGCATCATTTGCTCTTTTCTCAAGAGCATTCCTCTGCACCTCCAAGGCAGACCGCTCCGCTTCAAAGTCCTTTTTCAAATTTTCAACATTGGTTAAATTCAGCACAAGCTCTTCCTTGGCTTTGGCAGAAGCAGTTTCAGTAGGAGCCAGTCTGTTCCGGAGTTCAGTTACTTCTGCAGCCCTCCGGGTCAAATCAGCCTACAAGGAAATTGTTAATGGATTAGAAGACAAGTTAAACAAGTCTCAAGTACATAAACAAGTTATCCACTTGACACTTGGGGGCTAATGTGTAATTGAAGTGCTAACAGAAAAGTTCAAACAAGTCCCAGGCACATAAAACAAGTTATATCCATGGCACTTGGGGGCTAATGTAAGTTCATTTTTGCATACACTAAAAGTCCCGGTTTATCTACAACGAAGTTGAACCGGCACTTGGGGGCTACTATGGCCTAAAGACAGGATTGCAAAGAATACAAAACAGAGACAAGTAAAGGGCAAGGAAATTACCTCGTATTTATCTTTCATCAGATTAACTAATCCGGTCTCATACTCACGGCTGGTAAAGAGCCGGTTTAGATACCCGGAATGGAGCTCCTGGGCACTCAACTCAGCATAGCTGGATAAATCCGTACTCCACTTGCCTTTTTCTTTTTGAAGATTTTCCTCTTTGGCAATGTGTTTGGCCAAGATGACAGGCTCAGCAGGAGCGGTAAAGCCTAACCCGGTTATCTCAACATCTGGGGAAGAAGCGGCAGTTGATTGAGCAGGGGTAGCAGTTGGATCCGGGTTAGCAGGAGCCGGGCTAGCCCGAGGAGAGCTAACCTGGATAGGACTCGCCGGATCAACTACATTCTCCGTATTAATATTCTCCGGAGCAGCAATGTCGTCACGATCCATGGGTATAGGGTCATCAAACTGAGCTACAGGATTGTCTTCTTGAGGGATAACTTCGTCCGGATCAGCTGCCGGTTGAGCGGTAGCAGTCTCGGCAGCCGCTTTGGTGGCCTTCGCCTTCTTGCTAGGCTTTGGCTTGCTGGAGAGAATCAAAGGAGCAATGAGAATCATCAACATACAAATATAAATCGGATGTTGAAAAAGACTTACCCAGGCACGGTCTTCAATACAGGGACTTCTGTGGCAGTCGACTCGCCAGAAGAGGACAAAGGAGCCTCCTGATAGTTAGGATCAGACGATTTAAGCGGTTTACGTATGAGCCCGGCTTTTGGATGAACGAGAGTTCGAGAAAGTAAAACCTCAGAGCGGCGCCTGCGAGCTGGAGTGAGAGGTATTCCGGAGGACTCCACTACATGGCCACTATGGCGCGTGGTCTGGCGTGCTTCATGCTGCTGCTTCTTCTAAAGAAATTTGGGGTCCAATTGAGCGTAAGGATGAGAAAAAGGGTATTTCTGAGACGCCCGGCGGATTTTGGGTGCCGGCGGTTCAGAATCTGAAGAGAGAGATATTACCTCAACTTCCGCCGCTTTACTTCCTTCAGCAAGATCCTGCGGAAAGGCATTGTTAACATAAATTTGGATAAAGGGAAATCACAATATATCAGGATCAACTCATATCTCGGAATCCGGATCATCTTCCTCAAGACGTGAACCGGAGGGAGCAACCGCCTTCTTCTTCTTGACAGCATACGTCTTCCGGCGTGGCTGTTTGGCTGATTTGTCTTGAGGTTTCCTCTTCCAGAAGGGGTCGTTGGCCTGTGCAGAAGAAAGAAAATAAATAGAAGACAATTGATTTGGACGGATTAGAACAAGCAGAAAAGATCAGAGAAAACTTACTACTGGCGGTTTATTGTTCTCACAGAATGGAGCTAAACCGGTCCAGCTGCACTCTTCCAGAGAGATGTTGAGCATTTTCTTTGAGGATTCAGCGACTTCATCTTCAGGAAGTATTACATCAATCTGGCGCTGAGGGTCATCCGGTTTTCCGGTATATTCGCACATCAGGCCTGAACGCCGGCTCAGTGGAAGGATACTCCAGGCAAGCCAACAGCGAACAAACTCTACCCCAGTTAAGCCGTTGGCCATAAAGGCCCTAAGCTTAGAAAGCTGAGGGGCAAACCGGGCTCGATCCGGGGCACTGAGGCGCTGTGGCAGGGGATGATCTTCAGGTAGGCGATATGCGCGGTAACCCGGCAATTGGTTTTCCCCTTCGGGCGAAGTATCTATGCAATAGAACCATGATTGATTCCATTCCTTGGGGTGCGTATGAAGGGCAGCGTGAGGGAAGCTCACATCCTTTCTTTTTTGAATACTGACGCCCCCCAATTCTTGATGCCGTTCGTCAGAAAACTCAGTTTGCCGGATTAAGTGGAAAAAGTCTCTGAACAGATCCACTGAAGGTTCTTCTTGAAGATATGCTTCTGAGAAGACTTGAAAATTGCAGACATTTGATATAGAATTTGGACCTATGTCATGAGGATGGAGCTGAAAAGCGGCCAGTACATCCCGGAAGAATTTTGAACCGGTAGGGCTGAAGCCCCGGGCCAGGTGATCAAAGAAAACAATGACCTCTACTTCTTTAGGGGTAGGGGGACATTCATTTCCTGGGGCCCGCCAGTGCAGAACATTTTTAGGACCTAGAAGGCCAATTGAAGCGGCGTTCGATAAGTCCTCTTCGGTAATGCGGGAAGGAGCCCAGTTGCAAGCAACAAACTGCTTGGCCATCGTTCGGAATAAGGAAATGCTGAAAAATACAATACAGATTCCGGTTTACCAATTGCTACAATGAAGCCGGAACATTATATAAGATTGTGGATCTAAATTGCCGGTTTAGACATGGGGCTAATGGTATTACTAGCCCGGGAGTATATAAGTGTAAGGTAACTACCGGATTATGATGATAGAGAAGGCAGAATCTAAACCGTCAATTACAAGGTACAGGTTTACATCTAGACCATCGAAGGAAACATATGATTAGTTAAACCGGTGAGTAAGCTACAAATCTACAAGACGAAGAAACAGGTTTCAGAGAAAGCTGATGTAAAAATGGATCTAAAGCATAAGGAAAAGATGAAATATATGCAAGTCTTATACAGGAGGAACTGCGCAGGTTTTCTACATATCAAATATAAGCTGTTAAGCTAGAGAAATTAAAGGTATGAGCGCGGAGCAGGAGTGCACACAAAATGAATCTAAGTAAGGGTTGAATCTACCGCAAGGTTAACCTACAGGGATGAACGGCGAAGCTTCATAGTTTCATGGCGGAAGCTATGGAAGGAACCCTAGATTGGGATTTACAATGAGGAAGAAGGAATACCTGTTAAAGAAGCGGATGGCGGTGAGATGCTCTGGACATGGTTCAGTGTGATGCAGCGGCCTGGCTCGACGACGGCGACGGGCTCGAAGAGCGGCGGCGGAGTTTCGAACAACGGAGGAAGATGAAGGCAGAAGGAAGAAAAGAGACGGACCCTAGCGGTATTTATAAGCTGATGAGGTTAAACGGCAAGCGCGGGAATCGAGGAGTTCAGAGATCGGATAAAGATTACGCTGTCGCCTCGATTTTTGGGATAGCATTTAACAAAGGTAACAAACAGAGGTGAGCAATAAATGCGGGGGTGATGTCACGACAGATTAAGATGATTTCCGGAGATGACGTCATGGCCGGTTTACAAGGCAGAGAGCTGTAGAGAAGAAATTTATGCAAATACTTAGAAGACTGACATGAACAAGTTCAAATCAATCTGGGGCCTAATGACAGGGATATTACTAGCAGGTATAAACCGACTAGGGAGATCCGGATTACACTTACATAGTTGTGTTATTATAAGCCCGGTAGAATATGAACCGGAGGTTACGGCCCATAGAGGTTTGGGGCCCATATGTAAAGCTTACGGTTTATGAACCATCATATCATGTAACTTGAGGTGTAAGGTAGAAAGAGTAGAGACCGAGGCGGATACGATTATGAGCCGGCCTCGGGACTCTGTGAACCGGACCGGGCGTCGCCTCCTATATAAAGGGACGACCCGGCGACGGTGCAAGGACAAGCAACAACCCGTCGAGATACAGGCAAGCAATCTGCTCCCTGTTTCATCGACGCCCAAGCAATACCAAACCAAACTAGACATAGGCTTTTACCTTCATCGAAGGGGCCGAACTAGTATAAACCCTCTGTGTCCTTTGTGTGCTTTTAACCTCTTCAAGCTAACCCATGCGATGGCCTCACACGACACTTGCCGTTTTATTTTCCCTTCTTTTTGTCGTGTGTTTATCGTCCGCTTGCTTCTTGTTTGCTTGTGTGTTGGATTGCTTGCTTGTCATTATGGCTCGGAACAATACCAAATTTTGTGACTTCTCGAATACCAACAATAATGATTTTATTAGCACTCCGATTGCTCCTATTACCGATGCTGAATCTTGTGAGATCAATGCGCCTCTGTTGAATCTTGTCAGGAAAGATCAATTTTCCGGCCATCATAGTGAAGATGCCGCTACCCATCTAAACAACTTTGTTGATTTGTGTGATATGCAAAATAAGAGGGATATGGATAATGATATTGTTAAATTGAAGTTATTTCCATTTTCACTTAGAGATCGTGCTAAAACTTGGTTTTCCTCTTTTCCTAGAAATAGTATTGATTCGTGGAATAAGTGCAAAGATGCTTTTATCTCTAAGTATTTCCCTCCTGCTAAGATCATCTCTCTTAGAAACGATATTATGGATTTTAAGCAACTAGACCATGAGCATGTTGCACAAGCTTGGGAGAGAACGAAATTAATGATACATAATTGCCCTACACATGGTTTGAACTTATGGATGATGATTCAAAACTTTTATGCTGGCTTGAATTTTGCTTCTAGAAATCTTTTAGATTCGGCCGCAGTAGGCACTTGCATAGAAACTACCTTAGGAGAAGCTACCAAACTCCTAGATAATATTATGGTTAATTATTCTCAATGGCACACCGAAAGATCTACTAGTAAAAAAGTGCATGCTATTGAAGAGATTAGTGTTTTCAGTGGAAAGATGGATGAACTTATGAAATTATTTGCTGCTAAGAGTGCTTCTTCTGATCCTAATGATATGCCTTTATCCACGTTGACTAAAAATAATAATGAATCTTTGGATGTGAATTTTGTTGGTAGGAATTATTTTGGTAGCAATGCTTATAGAGGAAACTTTAATCCTAGGCCTTTTCCTAGTAATTCCTCTAATAATTATGGTAATTCCTACAATAGCTCTTATGGAAAGATGCCTTCATAATTTGAAACTAGTGTTAAGGAGTTTATGAATTCGCAATAGAATTTCAATGCTTTGCTTGAAGACAAATTGCTTAAGATTGATGAATTGGCTAGAAATGTTGATAGGATTACTCTTGATGTTGATTCTTTGAAACATAGATCTATCCCACCTAAGCATGATATCAATGAGTCTCTCAAAGCCATGAGAATTTCCATTGGTGAATGCAAAGAAAGAACCGCTAGGATGTGTGCTAAAAAGGAGAGTTATATAAAAGCGTGTTTTTCTAGTTATCATGAAAATAAAGATGAAGATCTGAAAGTTATTGATGTGTCTCCTATTATATCCTTGTTTTCTAGTATGAATCTTTATAAAGATGGGATTGGAGATGAGTCCACTTTAATTAAAAGGTGTCCCAATGATTCGGAGTTTTTATATCTTGATGTTAAAATTGTTAAAACCGGGATTGAAGAGATCAAAACTTTGCATAGTGATGAACCCACTACTTTTGATTTCAAGGGATTAAATAATGATAATTTCTCTTTGATTGATTGTATTTCCTTGTTGCAATCCGTACTAAATTCTCCGCATGCTTATAGTAAAAATAAAGCTTTTACCAAACACGTAGTTGATGCTTTGATGCAATCTTATCAAGAAAAACTTGAATTGGAAGTTTCTATTCCTAGATAGCTTTATGATGAGTGGGAACCTACTATTAATATTAAAATTAAAGATCATGAATGCCTTGCTTTGTGTGATTTGGGTGCAAGTGTCTCTACTATCCCAAAAACTTTGTGTGATTTGTTAGGTTTCCATGAGCTTGATGATTGTTCTTCAGATTTGCATCTTGCAGATTCTACCATTAAGAAACCTATGGGAAGGATTAATGATGTTCTTATTGTTTCCAGTAGGAATTATGTCCCCGTAGATTTCATTGTTCTTGATATAGATTGCAATCCTTCATGTCCTATTATTCTTGGTAGACCTATCCTTAGAACGATTGGTGCAATTATTGATATGAAGGAAGGAAATATTAGATTCCAATTTCCTTTAATGAAAGGCATGTAACACTGTCCTAGAAATTAAATTAAATTACCATACGAATCTATTATGAGAGCCACTTGTGGATTGCCTTCCAAAGATGGCAATACCTAGATCTATCCATGTATAGTGCCTAGCTAGGGGCGTTAAACGATAGCGCTTGTTGGGAGGCAACCCAATTTTTATTTTTTATTTTTTCTTCTGTATAGGAATAAACATTTCATCTAGTTTCTGTTTAGATGTGGTTTTGTGTTTTAATTAGTGTTTGTACCAAGTAGAACCTTTGGGAAGACTTTTGTGAAGTTTATATGATCTTGGTGTGAAAAATAGAATCGTTAGCGCTTGCTAGAATAGTCACCAGATTTTACTGGAGTGTGCTATTTAGTTGATTCTTTTTGCAGATGATTAATATACAAATTCCTCACGTTTACCAATTCATTTTAATTTTTTTGGAGTTACAGAAGTACGCGAAAGTTACAGATTACTATAGACTGTTCTGTTTTTGACAGATTCTGTTTTTCGTGTGTTGTTTGCTTATTTTGATGAATCTATGAGTAGTATTGGGGAGTATGAATCATAGAGAAATTGGAATACAGTAGGTTTAAAACCAATATAAACAAAGAATGAGTTCATTACAGTACCTTTGAGTGGTGGTTTGTTTTCTTATACTAACAGAGCTCACGAGATTTTTCTCTATGTTTTGTGTTCTAAAGTTTTCAAGTTTTGAGTATTGCTTTGATGGACTACGGAACAGAGTGTGGAAAGAGCCTAAGCTTGGGGATTCCCAAGGCACCCCAAGTTAAAATTCAAGGACAACCAAAAGCCTAAGCTTGGGGATGCATCGGGAAGGCATCCCCTCTTTCGTCTTCATCTATCGGTAACTATACTCGGGGCTATATTTTTATTCACCACATGATATGTGTTTTACTTGGCGCGTCATGTATTATTTGAGTCTTTGCTTGTTAGTTTGCCACAATCATTGTTTCTAGAAACACCTTTTTGAGGGAGATAAATATGGCCTAGGAATTGTTAGAACACTCTATGTGCTTCACTTATATCTTTTGAGTTAAATAATTTGCTCCAGTGCTTCACTTATACCTTTTAGAGCATAATGGTAATTTTATTTTGTAGAAATTGTTGATCTCTCATCCTTCATTTATATACTTTTGAGAGTCTATTAGAACAGCATGGTAATGTGCTTTGGCTATAAAACTATCCTTCACATGATAGGCATCCAAGATGAATGTACGAAAAACTTTCATACAAAGTGCATTGAATATGATGAGAAGTTGGATGCTTGATAATTGTTTTGATATATGTGGATAGTGATATTAGAGTCATGCTAGTGGATTTATTATGAAATTCAGAAATAGTTGTGTTAAAGTTTGTGATTCCCGTAGCATGCACGTATGGTGAACCGCTATGTGACGAAGTTAGAGCATGAGGTATTTGGAGAGTGCCATCCTTTGTGTGGAGGTCGGGGGCGCGCGATGGTTAGCTCCTACCAACCTCCCCACTAGGAGCATGCGTTGATTGCTTTGTTTTGATGACTCGTAAATTTTTGCAATAAGTATATGAGTTCATATGACTAATGTTGAATCTATGGATTATACGCACTCTCACCCTTCCACCATTGCTAGCCTCTCTTGTACCGCGCAACTTTCGCCGGTACCATACACCAACTATATACCTTCCTCAAAATAGCCACCATATATCTTCCTCAAAACAGCCACCATATCTACCTATCATGGCATTTCCATAGCCATTCCGAGATATATTGCCATGCAACTTTCCACCGTTCCGTTCATATGACACACTGCAACTTCCGCAACCCTACAGGGCGCGCCCCCTGCCACGTGGGCCCCACGTTTGGCCCTCGGTGCCCTCCTCCCTTCTATATATACCTATGTACCCCGAAAACCACAGACATAGAGAAAAAACCCTAGTTCCACCTCCACAACCTTCTGTTCCCGTGAGATCCCATCTTGGGGCCTGTTCAGGAGCTCCGCCGGAGTGGGATCTACCACGGAGTGCTTCTATATCATCATCATCGCCTCACCATGAGTTGTGAGTAGTTTACCACAGACCTTCGGGTCCATAGTTAGTACCTAGATGGCTTCTTCTCTCTCTTTGTATCTCCATACCAAGTTCTCCTCGATCTTCGAGGAGATCTATTCGATGTAATCTCTTTTTGCGGTGTGTTTGTCGAGATCCGATGAATTGTGTGTTTATGATCAAGATTATATATGAGAAATATTTAGTTCTTTTCTGAACTCTTTGATGTATGATTTTAATATCCTTGCAAGTCTCTTCGAATTATTGGTTTGGTTTGGCCTACTAGATCTATAGGTCTTGCAATGGGAGAAGTGCTTGGCTTTGGGTTCAATCTTGTGGTGTCCTTTCCCAGTGACAGTAGGGGCAGCAAGCCACGTATTGTATTGTTGCCATCGAGGATAAAAATATGGGGTTTATTTCATATTGTTTGAGTTTATCCCTCTACATCATGTCATCTTGCTTAAGGCGTTACTCTGTTCTTATGAACTTAATACTCTAGATGCATGCTGGATAGCGGTCGATGTGTGGAGTAATAGTAGTAGATGCTGAATTGTTTCCGTCTACTTGTTTCGGACATGATGCCTATATATAATGATCATGCCTAGATATTCTCATAAGTATTCTCTTTTCTATCAATTTTTCGACAGTAATTCGTTTACCCACCGTAGAATTCTGCTATCATGAGAGAAGCCACTAGAGAAACCTATGCCCCCCGGGTCTATTCTCAACATATCAATCTACAATCTACTTTACTTTTCCGTTTTTACTTTCTGTTCTTCTATCCAAAAATACCAAAAATATCAAACTATCATATCTACCAGATCTCACTTTCGTAAGTGACCGTAAAGGGAATGACAACTCCTTATCGCGTTGGCTGCGAAGTTCTTATTTGCTTGTGTAGGTACGAGGGACTTGCGTGTGGTCTCCTACTGGATTGATACCTTGGTTCTCAAAAACTTACGGAAATACTTACGCTACTGTGCTGCATCTCCCTTTCCTCTTCGAGGGAATACAATGCAAGCTGGAGAAGTAGCAAGCATCTAGGTCGTGTGATCAGTGATCAGATGGCACATGCATAGTACTTGTACTTTCTGCGCAATTCCCAAACTCTCTCAGTTGTATATTGCAAAAACATTCAAACCTCCTACCGTGGGCCGTTAGATCTCCGTGAACTCGTATCACCATAGAATCTATGGTGCGGGAGCACCTCATATTCTCCCGTGTGAGAAAACATAAGGTGCTCTCGCAGCTTGGATGCTACGGTGATACGAGCTTCGAGGTTGTTTGATCTCAGATCCAATGGCATCTGAGCGGTCTTTGTGCTTGTAAGAAGTGGCCGAACTCTTTGGTGGCTTTTCTGCAAAAAAAACATTCGAACCATCGAGGAAGTGTTGGGTCACAAATCCAACGGCTCCGAAGAGCTTGTATCACCAAAGCATCCAAGGTTTGGTAGCACATGATTTTCTTACATACAGGAGAATATGATGTCCTCCTTCATCTTAGATGCTACGGTGATATGAGCTTCGAGGTCGTCTGATCTGAGATCTAATGGCATCTGAGCAGTCTTTGTGCTTGTAAGCAGTGGCCGAACTCTTTGGGGGATCTTCTGCGAAAAACCATTCGAACCACCGAGGAGGTGTTGGGTCACAAATCCAACGGCTCCGAAGATCTTGTATCACCAAAGCATCTAAGGTGTGGTAGCACATGATATTCTTACATACAGGAGAATATGATGTCCTCCTTCATCTTAGATGCTACGGTGATACGAGCTTCGAGGTCGTTTGAAATGGGATCCAAGGGCATCTGAGTAGTTTTTGTCCAAATTGTGTGCAATTCTCAAACTCGTCAAGGTTTCATGTAAAAATATTAAGACATCATGTGAGATGCTATATCTCAGATCTAGAAGCTCCAAGAAACTCGTATCGGCATATCTAAGGTATGGGGGCACATGATATTCTCCTGGGGAGGAGGGGTGGGGGTGCACAACCAATCGGTGGTTGGGAGGATGGGGACAAATATAATCTAAACAACCCTAAACAGAGCTTCACAATTTTATCTAAGGTCGAGGGGGTGACCCCCGACAATCATAGCTCCGCCTAATTAAACACAACATTTGCATGTACTGTAGTACTAGACCTAATATTCATGTTTCAGTTTCATGTTCGTTTGAAATATTGAATTGAGGACCATGCATGTCTTACATTTCACTCCCTTCGTTCCTAAATTTTAGACTTTTTAGAGATTTCAAGTGGACTGGCACATACGGATGTATATAGACATATTTTAGAGTGTAGATTCACTCATTTTGCTCTGTATGTAGTCGCTTGTTGAAATCTCTAATAGACTAATATTTAGAAAAAGAAGGACTATTTTTGAATTCATATCATACATGCATGGTTTGGAAAAATAGATGCACTATACTTATTGGATTGTTGTTGTGTCCGTGTGTGGGTCTCTCTCTCTCTCTCTCTCTATGTGTGTGTGTGTGTGTGGTCATATGATGGATACATACAAAGTTTTCTCACCTCCATATTGTTCATCTTTTAAATTTGAATTTGCATTGAAAAACTTACCAGGGATACCATGAAATGTGAAATCCACGTTAATATCACTATATCACAAACTCACTCTAATTCAACAACTCGTCAAATGAATTACCACGTTGAGATTAGTATTTGCAAGGAAAATACGGGCATTGTAATACACATAGATTCATTCGGCAATTTAAAAGGTTCCTTTTGTATTCTCGAATGGTAGGACCCAACGGCGTACCAGCCAGACCTTGGCTCGTGTTGATCCTAAAAAAGGAAAAAATCGGGCTCCTGTCCTTCTGGTGGCGTGCGCGGTATGCACATTAGGCATCGCCAACTAGTCGAGCCTCCGCGTTTCGAGTCGAAATATCTGGCGGCCAGAATTCTAGCCCTAGGAAATTCCCCTCATGTCCCCAGTCTATAATGACTACCGATGAACAATAGAGGGATGCTTTAGTAACTAGACAACATTACCTACCGTGCCGAGCATGGTTCAATTCCCTCGGTCGCCGCTCGCCAAGGTCACCCATCAACTGCGTTGCCTAGTACTACTACTACTACACCAGGATGAGCACAAAATTGAGCCCGTTTGTTCGTGCCTAGTACTTGAGTTAATATATCAGGCAATGCACTGGTACGGAGGGATTATACTTTTGCTCTGCATATATAACTTGTCTGAAGTCTAACTAAGAAAAATGTTTGACCAAATCCTTTCTTAAGAAATACAATAGGACAGATGTATGGCTTGAAAATTTATTGCATGATGCAGGTTATGATATTGTTTCGAATCCTGCATCTTAAATTTCAGAAAATCCAAAATTGACCATAAATTCTTGAAACTGAGCATGGTCACGTGATATGGCACAAATATTAATTCGTAATTTTTTTCTTCAATTTGAGACAAGCTGCTTATGACAAGTTGCACAAATGAAGAGCCAAGGTATTTTGGAACAAAGACCTGTCACGTTAAAGGCGAACGCTTTCACTATTGAAACCATGGGCATTTACGTGCCGCCAAGAGACCCGCTTCTCATCGCCAGGTGCTGTCCGAGCAAGCATGTGAGTCGATGGGAGGCGTGGTGCAGACCGCTGCGCCGGCTGACAGGGAGGCATGCAAGCAGACCATTGTGCAGGATCATCGGGAGGCGAGCCCTTTGACCAGGCTCTGCCGCCCACCTTCGTCCCAACTGCTCCCACTTTTAATGTCGCCGGCGCCGCAGTTTAAAATCAACCCCGCACAACCCGGTATCGCTACAATGTTCTCTCTTCCTCCCCGATTCTCCTGTCGTCTACCTCCAACCAGCCTGACCGAAGCATACGCCATGCCGCATCACGATGGTATACCCTTAGTCTTCCAGTTTCCTGAGGAAGACACCCATCCTGAGTCTCGAGAACATTAAGCGCTTTGGGACGAGCTTGAACTGGCCTTGCGGGAAGACGTCACGCCTGTCCCCGCTCCCGTTCCGCCTCCTGTCGCCCCGACTGTGCCAGCACCCATCCTCGTGGCATTGATGGGAAGGGAGCCGCACATTGTCGCCGAGCTTGATGCCACGGGGTTCCACGAGGTCCCCGCCGACTTTCACGCGCACGTGCACCTGCCAGCGCATGAGCCTACGCGTGCACTGACGCGCACGCCTGTGCCGGTGCCCGTGCACCTGCGAGCGCATGCGCCTGTGCGTGAACTGACGTGCGCGCCCGTGCACACGAATGTCTCCGCCATGCCGTTGACAGCGCCTATCCCCGCGCGGGTGCGAGTGCCCCCCTCAGCAGCATGGATGGCCGCCGTCGACCGCTTCCTTGCACCAACACGAGTCACCTCCTCCCGCCAGTTGACTCGCTGCGAAGTCCAGACCATTTTGGCCTTCCTTGAAGATAGGCAACGTCCAGGAGTACGCCAACAACGGCAAGGCGCCGCCATCGCCGTCAGTCAGTGGCCCGACGACAGACAGAGCACGGCAGAGGAGCCGCTTCCCACCGCAAGACGCCCCCGCCACCACCGTGTAATCTAAATTTGCCATGAAAAACGTTCAGATTGCCATGCTTAAAATCCAAATGTTTATCATTTCCGTTTATTTTAGATCGATCGTCGTATAATTTAAAGTCGGAGTCAGATTGAACAAAATCTGTGGTTTGATCGATTGAATGTTCTGCTAGAGCCGTATCAAATTAAATATAAAACGTCATCAAGCCACATGTATTCCTTGTCATCCAACGACCTAGACTGCTTAATGTTGAGCGCTGAACACGTTTAGCATGTAGTTAATTTCATTCAAAAAATAGTGCAAACCACATAATAACACGCAAATAATATCCTACTTAATATCCGCATGCACTTAATATAGTTTCAAATTAATGTGCCTTGCACGTACACACTGACTAGTGCTGCTAGCACGTGAAACTGGTGTCATAACTTGTGAACGCATCCAGATATGGTCAACGGCAACATCACCCGCGAGTTCTTCGTGTTTGCCCGTGCGTCTAAACGCAGAAGGAGAGGAGAGAGAGAGAGCACACATGGAACCCACCAGTAAGTCAAGGCGAATAGTACTAAAAATAATATTACATGCTATCAATTAAATGGGTTGTAGTAATATGAAAACATTATGTGAATAAAGGGAGGTACAACAAACATTGCTGTTCTATGTATGTTGCCTATTGACGTGCGACTTGAAGGCCCTGGTCGCATGTTCGATCCTCGTCCTTTATTTTTTAATTTATATATGGGTCCAAATTTGTTTCATGACTTGTGGGCCCCTCGGTGTGTAGTTTGTAGCACTTTAATCAGTGGGTCGAAATTTGTTCCATTCCAAGTGGACTATCGGTGTGTAGTTTTGTAGCTTATTTATAATAATTAAAGAGAACAACAGAGTTTTTGCAATAATACCATGGTGCGACATTGAAGGCGAGAAAGGACGTGCGAGAGAGCGATGACCGAGCCATAAGGAAATCAACCAGGGGAGTTGTGGGGGTTGCAACGGTGTTTCGAGTAGTTGTGGGCCGAATGCTACAAAAACTTAATCTAAACTGACCGGAATAAATGCCTACACAAATTAATCCAAGGTTGGAGTGCCCCTCGCAACGTAAATAGCTCCGGCTTTGCAAGGGATGGAGAGGTAGCTTCAATGTGTGGAAGATACGGCATGAGGAAGCGAGGTCAATCGAGAGACATATAGATAGAGAGACAAAGTGAGTGTGGTCCGATATTCATTGAACAAATATATATGCTCAGGAGAGATATTGTCCGATTGAGCTTTTGTCAAGGGTGCGGGCTTTAAGATAGAGCTTGAGAGATGCTCCAGTCACAGACGTGTAGATATATTTTATGCGTGGGAGGAAGCAAGGTCAATCGATCACATAGGGTCATCGTGCTATCGAAAGAGTGAGACGGGTTGGAGAGAGTGACATAGATAGACAATGTGCGTGAGAGAGTATACAATGTTAATAAGTCAAATTGGGCTCAAACATGGTGATATATCATTCTCGTCCGAGAAAGAGCGAGGTCAATCGAGACATACAAAGGGAGAGAGAGAGGGAGAGAGAAAGAGAGGGAGAGAGAGAGAGAGAGTGTGTGGCCCGCCATGTGGTTGAAAGAGTGGGGGCGGCTTCGATGGACTGACTTAGATAGACAATCTGCGTGAAAGAGTATAGAGTGTGTCGATCGAGGCCCGAACAGGGAGATATATCATTTATGTGTGAAAGAAACCGAGGTTAAACGAGACTCAGATAAAGAGAGCGAGATTGAGCGAGTGTGGCCCGCCGTGTGGAAAAAAGAGTGAGACAGTCTCGAGGGAATGACCTAGATAGACAATGTGCGTGCTTGCGCACGAGAGGTTGGTGGGCTAGATAGGTAATGCATGTATTTAGCGCGAGAGGGTGAGAGGGAGAGGGAGAGAGAGAGAGCTCGGCATGGGTGCAATGGCGAGTGTGTGATGTAAATACATTTTGTAACAGAGTGGAAAAAGGGGGTTGTGTAGTTGAGAGAGTTAGAGATCGAAACATGGAGAGAAAGAATGGATGTGTGTTGGAAACCGATAGCTTCCTAAGGTAGTTAGGAGAGGAAGATTGACCGATACAGGAAGTATGTAGCGTGTGTGCCGGGGGGGGGGGCTAAAAACAACATTTGAATGTAGATAGTACGAGACTTAATATCGATGTTTCAATTCGGTGTACATTGTAAGATTTGAACTGAGGACCATGCATATGGGTAATTATTTCAAATTAGTGCCATACTAGGTTTCGAAAAGCTGACATTGACTTGATTTGTTGTGCTATTTTGTAGGTCATATGTTTGAATCCATCCGAAAGTTTTATCACTACCATGGTGTTCATCATATACATATGAATTTGTATTAAAAAAGTAGCGTGGATATAGTGAAATGCGAAATCCACGTTAGAATTGGAGATCGCTATGTGACAAACACTCTAATTCAAATAACTAATTATGTGACACACACTCTAATCCACGTTAGCGTGGATACCGTTTCGATTTTTTTTCAAATAACTCGTTAATTAATTTACAGTATCTGGTTTCAAATGACAAATTAGTGCAAGGAAAACATGGGCATGGTAATTCATACAGATTCGTTTGCAAATGAAAGAAGATTCGTTTGCATTCTCAAATGTAGGCGCACCAGGCAGACAGGGCGTGTCTTGGTGGTCGCGTGTGTTGGACGGTAGAATAAGTTTGCACTTCCATGTTTCGGATTGAAATATTTGGTTGCCCCAATTCTAGCCCTGCAAAATCTCCCTTCTCCACCGTCCCTTTCCGTGCCCAGATTGCTCAAATCCCTAATTCGCCGCAAACCCAAGCAAAGTTTGAATCGCCCCTCGTCTTGTCTCTTTCCCCACCTCTGTGCCGGATGACGATGACGAAGACAACAGTCGCGCTTCACCACCGCATCAGAGCTACCTCATCTACGCCCTCATCCACCGCACCGAGTTGTCCACCGACAACGTCGGCCGCCGCAACCGACGTGCCTCACAGCCACCAACTTCCACCGCATCAGGTGCGCTTCACCGACGTCGTCTCCCAGCTCACCTGGGCTACTTCACCAAGCACATCGTTGCGCCTCCGCCCCCCGAGGCCGCTGGGGGTTCACCAACAGTCTAGTCCATCGCATCGTAGAGCTCCACTGCCACTCAAGATCTACATCCGTGCGCGGCGAGCCAACGCCAGCGTATCACCCTTAACGGCACTAAAGTGACCCGCACTCTAGCCAGGCGAGCATGCCCAAACGCCGGCCCGAACTAGTTATCCACACATCACTCCTTGTGCACTGTTACGACGATGTTTAGATATCCTTTCACTGCTCTCTTAGCTTACACGCCAGGTTTGTTGATCGTAGGGACATTGACCCAGATTACTACTACAAGCCAGGTTTGTTGGCAATTTTATTTGTCTTTCTTACTCATTCGATATAATATCCAATTATTCATGTCGATTAGTTGCAAACAATAAGTGCTAGACAAACTTCTTGATTCAGATTTTGGACGGTCTCTTACTGCAGTTACAATTCTGCATACTTGTCCTAGTAAGCCACAAGTAAATGATTGATTCACTACATCTATGCTAGCCTTGTCATATTTGTTGTCAATATTCTTTTAGGGTGGACCACCTTGTTTCTAAATACCGCAACCGTAGACATGAGTGAATAGTATTTCCCTATGTGATCCCTTCCATCATGTGTGGGCAACAAACACTGCATTGTATAGAAAGAAAGTGTCATTTCCAGCTTTTACATAGGCTTCGATCTTTTACATGGAATACAATCTGCCTACTTGCTTTGTGTCACACTACCAACACTCCACCCTTGAAGCTAAACATTATGCTACTCATAATTCCTTAGTTTATTTGTTCAAATACGAATATTCTAATGTTACTACTTCAGTTTTGAAATGTGTGTCTACCTCTTATAGAGACATAAGGGGTTTGTATTTCTGTGTGTGGTCTGGTCAGCACGGTTGGGGGTGAACTTTGCATATGCAGGGGTTTATAGGGAGACACTTTTCTAGTTGAATCCAAAATGCATTCCATAGATAATCTGACTACTTTTTATGTTTTCATGAATCTCATATTCTGAATAGCATCATAATGATTATGAGATTGCGAGCATGAAAAGAATAAAGCAGAACAATGCCATGGCTGTCAAACATGGCATTAATGGACTGAAATCAAGTCTGGATGCAATGCAATGCAAACCCTCTCCACCTATAGATTCATGCTCAGAATATGATCCTAACAGTCATTCTGAGCTAGAGGGAGACCTAAGTGAACGTAGCTCCCTAGTGGAGGAATCAGAGGAAGATGCCCTATCTTATTCACCCATCAAGGTGCTTGCTTTAACATTCCAAGGTTATATTTGTCGCACATATCTTGCAAGTGATGCTTTGCATTGCTTCTACTTTGATGAACTGCCATTAGCTTAGTTTACATATCGTGTATGTGAATACGCCCTGCCTATCCATTTTAAGTACATATTCCATCTGTCATCATACCATATTTATCCACTAAAATGATGTTCTTGTCCATCAGACGTTCAAAAGGAAGAGGGCGATTGCTAATCGTGGAGGAGCACATGCAAAGTACTTGGAAAAGGTAGTGACACCTAATAAATCAAATAGCCCATTAGGTGTAGTTGCAATATCACCTGACCCACAAAACACCCCAACTCAGCAGACCCCGACTGCAACAAACATTATGATTTTGCCAGTTGACATAGCACCAGCTCTACGACGCAAAACCCCCATTCCAGCAAAGAGTACACCAAATCCATTTGCCAAATCCCTTTTCGAACCAGAGAGAGCCCCAATTGGGCCTCCGCCCCCCGAGGCCGCTAGGGGTTCACCAACGGTCTAGTCCACCGCATCGTAGCGCTCCACTGCCACTCAAGATCTACATTCGTGCGCGGCCAGCCAACGCCAGCGCATCACCCTTAACGGCACTAAAGTGACCCGCACTCTAGCTAGGCGAGCATGCCCAAACGCCGGCCCGAACTAGGTATCCACACATCACTCCCTTGTGCACTGTTACGACAATGTTTAGATATCCTTTCACTGCTCTCTTAGCTTACACGCCTATCCAACTCTGACTTTAACTCTCATTTCTTCTGGAGATATCATCTGAAACAAGCAAACCATTTTTTAGCGAAGCATGACAGCGCTACGGGGTCTAGTACACATCCTACACAGCTGTATAACCTTGTAAGTATTTGTCCTCCGGTACAACAGCAAGGTCGATTCCTCTTATTTGATCAGCCATTCGCCGTGATAAAAATGCAGAGGGGGATGCAAGGAGCACAAGGCCTGCACATCCAAGCAAGTGGTAACATGGACTTGTACATGGAACATCCCAATCGCAAGCAGAGCTGCAGTGAGCCTGTACAACGAGTCCCTGCATTTCATTTAATTTGTACTGGCATTCATGTATGATTTGTGTGCAGTGGCGGATCCATGAATTCAAGTTACCAGGGCGAATATTTAACTTCAAAAAATATGAAGGCACTTGCATTCCGGAAATCAACATAACTTTAGAAATGTGAAGCTACATGCACTTGGAAAACCAGCTAATGATCCAAAGTAGTTCAGATTATAAACACTAAATGATGCAAGCACCAAAAAACAAAAAATGCAACATGGTGTACAAGGAGTACAAACATGGTCTGTACCTCCTTGAATTTTTCGTTCTCTGGTTGAAAATATCGAAGTGTAATTGCACCTATAACCAGTGCACAAACTGCATATCAATATATCTATCCTGCACAAGTATGCCAATAGTTTCAAACAACAGATTAGAAAAGTATTTATGATATGTTGTCATGATACGTGGACTTTCTGGTAGATGGCCTCGATGTTTCCTCAAGCCATGAAAATGCACTATAATTTTCTTGTCATCAATGCCTGTAAATCTCTATGTCTCTCTCAACATAGCAGATCATCATTAGAGACTAAATCCTTCAGTGGGAGCTTGCAAAATTCTTGCATTAGATGCCTCATTAGACACTATATGTCCATCACCAGGAGCATGTAAAATGTTTGCATCAAATCCTTCATTATCAGTTTGTTCATTAGATACTTCAGGCTCAAGAACAACATGAGCTTGAATGTTTGCACCAGAAACTTGATTAGACTCATCAGATTCAGTCAGTTCAGTATTGATTGGGGGAGTTATAAAATAAGTAGAAATTGGTTTCATTTTCTCATAGATTCCCTACATACAAGCAGTTTTACAACACTGTCAGGTTTAACTATTGGCTAGAAATTGAAGAGTTGAATTAGATATAATCAGGGATGTGATGTACCTGCTCGTTGCGCATGCTACTCTTGCAAGCTGCAACTGTCCATTTGCGCAAGCTCGATGCCATGCCCGTGCTGCCGCCGCTGGCTCCCACGCAGGCTACACCTAGGGTTGGATCTTCATCTTCTTGTCCTTCCGTTCGCTTGAAGCCCGACGACTGCCCTCCAATGAGGGCGCAAGGAAGTGCTGTGTCGGTCTGTCCAGCGGTGGCTAGGTTAGGAGCGAACAAAACTGGATGCTGGAGCGGATGAATTGGGATTTTTCCTGCTGTCGATCGATATGGGAGGGGCTCGTTCGGGCCGCGAGCCTGCTATAGGGCCTGCCTTGCACTTATGTTATTGGCCTATCCAAATTCAAACATTTTTCTTCATTTTTACATTTCCTGCTCATGTGTTGAGACGAACAAAACTAGCCTGGGCCAACCTGGACGACTCAAACTAGGTGCACACTTTCAAGCCACCCGAGGCGGCCACCCATACCAGCCCCTATGGTGGCGTCGCCCCTTTTTGCGTGTATGAGAGTGGTAGTGAAAAATATTCCAGTGGCGCTTTTGATTTACCCAAAGAATGGTTGAATTGCTTGTTTCTATGAGCTGAGTTCGCCAATAATGTGAAGGATGCCAGTCTTTTCATCCTATTGTAGATTGCTTAGATCTCGATATGCCAAAAGTAATCGCATGAAATATATAGTAAAAGCCAATGTGATGTGTGTGGCTACAACTAGTCTGACTACACGTCCTCATATAACATATCAAGGACGCACCATCTTACCAGATTAACCATTCGACTTACCAATGCAATGTGGGAAGAAAGAAGTATTGGGACTGGTTATCCAAGCAATTGATGCCATGGACTCCTTCGTACAAACTTGTAAGCGAAAAAGAAGTTGCAGTGTGCCTGTACAAAGAACTAGCGTAAGTTCAGTTACCTGCTTCTCGGAATTTTAGTTAGCCACTTATTGCAAAATTGTTCAATTATGTTGCTTGGCTTAATTTAGTTTGCTACTGATTACATAATGCCACAGCCTATTAATCCGGTTATAGACTGCGCCTATCTATGTGTTTAATACTTACTGTTAATAATTACCTGTTTGCCTGAACTTAAATAGCTACTTGTTTGTTTAACCGCTTTGCTGCATCAACAATGGGTTACAATGATGTTAATAACTACTTTTCAACATCGAATTGAAACTCTTTAATTCCTTGGTTGTTTAACTGGTTTGCTGTTTTAACTCTCAGTTGAGATGCTTTGCTAACTTCAACTTTTCTGAATCCAATCGGAACTTTAATGGCAAAACAGGTTAGCCCAAGATGAAAGAGCGAGGTCCCAATGGACGTTGTATCATCCCACAACAGTGGCACCGGCCCAATCATGCATTATGAATTGCCAACTGCTGATGCTCTAGAGGCTAAACTAGTGGTAGAAAGAGATTCTGCTTCTGCACTTAGATATGAAGTTGACATGTTGAGGAAGCAAACATCACAATCAGTAGCAGTACTCAAGACAACCATTAAATATGTGGTGGATTTCAAAACGAAGCAAGCTGAGACTGACCACATTGTTAAGGTCCTGAAGTAAAAAAGGAAATTAAATTCCCACTTGGTAAATCATAGGTGAAATGTTCTTTCCATCATTGAATAACCTTTGTGTTGTTTGTTCATGTAATCAATCAAACCATTTGTTTTAGACATCATGTAATAATAGTTTTTTGTTTTTTGTTTTTTGGTTTGTAATTTTATTTGAGCACAAGTCTGTATTAATTGATAAGACTCGGAGACATTTTATTTTGATTGCTGTGCCAGACCTACAAATATGCCAATTGGGTTGAATGTGCATTCAACAGTAATAGTAGTATAGATGGAACATAAGTGGCATGCATCGGAAAGGGCCAAGATGCTGTAGTAGCTTGGCTATAAAAAGGATGTTGTTGTAGCAAAGAAAAGTACAGCGGCCTGGCTTATGTATGTTAGTTGATATTATTGATCCATATACTCGATAAGTGTTTATATGTCTGTTAGCTCTGTACATTCTTGGTTGATTGACTCGGTATTTGAATCTTGATACATCGATTGTGTACATATCAAAATGGGAGTACACATTATGTTGCGTGTGACATTTGAGTTGGACATGAAGTGTTCCAAATATTCAAATTCACCTCAAACTGGATTCTAGCTTCTGAATTTGAGTATCGGCATTTGTAAACCATATTCGTATATGACAGTGGAATACATTTTTGTCGTCCTTTTGAAGATATATAAAAGCACATAGAATGATTTATAAAGATTCGTATAGGAATACAAAATGTATTCGAATTTAGTTGCCAGGGTAAACGTGGATGCTTATTGTCCCGAAATTTGAAAGAAGCGGCAAAATGTCCACTCCCACGTCGGTTGCCCGAAGCCAAGTGGTTGGGAGATGGAAATTACTGTCTACCCATTACGCGGACAGTCCATCGGCCCGATTTCCACTACTCTAAATAGGGGTAGGATAGTAACTTCAATTAGACCTGACACGGCCGCCTCTGAGCCCATTCCGACACGGTGGGCGCCAAACATGGGCGGAAAAACACATTTGATTCAAGCTGGTCCGAAAGACCTCTGTTTCTCCCTCCATTTCCCCATTCATACACGGTGGGCGGCAAATCAAACTCGGCTCGGCCGAAATCGATGTAGGCAAATATTTTCAATAGGGGCAGGTTTGTAACTTCAAACAGACATGACACAACCACCCTACCTGTCAGCTACGTTCATACACCGTGCGCGCCAACCATGGGCGCCAACCACCCTCTCCTCGCCCGAAATCGGTTTGGGCAAATATTGGCGAGATGCGAGATTACTGTCGTATCCCCAACCGACAAGACATCCAAATTTTAAATGGAGGCTAAGTTCGTAAATTTCCCATATTTCAGACAGGCGCGTCCCAAAAATATGGTTCCCCATACCTCTCTCCATTTTCCCATTCATACACCGTCCGCGCTAGAACTCCATCCCCACACCAGCCTCCGTCCGCCACCCCATCCATCGCCGCCGTCCTCCACCCCATCCATCGCCGCCGTCCTCCACCACGTCCATCGCCACCAACCTCCACCATGCCGGAGCGCCTACCAAGACTGTGTCGTCCACTGCTAGAGTTGGACATTTCTCATCCACGGTGACGGATCAAGAGCCTTGCATCACGTCCTATCGCTTCATCGGCGGCGGCGTCCTCTTTGTCGGGGCCGCTCACACGACCTTCTCTTCTACCGCAACGAGACTTATCCCTCGATGCACCCAACTACCGTCGCAGATCTGCTTCAACACCACCGACAGGCATCGCACCCCCGATGCCTACACGGCGCCGCAAGAGAGGTGGTACTTCATATCCCCTCCACTTTTTGATCTCAGCCAGAAAATAGATCTTATCTTGGCTACTCTACTTTCTTTTCAGCTCTTAGAATTTAGTTCTTAGTTCGAAGCAAGCAATGGCTCCTAAATACAATTTCTTCGGTTTCCCCCTTTTATGATCACTATACAATCAGAATACGTGCTTCGTGTCATAATAGCACTGTTCGACCCATCAAGCTAAACAAGCTTAGTTGTTCAAATACGAATCTGATATTATTAAAACTGATTCATTTAATTGGTCAGCTAAAGGTTCCTAAATTAGTTTAAAAGATGCATGTTCGCCGCTCGAGTGTGTATCTCTATAAGGTGCCCACGGTGGGCAGGCCCACCCTGGGATTTTGGGTCATCCCACGCCCCGATTCCCCTCTGTTCTGCTGCGCGCTTCCGATCTCTACTCGCCCCCAGCCGCTTGCCTCCCCGGCGACTTGCCGTCCCCGGACGGCATGACTCTAGGAGGAGACGCCGCACTAACAGGAGGTCAGGAGCCGCTCGCCCAATAGCGTCACCGCTGCTCGAGCGCGCCACCGTGCCTACCTTCCCAGTCCGTTCAGGGCTCAGGCGTGCAGCACCCACTAAGCCAACCCAATTTATCCTGAGATAAGTCCTCAACACTCAGGAGCCACTCCTCATCACCCATTTTCTAATTGATTCATTATTCATTAGGCAGGACTGTCATTAGGGTTTGTTGTGTGCTCAGTGCTACCTACACTTAATGGTTCAGATGTATTTCGGTAATCTTTAGTACCTGTAAAGTTCACAGGGTTTTCAAAATTCCGGCCCTAGGAACAGACACTAGTCATTTTGGATTGTTGATCGTAGCGACATTGACCCAAATTACTACTACAAGCCAGGTTTGTTGGCAATTTTAATTGTCTTTCTTTCTCATTCGATATAATATCCAATTATTCATGTCGATTAGTTGCAAACAATAAGTGCTAGACAAACTTCTTGATTCAGATTTTTGATGGTCTCTTACTGCAGTTACAATTCTGCATACTTGTCCTAGTAAGCTCACAAGTAAATGATTGATTCACTACATCTATGCTAGCCTTGTCATATTTGTTGTCAATATTGTTTTAGGGTGGACCACCTTGTTTCTAAATACCGCAACCGTAGACATGAGTGAATAGTATTTCCCTATGTGATCTCTTCCATCATGTGTGGGCAACAAACACTGCATTGTATAGAAAGAAAGTGTCATTTCCATCTTTTACATAGGCTTCGATCTTTTACATGGAATACAATCTGCCTACTTGCTTTGTGTCACGCTACCAACACTCCATCCTTGAAGCAAAACATTATGCCACTCATAATTCCTTAGTTTATTTGTTCAAATACGAATATTCTAATGTTACTACTTCAGTTTTGAAATGTGTGTCTACCTGTTATAGAGACATAAGGGGTTTGTATTTCTGTGTGTGGTCTGGTCAGCACGGTTGGGGGTGACTTTGCATATGCAGGGGTTTATAGGGAGACACTCTTCTAGTTGAATCGGCAATGCATTCCATAGATAATCTGACTACTTTTTATGTTTTCATGAATCTCATATTCTGAACAGCATCATAATGATTATGAGATTGCGCGCATGAAAAGAATAAAGCAGAACAATGCCATTGCTGTCAAACTTGGCATTAAGGGACTGAAATCAAGTCTGGATGCAATGCAATGCAAACGCTCTCCACCTATAGATTCATGCTCAGAATATGATCCTAACAGTCATTCTGAGCTAGAGGGAGACCTAAGTGAATGTAGCTCCCTAGTGGAGGAGTCAGAGGAAGATGCCCTATCTTATTCACCCATCAAGGTGCTTGCTTTAACATTCCAAGGTTATATTTGTCGCACATATCTTGCAACTGATGCTTTGCATTGCTTCTACTTTGTTGAACTGCCATTAGCTTAGTTTACACATCGTGTATGTGAATACGCCCTGCCTATCCATTTTAACTACATATTCCATCTATCATTATACCATATTTATCCATTCAAATGATGTTCTTGTCTATCAGACGTTCAAAAGGAAGAGGGCTATTGCTGATCGTGGAGGAGCACATGCAAAGTACTTGGAAAAGGTAGTGACACCTAATAAATCAAATAGCCCATTAGGTGTAGTTGCAATATCACCTGACCCACAAAACACCCCAACTCTAGCAGACTCTAGCCCAACCAGACTGGTCATTTCTGATGCCCCAACTCAGCAGACCCCGACTGCAGCAAACATTATGATTTTGCCAGTTGACATAGCACCAGCTCTACGACGCAAAACCCCCCATTCCAGCAAAGAGTACACCAAATCCATTTGCCAAATCCCTTTTCGAACCAGAGAGACCCCCAATTGGGCAAATAGGACCCTTGTTCCATTTCTTCCCAGTTTAGAAGACAAAGCTTATATTGTTGTCAGGAACTTTGTGCGCATCTTTCCTTCATGGAAAGATTTTACCGCAGACACAGAACAATTTTCAGTCTTCCTCCGCAACTTACGCGTAAGTAATGTACTAATGTTATTCATGGTCATTGCTGCAAATATTTCTAGTGACAGAAGACAAAAGATTTCATTCTTTTAAATAGGCGAGGACCAAACTGGATTGTGAAGACGAGCAAGGGTTGGTTGCGCTTTTCAAGCACTCGTTGATGAAGTATCGTTCCTACCTGAGGCAAGCGCACTTCGATGGCAAGCCTCTAAATGAAACTTATGTAAAGTCTCCGGTGCTACATTTATCCTACGGTCACTTGAATAATCTTGTTACACATTGGTCTCGGCTGCAGCGTAAGGTACTAACTATGATATCACATCACAATTTCAACTACATTTCTGCATTTGCCTTAATGTCTCACTTGTACGAAAATTGTTAGCAGAAGAACATTCATTCTCAAGGGACCACAAAATCTCGCAACTATACTGCACATTGCATTGCTCTTGTGAGTACCTCTTGCCCTGTATGACCATACTTAATTTCATAGCTATTTGATTATGTAGCATCACTGCACATGTTAGCCTCGTTATCATCCATTTGGTGGAAATTATAAGATCCATATGGAATCTTACATAAATGTAGAATCAACCCAATGCTTTTGAAGAGGTTTAGCTCTGCAATCCTCTTGTAAGGATTGAACGTCGTCTATCACTGTAATTACATTAACAGCTACTCCCTACATCCCATAATATAAGAACGTTTTGTACAGTACACCAGTGTTCAAAACAATCTTGTATTATGGGAAGAGGGATTGGTTCATTGTGTAGCTTTCTGCATCTTATCTCCCTCGCCCACCATTTACTAAAAAAGATCAGATCTATATTTAATCTTATCAAAAAGTAGAATACACAGACAATGCCAGTGCAGATGTGTAGCCCATTGCTCTTGTCAGTACATTTTGTCCTGTAATGCTTGTACTTCCAGGGATTGGTAGTTGATTATGTAGCATCAATCTGCATCTTATCTTCATTATCCTCTATCCCTTCCAGTATTATCATATCTATAATTACTCTCTACAAAATGTAGAGTACATGCAATGCTTATGAAGAAGATTTTGTGCTGAAATTCTTGAGTTATCCTTGCCTTGACATGGAGAAGGGCATTATAAAGCCGGTGTTAACTGTTAATGTAAGTCGGTCCTTCTAAAGACTTTATTCTCAACTGCTGTTTAATTTTCTCATACTCCCTATCGTTTAATGCTCTTTAGTTTGTTGTTTCTACAAAAATACATGTTTACAAGAACCGTAAGTTCTAAGTTTTACTTGTGAAACCAAATTCCTTATTCATACCATGCACATTACTCAATACTCCCTATATGTATGCTTGTTTTTGTGGATCTATAATCCGGTGTGTGGTGAAATAGCCTACGTTTGCACCTTGTCATCTCTGTTTTATCTTACTAATGTGGTTGATGATATGAACAACATGCGATGCACATTAACAAAAATAGATACAATGATTTTCTTTGCCCTTCATCTATGCTTGTTATGTTGACATAATCCAGTGGTGTTGTGAAGCTCCCCGCATTATGAACAATGCCAAATTATGCTATTGATTTTTAACTTACTCTTTATTTTCTAATTTGAAATTGGATGGAATTGAGAGCACGGTTATCATCTTTGTTTATACACGTGTAAAACCTGTCATCTTTTTGCTTTGTTTCAGGGTGATATGCCTGATGGCATGCACAAGTCTGCTTAAGGCTGTGAGACAAACCCAACATATACTGCAGCAAAGAAGGCAAAACATCTTGAAGATAGCGAGACAACCCCAAAGTCTTGTCTTGATGTAGTGTTCAAGTTACTTGAGACTAGCAGTCAGACAAGCTCACAGAATTTGTTGTCTGAATCAGTTCGACTTCTTCAGTCCCAAGTTCTAGCAGAAAGGCATTCTGCAACTCAACTTCGACTTGAAGTCCTATCTCTAAGAAAGATTGCGGAGAACACTAATGAGAACCTCATCGGTAAACAGCTACACCTAGAAGCTATGACAGACATGCTAGGCCGGTATCACAGCCTTGCTCAGCAGCTTGCGCAGCTGTTCCCGTGCAAGGCTAACCTTTCTTGAACTATCTTGGAAGTGGTCTCGGTTCAGTATTATTTTGTTACCCTGCAATGGTGCCCAGTTTTTGTAATCTGCCTCTTCGTTGTGCGTTATGATCACTGGTCGCAAACTTCGATGCCAAGTGGATGTAATATACCATAAATCTTTTGTTGTATAGTGTAGGTTTATTCTTAATTCTTACTAGTTACTGCCATCATTCGCCCTCTGGAAAAAAATCAGATGTAGTCGACCAGGCCGAAACATTCGCCTCTAATGGCCCTCGTGTTTAGCGGGCCACAATTGGTCTGGCCTGCATCTTTCTTGGGCCAGAATCATTGGGGCCTTCACACTTTGCGCGAGGCCCACAACTTACACCGGCCTATATTTTAGTTGGGCCTTTTGTGGACCGAGCGCTTAGTTTGGCCCAGGTAGCGTTGGGCCATTAACAAGCTGAATATTGTACTGGCCTGTTACGGCCCAGATGAAACCATGGGCGTTTAGCAGGCCGAAATGCATATTGGGCCTCAATTTTCACTAGTCGTCGACGGGCCTTCAGCAGGCTGAAATGTAGACAAGGCCTATTTGGGCCCAGTTATATCACGGGCAGTTAACAAGCCGAAACATATCTCGGGCCCTAGTTGGCCCACTGATATCATGGGCCTTTAAGAGGCCCAAAGTCACGTTGGGCTTAACTGTTGCCACCTTTATCATGGGCCGTTAGTGGGCCCGATGTCCTGTCTGACCATATATGGCCCATGGGCAGCATGGGCTATTCCCATGCCGAAAGTCACACTCGGCTGAAATGGGCCCATGTCTACATCGGGCCTCTAGGAGGCTGAAAGTCACTGGGCTGTATTTGGGCCCAAATATTCGGCGAACAATTAACGGCCAGATGTGGCTTCGGGCCGTAAATTGGCCCAAATATTCGGCGACAATTGACGGGCCAGATCTAGTTTCGGGCCGTAAATGGGCCTTTATTAAGGAGGCCGTTATTGGGCTGCCCACTAGTACCTGAGTAATTACTACGTGCCTTTGACTGGGCCGGCCTTCTTAACTTATATGGGCCTCTGTGGGGCCGTGCCACGTGTCGACGTATCATAGGCCGAAAGACGTCATGGGCCATACATGGGCTGGAAGTTAAAGCGGGCAGGAATTATACTTGATGGCCCAGATGATGCTACTGGGCCTAATTCGGGTAGGCCGTAAATGGGCCCTGGGTTAGCGGGCTATAAATGGGCTATATGCGAACAGGCCGTTCACAGGCTTGCCGTGGGCTGGCCCGTCACCTTTTGACCAAGTCAAACAGGCTGGCTTTTTCATAGGAATGGGCCTCTGTTGGGACGTGCCACATGTCGACGTATCATAGGCACTTTGTGTCCAATGAGTGGATGACATCTGTCCCAACGGTGAGCCGACACGTGTTTCCCCCAGCCAATGATGATTTTACACGTGGAAAATCCCCATTAGTCAGGGCTGTTAATGGGTTATCGAATCCAAAATCGGACCCAATTGCTTAATAGCGTTCCGTTATGGTGGATGCCACGTGTCGGTCACCCTTGACGAAAGCACTTCTGTGACGCGCGATTTATCGTCATGGAAGTGGACACTTCCGTGATTATAATTTTGGTAATGTCATGGAACACTTCTACGACCGCGCAGGTATGACTATCTTGATTCTGTCATAAAATCATCATGGATGTACATGCATGACAGAAAAAGTGACCTACTGTGACAAACATGTATCATCACATAAGTGTATTTTTTTGTAGGGGTACGTTGGTGACTGAATTTTGTTCGGTGTCCTGGATGATATCACAGACATAACAAGGAGCTCCGAAATAGTCCGGAGGTAATGTTTGCAATATGGGATAATTGCATTTAGTCTCCGGAAAGGTTCCGGAATTCAGCGGACGGGGTTTCAGATTTTCCCCGAAATATTTGGGTACGTGAACACTTTATTTGGGCCAAGGGGTAAAGCCCACGAGGCTTTTGGAAGGTACACAAAGGAGTTTTGTGGAGGCTAGGGGGCCAGACGCTAGGGACCCTAGCATCTGGGGCCCGACGCCAAGGACCCTGGCATCTGGTCCTAGAGTCCGAGAAGGAATCTTGCCTTGCAGGCTAAACCGACTTTGAGGAGGCTATTTCTCCAAGAAATGACCCCAGGGCTCAACATATAAATATAGGGGCACGACTAGCACCCGGGACAGATCAAGTTTCACCAAGTTGTGTGTCCACAACCCCGTCACCTCTACTTTATCCCGTGTCTAGTTTCCGTTGTGCTTGTCGAAGCCCTGCGGAGATTGTTCTTCACCACCACCGTCACCACGCCGTCGTGCTACCGGAACTCATCTACTACTTCACCCCTCTTGCTGGATCAAAAAGGCGTGGACGTCATCGAGCTGAACGTGTGCTGAATGCCGAGTTGCCGTACGTTTGGTACTTGATCGGGATGGGTCGTGAAGGTGTACGACTACATCCACCATGTTGATAACCGCTTCCTCTTAGCGATCTTCAAGGGTATGAAGATGATATCTGTCGCGGGATATCCACGGCCACCTATGGGACCAGGAGGCCCCTTGCTGGTTCGGCAGGGGGACGTCGCGTTACACAAAGAGCAAACCAGCGCGCGGCAGCACGGCGGGGAGCACACAAGCAATTTCACAGGTTCGAGCCACCGCGAGGTATAAAACCTTACTCCTGCTTTGGTGGATTGATGATGGAATGGTGGTGGTGGATCATAGTACACTCACCCGGCAAGGGTTGCCTTTGGGCAACAACGACTACGTGCGTACGGGTGTGTGGGTTTGTCTCTTTCCCAACCCTCTCTCTGGTTGCCATGGGCCTCCTTTTATAGATCAAGGGGCGACCACAGTGGCAAAGTAGTCATTATGCACTAACATGATAACAAAGAATGTTATCACACCTAACTCTGTGGGCTGATTGGGTGCATTAAATGCACCGCTTAGTGTCACGTCACTGGTTGTCCAGCAAGGCTTGCCGAGCTATCTCGCCAGCTCCACGCCTGTCTTCTTGACACGTCGCAGCACGAGTGTCATATGCGGGTTCTTCTTGTAGGAATTGGCTGCCATGTGGCTAATGGCTGCCACTTAATCATCTTGGGGCTTGACACCGCATTGATTGACGACGTGGGTCGCGCTTGAGTGCTTGGTGAGGTGGTTTGGCCTCCGTGAGCCCTCGGTAGGCCCTGATAGGGTGTCTCTCCTATCTGCTTTCGAGGGTGGCCTCGCCCCTTGCCAGGCTTGCCTGCCTGGCAAGGGAGGCCCTTCTCTTGGCGATGTCTTTCTTTTCTGGCTTGGCCTTGGTGTATCTGCTCTGAGCTGGTACTCTGAATCTCTTGTTTCCATATACTCTAACTAGGGTTGGTGCTTCAATCTTTGTTCTTGTGCCTGTGCATAGTCTGGGCAACAGACCCAGGGTTTGTTGCACGGACAGAAGCCCCCGGGCCTGCCCCGATCGCGCTGCTGAGTATCGTCGCGGTAGGGCCTAATAAGTGCACATGCAGGGTTGTTAAGGTCCTCTTTTTGCTTCTTCACGAGTCTTGAATCCTGGAATGTTTCCAGTTTCCCCGCGCGTTGCGTAAAGCCAACAGTGGTGGGGCCGCTACAGTAATGGCCCGTGAATGACTTTAACACACGGGGGTGGAAACTGCCAATTTACTCTTCCCATGACGCCCTTATCCTTAGCCATGTTTGTGGCATGCATCGCGCAGGGTAGGTAACGAAGGCGTGTGGCGTGGGCGAGTATAATGGCGAGGGCCCGGCTTCTCTGAATTGGCGGAGGAGGACGGTGGCCGCCCGTTGATGGGGAAACACTACCTCTTGTTCTACCTATAAAAGGGAGGGGTGGAGGAGGGCAAGTCAATCCATCTTTGCATTCCTCCTCTCCTGTCTTCTGCCTTTGCTGGTTATGTCGAAGAATAGAACTTGGGGCCAGCCCCCGGGCTCGAACTTTTGGCTATTCTTGCCTCTTGTTGGTACTGACGCTTGGCGAGTGAGCCCGGTCCTTGCCGCGATGAACATTTCGGTTCCTTCAAAGCATGGTCGGGAGACGGGGCTGGAGATCATTGGTAAACCCAGCACCGTCCTACAAGGGAGCCTCGGGGATGATGTTGACAAGGGGGGAACCTTCCTGCCCGCCAAGGTGGGGAGCGGTGCGCCGCCAGCCCCTTGGCTGCTCTGGCTGCTTGCTGTTGCTCTGGTGGGGGCGACAGGCTGGAGTCTTGGCACTTCACGGGAGTAGCGGTAATGAAGAGAAAGTAAGGGATGATCGAGAAGGCGGATGGCGCTTGGTCGGATCAGAGTACGATGACCTCGACGTGCTTTTCCCCTTCTGGGGACCTACCTCCTAGTGTTTCCGCTCCTCTCCTCCCTCCCCGGCACCATCGTCACCAGCCTCTTCGAGTGGTGGCCGAGGAGGGACATTCTCTTGGCACCTTTGCCTCCCCTCCAGCACTCTACCGGCTGGGCTTTGGTGGATGACTCCAACGGCGCCCAAGCTGGGGCTTCTTGCTGGCTCTGGAGGTGGTGACCAGAGGACGCCACCCGATTCTCTTTACTCCTCCTTCGGAGCCTCGCCACTCCCGATCTTATTAGGCCGCGATAAGAGGATCCTGACGAGATAGCATTGGGCTTCTGCTTGGGTGCTCCTTTTCTTGTCTTTTCCTCCTTCCGCCGCAGTTGTCGGATTCATGGCTCCGCAAAACCCATTAATTTCGAACACAGGGGCGTGAACGAAGATCTCTCCCACTCACGTCTACCTAGCGCCTCGCTCTCGCCTCAGTGGAAGGATTCAAGCAAACAACAAACAAACACACAATAGTTTATCCAGGTTCGGGCCATCGTGTGGTGTAAGACCCTACTTCCTGCTTTGGTGGATTGGCTCTGGGCGAGCTAGAATATGAACTGGTACAAGGGTTCCTGGGCTCAGGAGGGTCAGGAGGCTAGTGCTCTTGCTCCTTGTGCGGTGGTAAAGTGTGTGAGTCGATGATCCTCCCCTTTGCAGTGGAGGTTCTAGCTACTTATATAGGCGGTCACGGTCCTCTTCCCACGAAATGTTTAGGCGGGAAGGAATTCCACAATGGCCATTTTTGAGCGGGAACACAAGGACGTTCCTACCCTGACAAAAGTAGTCTTCGCCGGCAAAAGGATCAGACGGTGACACGGTGGTGGGCTCGATGGTGACATCCTCCCTATCGTCCTTGCGGTCTTCGGTCTTGTTGCACCAAGCACGAAACCTTTGCCCCGCTCCTTGGGAACCAATGGCTGCGTTGTCTCCTTTGCACCTAAATGGCAACTGTGCCGCTGGCGGATGCTGGCACTCGCTGGCGCGGTGCGTCACTGCTGACATCACTGCCTCCTCCTGAGGCAGGATTGGCCTTGGATTCTCCGCCCCTTCGGAACGCCTTGCCGAGGCCGCTCCCGAGGGGGTCTTGGCGTCTCTCTCCTCGCGAGGCCTGGACCCTCGCGAGGGTCTTGAGCAGCTAGTCGATTAGCTCGGCCATACCAGGCTGCTTGTAGGAGCGTGTCGCGGCCCGCAGATAGGCAAGTCTGGGTACCCTGGTTCCCAGGACGCCGACAGTAGCCCCCGGGCCCAAGGCACGCGCGGAGTTGGCTTCAGGGCGAAGCCTTAGGCGAGGACGAAGCACCGCGGGCCCCAAAAAGGCTGCGGGCCAGGCTGGCGCGTGACGGTTGGATGGGACACGAGCGACCCCGCTCCCCGTGTTGTCTCGGTAACCGTGTGTCTTGATAAAAGGGGCCTTCTCTGCTGGGCGACTTATCGCCCTCCTTCCTTCCTGCTTGGATTTCTTCCCTTTGCGCCTCTTGCTTCTCTGCACCCTTCGGCCCTCCTTGACCATGGCGAAGAAAAACAAGGGCACCGCGCGGGCGTCTGGATCTGCTTCCTCTCTTGATGCGGCGCTCGAGGAGTCCACCATCATCAGGGAGGAGGACTACTCAGAGGTCCAGCCGTTCCTATCGAGCTCCCACAATGAGCACGGCCCGACTCAGATCTGGGCTAGATCGACCATGGCGCGGACCTTGCCAAAGTCATGCTACCCCTTCTTCCTCCACATCATCTCCGTGGGGCTCGTGCCCCCTTTCTCCAAGTTCTTCTACGCCATTCTACAACATTACCAGGTGCATGCTCTCCATATTCAACCCCGCTCCATCTTCGTCTTGTCGCTTTTCACCTTCTACTGTGAGGCGTTCGTGGGGGTGAGGCCGACGGTTGCCCTCTTCTGCCACTTCTTCTCCATGCGTCAATATGACGATGGCCCGTGCTCGGGCTGCGTTTCCTTTGTCTTCCGGCGCTAGGGCTGTCGCCTGATGACGGCCGGGAAGAAGATAGAGTCCCACTGGAAGAGGTGGGTCTATCTGGACGCCCAGCGCACTCATCCTCTATTGGCGCTGCCTACTGCCCATTCGGAGAAACTTGATGGCTGGCGCCACGCGAAGCTCACCGGCCCTCTTGCCAGGCCAGTCTTGGCGAAGATGGAGGCCGACCTGAGCTCGAGGCTCGAAGGAGGCCAGATCGTGAAGGAGTTCTTGAGGCAGCGTCTGGCTCCGCTGTAGGCTCACTCACGCCCCATGTGGGAGCTGATGGGTGACGATGACGGGCTCCGGCTGCACCCAGGGATGCTAGCCGAAGACGATCTGGACATCACCTCAAGGGCCCTCCTGGGGATGGTTCCGGAGGATCTTGCTGGGGCCTACCTGCCGCTATACAGCCGCCCCGACAAGGCCGACCTGCTGAAGGCCATGCCGGACCTTGGTGCGGCCGTGGGCGCTCCGCCCACGTTCGACGTGGCTTCCGGTGATGACGGCGAGAGCGACGAGGGGGGCTCGGAGGATACCCTGGACGATGAAGAGGACTCCTTCGAAGTGTTCACCGGGGCAATGGCGTCAGGCGCAGGTGCCGCCGGAAGGTCCCAGGCGACCACTCCGCGTCGGTCCGGACCCACCGCATCCGGGGAAAGCAAGGTGACTACTCCGCCGAAGAGCGCCATGCCAGTGAACCTGGCGACCGCAGCCGCGCCCAGGTCAGTGGCCTCGCGCCTTGCCCAGGCCCGGGCTGTTGGCACGCCCGGTGCGCCAGGGGCTACCATTGACTCGCTGGTGAAGAGAAGGGCGTGCCTCGCCTCCGACGAGTAAGTGTGCAATTTCTCAATCATTCTTATTTGTCGTGCCCGTGATGCGCTCTCCCTTGATGCTGCAGCCTGGGAGGTGTGATGAAGAGGGTGAAGGGGGAGGTCATGCCGCGGTACCCTGATCCTTCGGCTGCTGGTGCAACCTCGGGGAAGGATGACGCGGCGCTGGGTGCCCCGGTCGGCCGGGGCATAGTGAGTGCGGCGAAGGTGCCACCCAAAGACGTCCCCGTCTTCGGTGAGGTTGCGGAGTTGACTTCTGCTCCGGCTGCTGTGGCGAGGGAGGCCAGAGCCCCCGAGCCTCTGGTCGAGCAGCCGGTCTCGCTGGTGCCCATGCGCCAGCCGGCGTAGCCTGGCCTGAGGCTTTGGATGGTGCCTCCGCCGCGCTGGGTCGTCTTCGCGCTGATCTGCAAAACAGTGATGGCCACCTAACAGAAGGGCGCCTGGGGCTGATCCACGGGTGGCTCCTGGCAGACGAGTCTGCACGGGCCTCCTGGGATCAGGCCTTGGCGGCTGCTGTCAAGGGTGGAGAGGAAGCCGCGGCGGCCACGCTGGCTCGTGACGCCGCACGAGCTGACCCCGCGTCCTTTGAGAAGCGCTGCCTCAAGGCAGAGAGCGATCTGGGGTCCCTCCGCGAGGAAGACGCTAGGCGCGCCCTGGAGCTCAAAGGGTTGGAGAAGGAGCTCGAGGCGCAGAAGACCGCAACATCCCGGCTGCAACAGGAGCAGCTTGCTGACCGCGCCGCCCTGGAGAAGCTGAAGGTTGAAGTTGAACAGGCCTGGGCGTCCCAAGCTGCTCGTGCCCAGGAGGAAGCTCTCGCGGCCTTGGTGACGGTGAGTCCCGAGGACCTTACCGCCTTCGACCTTGAGGCCTGCAAGGCACTGCATGCCTGCTACAGGGAAGGGTTCAAGGAGTCGTTGGCCGCCCCTGAGGGAGGCCCCGCCGGGCTTCTTGCTGCGCTCGTGGAGTCCCTGCGTGGTGTTACGGCCGCGATTGGCCAGTTAGCCGATGCTCAAGGCGGTACGCTGCTTACCTTGGTCGTGACGCATGTGTGCAGCCACCTAAGCCTCGCGACCCCACCCTTGACCTGGCCTCGCTGTCCGAGCCTGTGACCGTAGTCATGGAGAACTCGGCTGCCGAGGCCCTGGGGGCGAAGGTCAAGTCGCTGGTGGAGGCATTCCCCCAGTCTACCGTTACCGTGGCTGAAGGGGAGACGACCTGTACTGAAGCACCCGGCGATGCTTGATCCGTCCTGTTTAGTGAGAGAAGTGCGAGTGCCTCGGGGAGGCGTAAGGACTTGGTTGAATTTGAAAAAACTTGACATTATTGTAATAGCTAGATGATTCCATGCTTGCTTTCTTTCATGTTTGCTTTAGGTGCTCTGCGTCGGCAAGGCCGAACCCCGCGCATACCTCGACCGTTGCTGAGCCCTCTGGATGACCGGGGTTACTGTAGTAACTAGACTCATTGCTGAACCCTCCGGACACCAGAGTTACCGTAGTAACTGGACTCAAGGGATGAGGGGCTACGTGGCCAGTGAGGCCCTTGGGTCGCGATGCCCAAGGGTCCCCCTTGACGTTCAAGCGACCCGTTTTTGTTCTACATCGGGAGGGCCCAACCCCGTGCATACCTTGATCGCCATTGAGCCCTCCAGAAGACCGGGGTTATCGTCATAACTAGGCTCAAGGGATGAGGGGCTACGTGGCCAGTTAGGCCCCTGGGTCGTGATTCCCAAGGGTCCCCCTTGACGTTCGAACGGATCTCATGAAGGAGAACGAGCACCATACCTTGCCCACGAGCCTTCGCCTGGGATGGGGGTACGAGAAGGCCAGGTGTTTGGGCACCTGGTAGGGTGGCGTCTGCCAGGCGTGACCTGAGCATAGCCCCCATGCCGAGCCCCCCTCGCGACACCCATCAAAGGAGAAGTTGTGAGCGTCGTGAGCTGAAAAGCTCCCTGAGGTTGGTGCAACCACTAGGGGCTACCCTCAGTTGTTTATAACTAGCGCGGAGCATAGAGCTGCCACACTTGCGCGGAGTGTGGGCATAACCGCGCCTAAGTCGTATCGGCTAGCGCGGAGCTTGGTGCTTCCACTGGTTCGTGGGCATAACCGCTTCTCGGTTGGATCTGCCAGCGCGGAGCTTGGTACTTCCACTGGACCAATGGAGGTAGCCTCCCACCGGGAGAGACTCCGGGGCGTGTACAGCCTCGTCCTGACACGTGGCTGGCACGATAGGACATCCAATGTGTATATGGGCCCTCCTCAGGACGAGCTGAACGACTTCGAGGAAGTTCTCGTGAGCTTACGCATCACTCACGAGACCCTACCCTAAGGCGGGTTGCGCCTGAGTCTTCTGCAAAATGCGAAAAGAGAGGTGTTGTGTCGACCTGCACCGAGTGCATCTCCAGGGGATATTGCATGAAAAGGCCGCAGCACCAGCGACCCCAGGAGGTGACGTCACGGGGTTAACCCGCGAGACAGAGCTCAGCCACTGGATTTGTCGATGCTGCACGGACGGACCCGAGCACAGACGCCGTGCCTAGTCTTCTCATGCCCCGATCCAAAGGAAAAACAGCCGGCGCGCGGTTCCCGCATGAGCGAGGCACCTGCCACGGGCCCCTACTTACCCATCCATGATTAGCCCATGCGAGAACAAGGCACCAAGGACCATGGGAGGTGCCGTCACGGATATGGATCGCTAGGCAGAGCTCAGTCCTTGGGTTTATAGACGTTGCAGGGACAGACCCGAGCACAGACGTCGTGCCAGTCCTTAATCATGGGGCGGTCGCGGGCTCGCAAGGGCTCATGACCTTAGTGGCGGTGAGGACGCCAAGCATATAGATAATGTGAATGGAATGAAATATCTGGCCATGATCAGCAAAAAGGGAGACAGCCGCGGGGGAACAGCCCCCAGCGGCCCAAGGATGATGCAGCCCAAGAGGCGCCCTCGTTTGGGGTACCTGAAGTGTCACCTGATACTTGCTAAAGGAGACTTTGGGTAGCTGAAGACGCGAGGTGTGCGGGTCGCTCCCGAGGATCGTCAGGCTCCTGAGGCCCAGGGGCTCCTGAGGCTCTCAGTGGTCGCGCGGGTCCGGCTCCCGCTCCGTCTGGACCGCCTGCCACTGAGCCTCCTCAGCCCCCAAGGCCTGCTGCGCGAGATGCTAGAATGTGGCAGCTGCGTTGCGGAAGCCGAAGAGCGTGTGGACGTAGCTGTAGGGGAGGGCCCTCCTCAGTCCGACCGCCGTCGGCCAGAAGGGCTCCTGAGAAGCGGCTCGGTTGAGACCCGTGATGTCGACGCAGACGCGGAAGCAGTCGCTTGGGCTGCGAGTTGGTGGACTTGGGATCGTGCGGTTACGCCCACCTCGGATGAGTCTGGCGTACTGAAGTTCCTCTGTAACTTGGTTGATGAAGTCCTGAGCCCTCAGCGCTGGATGGCTCATGCTGGTCTCACAAAAATGTGCATCAAGATATGCTTGCAGGTGGTGCTCGAACACCTCCCTCGAGGCACGGGTTAGCTCAGGGACACTCCAGAGGAGAGCCCCCGAGCCCGTTACGAGAGGGGCGTCGAGCGCGCCTCCCTATGCGAAGATGGAAGGCACCTCGTCAGCAGGCGCGAGTCCTGAGGCCAGGTCGTCAGGAGCCCCCATGTCCTGAGGTCCGTCGACGGGTAGGTTCTTCTTCTTCTTAGGGGCGGTCTGCAGGGCGAGGACAGCATCATCCTCATCGGGGTATTCAACCGCCGCGGTCTGGTAGGCATGCTCCAGGGAACGCACCGCTTCCTTCTCGTCGGAGGCGACCGTGATGACTCCGCCGCTCCCGGGCATCTTGAGGATGTTGTAGCCGTGATGGGTCGCCGCCATGAACTTGGCAAGGGCAGGATACCGCAGGATGGCGTTGTACGGGAGGTGGATGTTGGCGACGTCAAAGTCGATGAGCTCTGTGTGGTAGTTGTCGTGGTCGCGAAAGGTGACGGGGAGGCGGACTTGCCCCATCGGGAGTGTGGAGCCACCCGTGACTCCATAGAATGGCTTGGTGGGGTGGAGTTTATCGTAGGGAACTTGGAGTGTCTCAAAGGTTTGGATGGAGAGGACGTTGAGCCCTCCGCCATCGATGAGGGTCTTGGTCACGAGGACGTTGCTGATGGTCGGGGTGCAGAGCATCTGGAGTGCGCCTGGGGCCGCAGTGCACTTGAGCTGGTCTTTGGGGACGAAAGCGATGACTTGGTCCTCCTGAGGTTGCGTGCGGCGTCAGGCCTGGGAAGCGCCGCGTTCACCTCACGGGCGAACTGCTTGAAGATGCGGTGAGAGGCCGGGGCATGGGCTCCTCCCAAATGCATGCGACTGGATGTGGTTCCTGGAAGCCCCCTGCCCCGTCTCCCCGGCGGTCGTAGTCGTTCCTTCTTGGCGGTGGTGGCAGCGGAGGCAGGCCTCCGTTTCCCTGAGGGCGACCCTCACGAGGCTGGTCGCACCATGGGGCGTCACGAGGCTGCTCCTGCCAGTGGTTTTCATGAGATTGCTCACGCCACCCTTGGCGCGAGTTCCTGCCGTCCTAGCGTCCTCCTCCACGGCCGTAGCCGCGGTTGTCGCGCTCAGGGCGCTGCCGGACGCGCTCGTCGCGCATCGCCCTGAGCTCCTGACAGTCGTTGGTGTTGTGGCTGTGGACGTTGTGGAAGACGCAGTACGGTCGGTTGTCTCTAGGGAGGTCGTCGTAGCCGCAGCCACGATTAACTTCTGGCTCAGCAGCCAGCACGGCGGATCCCTTGCGCTTCGACTCCTTGGCCTTGGTCTTCTTGTCGTCCGCCTCCGCCTCGGGCAGTTCCTGAAGGGAGAGGCAGCCTTCCTCCGCTCTGGCAGACTTTGCCGCGAGCTTGAACATCTCGAGTGTTGTGCACAGGTCTTCATGGATGTCGAGCTCTTCCCTCATCCTGACGTCGTGGACGCCATCGGAGAATGCGGAGATGATGGCCTCGTCCGAGACCTTGGGGATACGGAGGCGCATGGTGTTGAAGCGTTGGATGTACTTTTGCAGGGTTTCTCCCGGCTGCTGCCTCACGCGACGTAGGTCAGCAGCTACCGAGGCTCGGTTGCGGGTGCCTTGGAAGTTAGCGACGAAACGCTCGTGAAGCTCTCCCCAGGAGGAGATGGATCCCGCCGGGAGGTTCAGGATCCTGGAGCGCGTGTCGTCCTTCAGAGGCATGGGGAACAAGTTCGCCATGACCTACTCAGTGCCGTTGGACGCCTCGATGCTCAGCTCGTAGAGTTGGAGGAACTCCGTGGGGTCGGTGGTGCCGTCGTAGCACGGAGGCAGGTCCCGCTTGAACTTGCCGGGCCAAACGAGGCGCCGTAGCTCGGGAGCTAGGGCGCCACACCCTAGCACGCTCATGATCACAGGCGCCCCCTGCACCTGTGATGCTGGTTCTTGAGGTGCTGGTGCCCCCACCTCCTGTGGCGCGCGGTCTGGGCGTTGCTGGCCAGGGGGCCCACGAGCCCCTGCATGTTGGTGCGGGATCACCTGGCAACTCTCCTCGTCGCCGGCGTGGGCTCTGCGGGGTTGTTCACGTCGAGGGGCCTCGCGCCGGCCTTCCTAGCCAGCGTGGTGAAGGTGAGGCGGAGCCGGGACCCCACGACCCTCGTTCGCGACCGGGGGCGACAGAGGACGTGAGGAGTGCGTTAGTGCAGGAGCTTCCCCAGCTGCATTGACGAGCTCGATGATGTGATGGAGACACTGATCGTAGAGATCATCTGCCGGGCGGTAGCACAAGAGCTCCCACGCCATCAGTAGCGCAGGCTGCTGGTAGACCGGCCTGCGGCGGACCAGTGAGGACGACGTTGCGGCCGACGGGGGTGAAGGTGTTGCCGTGCGGCCGTCCCACCGCACGGACAGCGGCAGCGAGGAGTCCTGCTGCTCATGGATAGCCGGGTCGGTGGCAGCATTGGCAACCGGTGAGTTTGGGCGGAGCGGTGCGCCATTGTCCGCGGGCGCCGTCTGTGCAACGTTCGTAGCGCGGCGGGCGGCGCGATCTCTACATGTGTCCACCATGGCTGTGGAGCAGGGTCGGTGACGAGAACGCGACGAGGTCGTCGGAGAGGCGAGATTTCGACACGCCCCCTACCTGGCCCGCCAAATGTCGGATTCAGGGCTCCGCAAATCCCGTTAAGTTGGAACACAGGGGCATGAACGAAGATCTCTCCCACTCACGTCTACCTAGTGCCTCACTCTCGTTTTGGTGGAAGGATTCAAGCAAACAACGAACAAACACACAAGAGTTTATCCAGGTTCGGGCCACGGTGTGTTGTAAGACCCTACTTCCTGCTTTGGTGGATTGGCCCTGGGCGAGCTAGAATATGAACTGGTACGAGGGTTCCTGGGCTCAGGAGTGTCAGGAGGCTACTGATCTTGCTCCTTGTGCGGTGGTAAAGTGTGTGAGTCGATGATCCTCCCCTTTGCAGTGGAGGTTCTAGCTACTTATATAGGCGGCCACGGTCCTCTTCCCCCGAAATGTTTAGGCGGGAAGGGATTCCACAACGGCCATTTTTGAGCGGGAACACAAGGACGTTCTTACCCTGAAAAAAGTAGTATTCGCCTGCAAAAGGATCAGACGATGACACGGTGGTGGGCTCGACGGTGACATCCTCCTTATCGTCCTTGTAGTCTTTGGTCTTGTTGCACCAAAGAGGAAACCTTTGCCCCGCTCCTTGGGAACCAACGGTCTTGGTGTCGTTCTCCTCGCGAGGCATGGCCCCTTGCGAGGGTCTTGAGCAGCTGGTCGATTAGCTGGGCCGTACCAGGCCGCTTGTAGGAGCACGTCGCGGCCCGCAGACAGGCAAGTCTGGATACGCTGGTTCACAGGAAGCCAATAACTGTGCCTGAAGGAGGGAAAATGAAAAGAGGGGATCACGGGGCACTTATCTTTTTTCAATCTTAAACTTGTAGGTGATAACCCACAAGTGTAGGGGATCGCAACAGTTTTCGAGGGTAAAGTATTCAACCCAAATTTGTTGATTCGGCACAAGGGGAGCCAAAGAATACTCTTAAGTATTAGCAGTTGAGTTGTCAATTCAACCACACCTTTAAACTTAGTATCTGCAGCAAGATAGTTTAGTAGCAAAGTAATATGATAGTGGCGGTAGCAGCAATAAAAGTAACGATAGTGTTTTTGTAGTTTTTGTAATAGTAGCAACGGAAAAGTAAATAAGCAAAAAGCAATATAGGAAAATCTCGTAGGCACTAGATCGGTGATGGGAAATTATGTCGGATGTGATTCATCATGTAGAAGTTATAACCTAGGGTTACACAGAACTAGCTCCAGTTCAGCAATGCAATGTAGGCATGTATTCCGAATATAGTCATACGTGCTTATGGAAAAGAACTTGCATGACATCTTTTGTCCTACCCTCCCATGGCAGCGGGGTCCTATTGGAAACTAAGGGATATAAAGGCCTCCTTTTAATAGAGTACCGGACCAAAGCATTAACACATAGTGAATACATGAACTCCTCAAACTATGGTCATCACCGGGAGTGGTCCCGATTATTGTCACTTCGGGGTTGCCGGATCATGACACATAGTAGGTGACTATAGATTTGCAAGATAGGATCAAGAACACACATATATTCATGAAAACATAATAGGTTCAGATCTTAAATCATGGCACTCGGTCCCTAGTGACATGCATTAAGCATAGCAAAGTCATAGCAACATCAATCTCAGAACATAGTGGATACTAGGGACCAAACCCTAACAAAACTAACTCGATTACATGATAGATCCCATCCAACCCATCACCGTCCAGCAAGCCTACGATGGAATTACTCACGCACGGCGGTGAGCATCATGGAATTGGTGATGGAGGAAGGTTGATGAGGACGATGGCGACGATCTCCACTCTCCGGAGCCCCGAACGGACTCCAGATCAGCCCTCCCGAGAGAGATTAGGGCTTGGCAGCGGCTCTGTCTCGTGAAACGCGATAATTCTTTCTCCCCGATTTTTTTTCTCCCCGAAATTGAAGATATAGGATCTGGGGATACGTCGGTGGAGCACGAGGGGGCCCACGAGGCAAGGGAGCACGCCCTGGGCAGGGGGCATGCCCCCACCCTCGTGGACAGGGTGTGGGCCCCCTGGTGTGGATATTCTAGCAGATATTTTTTATATTTTCCAAAATAAATCTCCATGGAGTTTCAGGCCATTCCGAGAACTTTTTATTTCTGCACAAAAAACAACACCATGGCAGTTCTGCTGAAAACAGCATCAGTCCGGGTTAGTTCCATTCAAATCATGCAAGTTAGAGTCCAAAACAAGGGCAAAAGGGTTTGGAAAAGTAGATACGTTGGAGACGTATCAACTCCCCCAAGCTTAAACCTTTGCTTGCCCTCAAGCAATTTAGTTGATAAACTGATAGTGATAAAGAAAAACTTTGACAAACTCGGTTTGCTCTTGTTGTTATAAATATGTAAGCTCGCATTCAGGTTTTCAACAAGATCATGAACTCACCACATTCACAATAACTTTTAGGTCTCAAGACTACTCACATCAATGGCATAATCAACTAGCGAGTAATAATAATGAACCTCGGACGACAACACTTTCTCAAAACAATCATGATATGATATAACAAGATGGTATCTCGCTAGCCCTTTCTGAGACGGCAAAACATAAATGTAGAGCACCTTTAAAGATCAAGGACTGACTAGACATTGTAATTCATGGTAAAAGAGATCCAGTCATGATCATACTCAATGCAAATTAATAGTAATACATGCAATGATAGAGATGCTCTCCAAATGGTGCTCTTTGATAAGAGGATGCTGACTCTGCATAAAAGTAAATAGATAGGCCCTTCGCAGAGGGAAGGAGTGACTTGTAGAGGTGCCAGAGCTTGATTTTTAAATAGAGATGAATAACATTTTGAGCGGTATACTTTGATTGTCAACATAACAACCAAGAATCTCGATATCTCGCATGCTACGCACATTATAGGCGGTTCCCAAACAGAATGGTAAAGTTAATACACCCCCAACCACCAACAAGTACACTCCACGGCTACCCCGAAACAACGGTTACCGTCCAAACCAGCAATAGCTATGGGGGGGTTTTGTTTAATTATTATGATTTTGAGCACGGGACTGGGCATCCCGATTACCTGCCATTTTCTCATGAATGATGAGCGGAGTCCAATCATCGTGAGAATAACCCACCTAGCATGGAAGATATAGACAGACCTAGTTGATACATGAGCTGTTCGAGCATACAAAACAGAATTTCATTTGAAGGTTTAGAGTTTGGCACATACACATTTACTTGGAACGGTAGGTAAATACCGCATATAGGAAGGTATAGTGGACTCTTGGGGAATAACTTTGAGGTTTATGGAAGTGGATGCACAAGCAGTATTCTCGCTTAGTACAGGTGAAGGCTAGAAAGAGAGTGGGAAGCGACCAGCTAGAGAGTTACAACAGTCATGAACATGCATTCAAATTAATCAACAATGAATGCACGCATGAGTAGGATATAAATCACCATGAACATAAATATCGTGGAGGCTATGTTGATTTCTTTCAACTACATGCATCAACATGTGCCAAGTCAGATCACTTAAATCGTTCAAAGGAGGATACCACCCCATCATACCACATCACAACCATTTTAATATCATGTTGGCATGCAAGATAGACCATTACAAACTCTCAGCTAATTAATAATGGCATAAGTAGCTATGATCTCTAATTGTCATTGCAAGCATGTTTCATTCATAACAAGCTGAATCAGGAACGATGAGCCATCATATTTACAAAAACAAGAGAGGTCGAGTTCATACCAGCTTTCCTCATCTCAATTAGTTCATCATATATCATCCTTATTGCCTTTCACTCGCACGACCGAATGGTGTGGATAATAATAATAGTGCACGTGCATTGGACTAAGCTGGAATCTACAGACATTTTAATACACGAGAGAATACAAGGTAATATGGCTCAAGGTTAAATCAACAACAAAGCATATGAGAGCCACTAAGCATTTCAATCATGGTCTTCTACTCTTATCGCCCAAAGAAAAGAAAATAAACTATTTACACGGGAAAGCTCCCAACAAGCAAAAGAAGAATGGGAAATCTTTTTGGGTTTTCATTTTAAACTACTACTACAAGCAAAGAAAGTAAACTAGCTAGAAGCTACAACTATTTTTTTGTTTTTCTGGGTTTTTCTAGTACACAAGAAAAATTCTAAGAAAAATAAATTGAAACTAAGCATGGATGGTACAGCGAAAGAGTGTGAGCACCGACAACTAGAATAAGTGTGTGAACATGAATGTAAAGTCGGTGAGAAACACGTACTCCCCCAAGCTTAGGCTTTTGGCCTAAGTTGGTCTATGCCCACGGATCGAAGCTACTCCCTCCAGTGTACTAGGATGTGTCCTCTGGCTTCCACTGGTTGGCGAGCTCATCTAGCTCCCACCCATAAACAGATGGACAGTAAGGATAAAGTGGTGGCTCTGCCTCGGGCTCTGAAGCTTGTTCCTGGCCTTGGTACTTATAGAAGGCATCTGATGTGATGAGGTATACGCCTGTAGATAGATCAAACAAAGATGGCGCAGGCAAGGTAACAATTTCACAATATATTTCATCAAACCTCAATTTATAATTAAGCTGCCTATTCTTATGTTTAACAATAAAATCATGAGCTACCATACTCTTGTAGTCTATATAAACAAGGGCAAGCAATTTTTCTTCCTTCTCATGATGCCTAGTGGGTATTCTAAAATGTTCAGCATGGCGAGAGGCAAAGTTGCCTCCAAAGACGGGCCCCTTTGAGCGGTTCAGACTAAGTCGTTTAGCAACGATGACACCCGAGCTAAAAGTTGTGTCTTGAAACAAAGCATAGCGTAAAATGACAATATCAGGAGCACTAAGATTCCCGCTGTTCCCGCGACCAATTGAACATCTACTAGCAAATAAAGCAAAGTAGCGCAGAACAGGGAAGTGTATACTAGTGATTCTTGCCCCTGAAACTTGTCTAGTCTCCCCTACAGCTATCATGTCAATAAAGCCTTCAACGTCTTCACAACGTGGTTCATCAAGTCTACCTCCAAAGGGTACTTTGCATATTTCACAAAAATCTAAGAGTGATATCTCCTTAATCACATCATATAAACGAAACTCCACCGTAGGTGGTGTTTTCCTAGCATGAAAATGAAAACTTTGTGTGAAAATATTGGTGAGTAAGAGATACTGTTCTTTCTGGTCGTGGAGGAAGTCGGTGAGGCCTGCATTATTTTCCAACCAATAAAAGTCTTCGTAAATCCCAGCGGACATCATGAAATCATTACAAGGCCATTCGCACGGTCGAACTTCCGCCATGCGAGGAAAATTATACTTGGGCTTCTTATTTTCCTCTTTCTTCTTCTCCTCTGAGCTCTTGCTGGAGGAGCCCCTCAACAATCTTTTTTTCATTTTCCTTCTCTAGAAAAATATGAAATTTTTAGTAACTCAAAATAAAAGTTAACCAAACTCAACAATATTGATAGCAACAACTCCTATAAGTGCCTAGAGACTATATCATGTATTAGAATTACTTGGGACCAAGGAAATTTGACATGCAAGCTCAAGAACAAGGTCACCACAGCAGCATAAATTTGCAAAGAATAAAGCACTCGAACAAAAACTAATTGGACCAATGGAGGAGTCACATACCAAGGAACAATCTCCCCAAACAGTTTGGTGAATGGTGCTTTGAGCAAGGAGATCGAAAATGGAAGCAAGATGAGCTAGAACTCGGGTTTGAGCTGGTTGGTGATTTATTTGGGAGGAAGAAGAAGAGCATGTGTGCATGAATAAATGGAGGGAGGCCACGTGGGGCCCACGTGGCAGGGGGCGCGCCCTGGACCCTCGTGGCCAGGTGCTGGCTCCCCCCGATGTGTGTTCTGTGCCATTTTTTCTCAAATATTCTAGAAAAAATCATATTTCATTTTCATGGCTTTTGGAGAACTTTTATTTTCGAGATATTTTTTTGCATGGATACGTCTAGAAACAGACATAAAATACTAATTTTATTTTATTTATCCTAATTAACAGAAAGTAAAAGGATGGTGTAGAAGGTTGTTCTATCTAGATACACCTATCCCATGCTCATGAAAAGGAATCCATTAACAAGGTTGATCAGGTCTTGTTAATAAACTCTTTCCGAGTAACATGAAACTGGAGAATTTTTTAATAACACTAGGTTACCTCAATGGGGATATGTATGTCCCCAACAATAAGTATGTCATATGTCTTCTTGATAGTAGGAAGAGGAAATTCAAAATCTCCAATAGTAATAGTTGAAATTTTTCCAATATAATTGATACTTTGGACCTGAGGTTGTTTCCTCGGAAAGTGTACCGTATGCTCATTACCATTGACATGAAAAGTGACATTGCCTTTGTTGCAATAAATAACAGCCCCTGCAGTATTCAAAAAAGGTCTTCCAAGAATAATAGACATACTATCGTCCTTGGGAATATCAAGTATGACAAAGTCCGTTAGAATAGTAACATTTGCAACTACAACAGGCACATCCTCACAAATACCGACAGGATAGCAGTTGATTTATCAGCCATTCGCAAAGATATTTCAGTAGGTGTCAACTTACTCAAGTCAAGTCTACGATATAAAGAGAGAGGCATAACACTAACACCAGCTCCAAGATCACACAAAGTAGTTTTAACATAGTTTTTCTTAATGGAGCAAGGTATAGTAGGTAATCCTGGATCTCCTAATTTCTTAGGCATTCCACCCTTAAAAGTGTAATTGGCAAGCATGGTGGAAATTTCTACTTCAGGTATCTTTCTTTTGTTGGTAATAATATCTTTCATATACTTAGCATAAGGATTTGTTTTAAGCACATTAGTCAAACACATACACAAAAAGATAGGTCTAATCATTTCAATAAAGCGCTCAAAATCCTCCTCATCATTTTTCTTGGATGGTTTTGGAGGAAAATGCATGGGTTTCTGAACCCATGGCTCTCTTTCCCTGCCGTGTTTCCTAGCAACAAAGTCTCTCTTATCATAATGTTGATTCTTTGGTTGTGGGTTATCAAGATCGATAGCAAGTTCAATCTCTACATCATTATCATTTCTAGGTTGAGCATGAACATGAACATCATCATTAACATTGTCACTAGGTTCATGTTCATTACCAGATTGTGTCTCAGCATCAGAAATAGATATATCATTAGGATTCTCAGGTGTGTCTGCTACATGTTCACTAGAAGCGTGCAAAGTCCTGTCATTTTTCTTTTTCTTCTTCTTAGAAGAACTAGGTGCATCTAAATTAGCTCTATGAGAATCCTGCTCAATTCTCTTAGGGTGGCCTTCAGGATACAAAGGTTCCTGAGTCACTTTACCATCTCTAGTTGCAACTCTAACAGCATAGTCATTATTCTTACTATTTAATTCACTGAGCAAATCATTCTGAGCCTTAAGTACTTGTTCTACTTGAGTGGTGACCATAGAAGCATGTATACTAATGAGTTTCAGTTCACCTTTAGCTCTAGACAGATAATCACTCAAGCGTTCAATCATATAAGCATTGTGTTAAAATTGTCTACCAACATAAACATTGAAGTTTTCTTGTTTCACAATAAAATTGTCAAACTCATCTAAGCATTGGCTAGCACACTTATAGCAAGGAATATCACCTTCATCAAATTTATAAAGAGAATTTGCCTTTACTACCTGTGTCGGGTTGTCAAGACCATGTATTTCTTCAATAGGTGGTAAATTCTTAACATCTTCAGCTTTAATACCTTTTTCTTTCATAGATTTCTTTGCCTCTTGCATATCTTCAGGACTGAGAAATAGAACACCTCTTTTCTTCGGAGTTGGCTCAGGGGCTGGTTAAGGAAGCGTCCAATTATTTTCATTGGCCAGCATATTATTCAATAGTAATTCAGCTTGTTCAACTATTCTTTCCCTGAAAACACAACCAGCACAACTATCCAGGTGGTCTCTGGATGCATCGGTTAGTCCATTATAAAATACATCAAATATATCATGCATTTCAAGAGGATGATCAGGCAAAGCATTAAGTAACTGGAGAGCCTCCCCCAAGCTTGTGGGAGACTCTCTTCTTCAGTCCGAGCAAAGTTATATATTTCCCGTAAGGCAGCTTGTTTCTTATGCGTGAGAAAATATTTAGCAGAGAAGTAATACATCATATCCTGGGGACTACGCACACAACCAGGATCAAGGGAATTAAACCAGGTCTTAGCATCACCCTTTAGCGAGAAAGGAAACAACTTAAGGATATAGTAATAACGAATCTTTTCATCGTTGGTAAACAGGGTGGCTATATCTTTCAACTTAGTAAGATGTGCCACAACAGTTTCAGACTCATAGCCATGGAAAGGATCAGATTCAACCAAAGTAATTACCTCAGGATCAACAGAGAATTCATAATCCTTATCAGTAACGCTGATAGGTGAAGTAGCAAAAGCAGGGTCATGTTTCATTCTAGCATTCAAGGACTTTTCTTTCAGCTTAGCTAATAATTTCTTAAGATCATATCTATCATTGCAAGCAAGAAAGTCTCTAGCAGTTTCTTCATCCATAACATAACCCTCAGACACAATAGGCAATTCATATATATTGGGAGTAGCTTCATCATAACTTTCATAAATATCATCAGTTTCAATATTTGCATTATCCCTAACCTTAGCAATTTGTTCATCTAGAAATTCACCTAGTGCCACAGTATCAGGCATAGAAGTAGTTTCATCATACATAGCAGAAGTAGCATCATCAAGAACATATGACATATCAGATTCAATAGCAGGAATAGGTGTCGCAAGTTTACTCATAACAGAAGGAGGATCAAGTGCATAGCTAGATGGCGGTTCTTTACCTCCCCTCGTAGTTGAGGGTAAGATCTTGGTTTTCGAGTCCTTTAAATTCATCATAGTGATCAACAGATATAAATCCCAAGTGACTTAAAGAATAGAGCTATGCTCCCCGGCAACGGCGCCAGAAAATAGTCTTGATAACCCAGAAGTGTAGGGGATCTCAACAATTTTCGAGGGTAAAGAATTCAACCCAAATTTGCTGATTCGACACAAGGGGAGCCCAAGAATACTCTTAAGTATTAGCAATTGAGTTGTCAATTCAACCACACCTGGAAACTTAGTATCTGCAGCAAGATAGTTTAGTAGCAAAGTAATATGATAGTGGCGGTAGCAACAATAAAAGTAACGATAGTGTTTTTGCAGTTTTCATAATAGTAGCAACGAAAAAGTAAATAAGCAACAAGCAATATAGGAAAAGCTCGTAGGCATTGGATCGGCGATGGGAAATTATGTCGGATGTGATTCATCATGTAGAAGTTATAACCTAGGGTGACACGGAAATAGCTCCAGTTCATCAATGCAATGTAGGCATGTATTCCTAATATAGTCATACGTGCTTATGGAAAAGAACTTGCATGAAATATTTTGTCCTACCCTCCCGTGGCAGTGGGGTCCTATTAGAAACTAAGGGATATTAAGGCCTCATTTTAACACATAGTGAATACATGAACTCCTCAAACTATGGTCATCACCGGGAGTGGTCCCGATTATTGTCACTTCGGGGTTGCCGGATCATAAGACATAGTAGGTGACTATAGACTTGCAAGATAGGATCAAGAACACACATATATTCATGAAAACATAATAGGTTCAGATCTGAAATCATGGCACTCGGTCCCAAGTGACAAGCATTAAGCATAACAAAGTCATAGCAACATCAATCTCAGAACATAGTGGATACTAGGGATCACACCCTAACAAAACTAACTCGATTACTTGATTGATCCCATCCAACCCATCACCGTCCAGCAAGCCTATGATGGAATTACTCACGCACGGCGGTGAGCATCATGGAATTGGTGATGGAGGAAGGTTGATGATGACGATGGCGACGATCTCCGCACTCTGGAGTCCCGAACAGACTCCAGACCAGCCCTCCCGAGAGAGATTAGGGCTTGGCGGCGGCTTCGTCTCGTGAAACACGATATTTTTTCTCCCCGAAAGTGAAGATATAGGATCTGGGGATACGTCGGTGGAGCACCAGGGGGCCCACGAGGCAGGGGGGCGCGCCCCCCACCCTCGTGGACTGGGTGTGGGCCCCCTGGTGTGAATCTTCTTGCAGATATTTTTTATATTTTCCAAAATAAATCTCCGTGGAGTTTCAGGCCATTCCGAGAACTTTTTATTTCTGCACAAAAAACAACACCATGGCAGTTCTGCTGAAAACAGCGTCAGTCCGGGTTAGTTCCATTCAAATCATGCAAGTTTGAGTCCAAAACAAGGGCAAAAGGGTTTCGAAAAGTAGATACGTTGGAGATGTATCAGTAGGCAATTGCCAAATTTTAATTCAAATAATGTAATGCTTGTACTTGTATCAGCATATGATTGAAAAAGATAAATCTTAACGGGAACCCGTGCATGTGTATGTACATGCAGAGGTGGAATGCCGCTTTATTGTAATAAAACGAGTTTTCCCAGCAAGCTAACTTGCCGGCACCCTCTTTGTCTACCGGAGAACTATGTCTGGCAGGGAATAGACAGAGGGGCCAGCCCCCCGCTAACTCCGCTTCACCAAAGGACACTACAACCATCGCGCTCGAAGCAACGTTCGAGTCTAGAATGGGAGTACCTAAGCCTCCAAAGAGTGTGGTGAGGTTTTCTTATGCACAAGTTATAGCTTACAGAACACTAAAGGACAGGAGGGTCGAACTTATCTATTTGGCTTGCCAGGGATTGCAGTGCCGGGAAATTTTCTCAACTACTTGCCGAAGCCAAGTACATGGTAGGAACCTGCAACTTCAAGCAGATGAGAATAAATCCAGGATGTAATCCTATCTATTTGCATATGGAAATGTTCATGAAATTCTTATGCAGTAATCTGGGTGTGATGGTGCATGCATGCAATCTTGGTTGGGGGCTACCGTACATCGCTTCTTTATTTTCTCTTGCACGGGGTCATTGCCCCGGCTCCGTACAAGGGGTTACATGCTGCTCAGGCAAGGCATGTATGGACGGGTGGCTGCCGGGCAGGGACCGACAGTCACGCCTTACGGGTAGTACTTGCGGAGATGCTCAATATTCCATGAGTTTTGCAACTGAGTGCCATCTACGGCCTCCAGACAGACTGTGCCAGGTCTGGTTACTCGTACCTCCCGGTAAGGGTCTTCCCACTTTGGTGACAGCTTGTTTGTACCCTTGGCGGACTGAACACGCCTAAGGACAAGGTCACCTTCCTCAAAACACCGGGCACGAACCCTGCGGCGGTGATAGCGATGCAGGGCTTGCTGGTAGTGTGCAGCACGTGTAGCGGCCTAGATACGGTTCTCTTCGAGTAGCACAGTGTCGTCATGCCGGTGCTCAACTTGCGCTACTTTATTGTAGGCAAGCACACGAGGAGACCCGTAAATGAGTTCCGTGGGGATAACTACTTCTGCCTCGTAGACCAGGGAGCAGGGAGTCTGCCCGGTTGCTTGGTTTGGCATCGTTCTGAGGGACCAGAGAACTATCGGCAGGTCCTCGATCCACCTCCTGCCATGCTTCTGCAGCGTATCGATTGTTCTTGTCTTGAGTCCATGCAGCACTTCAGCATTCTCCCTCTTAGCTTGTCCATTCCTCCGGGGGTGTGCCACGGAAGCAAATGAGAATCTTGCATCCGTGGGTATGAACATATTGCATGAAGGCGTGGCTCGTGAACTGGGTGCCGTTGTTGATGATGATCCTTGCTAGAATTCCAAAACGACACACCAATTCTTTCAAGAACTTGACAGCTAACTAAGCAGTCACCTTTCCCACGGCAGTCACTCCGGCCACTTTGTAAACTTGTCGATGGCAACGTATAAGTATTTAAAGCCCCAGATTGCTCGGGGGAAGGGCCGAGGACATCGAGCTCTCAGACCAAAAATGGCCACGAGATAGGGATTGTTTGAAGAGCTTGGGAAGGCAGGTGTATTTTCTTTCAATGGAACTGACAGGCTTCACATGTCGTGACGAGCTCAACTGCATCTTGGAGGGCTGTGGGCCAATAGAATCCTTGCTGGAATGATTTCCCAGCTAATGCCCTTGATCCAATGTGGGAGCCGCATATTCCTCTGTGAATCTCAGCCACCAGTTCCTTTCCATCCTCTCGCCAGACACACTTCAATTTCTCACCGTTGGGCCTCCTTTTGAGGAGAGTGTCATTGACAAACTGATACATGCTGGCCCTCCAGGATACTTTTTCAGCTTCATCTTGGTCGCCGGGGAGTTCTCCGGTTTGGAGGAAGTGGACAATGTGCCTTGCCCAAGCTGGAGCCCGTGGCTCGGCAACGAGGACTAGCGGCACCTCCTCTGCTACGGAAGCACCAGCATCATTTGCGGGTTCCATTGGCCGGCGGGAGGGGGTGGTCCGGCAGGCTGTGAGGAGTTGCTTCCAGCAGGGCCTCTGCCGGGAGCGGACGGCTCTTCCGGGAGTGGCTTACCATAGTCCAACTTTATCCTTTTCCGGGCAATTGTTGCTAAGGATACAAAGGGCTAAGAGAGACGGAGAACAAAAGTTCATGGTTCCACAGGAAGCTTCAGTGCAGCACACTTTGACAGGTCATGAACTATGATGTTTTCTGCACGAGGTACGTGCTCTGTTTGCAGCCGGTCGAAGTGTTCCTCCAATCTCCTCACTTCCTCAATGTATTCCTCCATCAACGGACTTTGGGTATCTTTGTTGACTTTTCTCACCACAAGCTGTGAATCTCCTTGAATAATCAGTTTCTTAATTCCCAATTATGCTGAAATTCTGAGCCCAGTAAGGAGCCCTTGACTCTCTGCTATACTGTTGGTGGCTTCTCCCTAGGCAAAATGCATTTGGACGACGTACTTCAAGTTCTCCCAGGAGGGGGCAACAAGAAGAACGTCAGCTCCGTCACCTTTTAGGGAAAAAGCACCATAAAAATACAAAATACTTTCTTGGGGGTGATTCCTTGCCGGGGATAGATGCTTTTGTTATCTCCTCATCACGGGTTGACGTCCATTCTGCAATAAAATATGCCATTTCCCTGCTCTGAATAGTTGATGTGCTCTCATACTTCCATCCAAAGCTGGATAACTTCAAAGCCCACTCCACTATTCTTCCAGTAGCCTCTAGGTTTTGGAGTATCCTTTGCAATGGGAAACGAGTGACAACCGTGATATCATGGGCTTGGAAGTAGTGGCCCAGTTTCCTTGAGGCCATAACAAAACCAAAGATCAACTTTTGCACACCAGAGTACCTCGATCTAGCCCCCTGTAACAAGGAGCTGACAAAGTACACTAGGCGCTGCACCACTTTCTTCCTTGCCATGTCCTTGGGGTTGCTCTCCTTGCCGTGCTCACTGCTGTCCTGATTCTTTTCTGACTCTGTCGTGTTGGGCTTGCTTTCTGCATCTTCCACTTCTCGTTGTGCTACCAAGGCTGCACATACCACTTGGTTGGTTGCCACCAAGTATAGAAACAACGGCTCTTGGGGTTTGGGAGCATCCAAGGTGGGAAAAGAGAAAAGGTAGGGTTTCAACTCTTGCCGGGCTGCATCTACTTTCGGGGTCCACTTCACAGGTCCTGCCTTCTTCAAAATTTTAAAGAACGGCAGGGCACGCTCGGCACACTTGGAGATGAATCTGCTTAGTGCGGCAATGCATCCTATTAAGCGCCTCACATCCTTAACTGTCCTTGGTGCTTGGATCTTCTCAATGGCTCTGATCTTGTCAAGGTTGGCTTTGATCACCTAGTGGGACAAAAAGAACCCATGTAGCTTGCCGGAGGGAACACCAAACAGACACTTCTCTGGATTGAGCTTCAAATTGATTTTACACAGATTGGCAAATGTCTCCTCCAAATCCTGGATAAGGGTGGCCTTATCCTTGGTCTTGACCACGATATTATCCATATAAGCTTCTATATTTCTGTGCAACTGTGGTTCAAAACCAATCTGGACGGCCCTTGCAAAAGTTGACCCGACACCCTTTAATCTGAATGGCATGGGGACAAAGTAGTACGTACCACATGGAGTATTGAATGATATATTTTCGTCTTCCTTGGACATGAAGATCTGGTGATATCCGGAATACGCACCCAGAAAGGAGAGAAAATCACAACCTGAAGTGGAATCCACAATATGGTCGATGCGCGGCAAGGGAAATGGGTCCTTTGGGCAATCCTTGTTGAGATCTATGTAATCAATGCAAAGCCTCCACTTCCCGTTAGCCTTCCGCACTACGACTTGGTTTGCTAACCAAGTAGGGTGAAGTACTCATCTAACCAAGCCAGCTGCCTCCAGTTTCTTGATCTCTTCGGTAATGAACTACGGTCTCTCCAAGGCTTGCGTCCTGACTTTCTACTTCACAGGTCAGGCGTGTGGGGAGACAGCAAGGTCGTGCTCGATTACCTCCCTGGAAACACTGGGGATATCGGATGGTTGCCAAGCAAACACATCGATATTCGCCCGCAGGAAGGCAACGAGTGCAGTTTCCTATTTGTCATCAAGGGGTGGCACTAATAGTAAAATTACAATCAACGGCAGCCAGCCCTGCCGGGACCTATTTCACTTGGGGTGCAGCAATCTTTGATCTCTTACTATTGGAACACTCCAACACGTCGTCAACGGGTGTCGTGCACTCGGAGGGGGCACGCTTCCCGGACTGCTTGTCGGAGGTTTTACCATCCTTTCCCTTTCTTTGCTTTCCTAGGTGGGCACTATTGCTGCCTCTGCTGCAACTACATCTTGGTACATCTTGTCCACACAGATAATTACATCCTTAACATTCGATGGTACAGTGATGACCCCCAGTTGCCCAGGCATCTTCAAAGTATTGTAAGCATAGTGGGATGCTGCCATGAACTTGGCCAGGGCCGGGCATCCAAAAATCCCATTGTATGGCTGGGGGAGATCAACCACATCAAACACAATCTTCTTAGTCTAATAGTTTAGTTCTACCCCAAACATCACCGGTAGTGTAATCTTTCCCTTGGAATTGCTCCTGCCAGGATTGAATCCTTGGAACGTGCCGGTAACCTCTAGCTCTCTTTCTCCTATCTGAAGCTTTTTTATGACTGTCGGGAGATTAGATTCAACACAGCCCCACCATCCACTAACATCTTTGTGACCTTGAGGTTGTGAATTTTTGGGGAGACCAACAATGGCAAACACCCTACCGCAGTGGTGCGGCCGGGGTGATCCTCCTCCTCAAAGATGATGGGCGTGCGGGACCATTTGAGCGGCTTCCGGGCCTCAGGCACTGGCTTCACATCATTGATCTCTCGTGCCCACTGCTTGAGCTGGCGGTGAGAGGTGTGCAAAAATGCATCCCCATCAATGCACAGGGCGTAGTGGCCTTCTGAAACTCCTGCTCACTGGTTTGCTCTTCATCCCCTCCATCACTCACATTATCACAGACTTCCTTCTCTTGACCCCTGGCGGGTTTTCCTTGGTTCCGAAACGGTTTGCCGGGGCGATTTACTTCACCACCTCGGCCCTTACCACCAGCGGCATTCTGACCCTTTTCCTTGTCACGCTTATCATATTCTGCTCTCTGCTTCTTGGCAAGCTGCTCAACCAGGTAGCTAGCACTCATGAAGGTCATGGCCTTTGGTCTGATGGATCATGCAGTACGGCCCATCACCCTTCCCAGCTTTCTCAGTATCAATGGCTTCCCTACAAGCAGCGCAAGCGGTAGCTTCCTTGTCGGGGGCCTCTGCCTTGGCCTTCTTGCTGGTACTAGGTGTGCCTGACCCTTCCACGGTCATCACTTCTTTATCTATTAGCTTCTTATTGCGCTTCTTCGCCATGTCTATGACTGGTTGATTCATCCTCATCCTCTGAATCAACATAGATACAATCTTCCTCCCCGGACAACTTCCTTCCTTCCTCCATACGAGCACACTTATCCACGAGTGTGTATAGCTCCTTCACAATCTTGGGAAACCGCAAGTTCGTCTTGGAACGAACGCAACGGTTGCGCACATTGGACTGGAAAGCTGCTATGACGGCTGCCGGATTGATATTTAGAATATTTCTATGAACTTTATTGAATCTCTGTAAATACTTACGGAGAGTTTCTCCTTCCTTCTTTTGAAAGAGTTACAGCTCCCTGGGCCTGCCAGGCTCTTGGTGGCCACCGATGAACTCTTGGCACAGGTCTGCCCATGACGAAATGGAGCCTTCTAGTAGGTGCATCAGCCAATACCTCACATTGTACTTGAGGGCCAAAGGGAAGAAGTTGGCGAACACCTTCTCGTCTCTTCCCCTGGCAGCCTGAATAGCGATGGGGTAGACGCTTAGGAACTCTGCCGGGTTCGGCCTCCCGTCGTACTTCTCAGGTATCTATGGCTTGAATGTGCGGACGGATAGCCAACGGACTTGCCATAATTCTTCCGTGAAGGCAGGGCAGCCGACCTTGAGTGGTAGGCACCCGCCAACACCAAACGCAGGCTCGTCGACGTTGAGGCCACCGTTCCCATTGGTCTGGCGGAGGCTGTCGTGGTGTCGATCTGTGACGACGCGCGCGTCTCCTTGCCGCCTATCCTCAGGGGCTTGACTTTGTCCAGGACGTGCTCAAGGGCCAAAGGAGGCCATCAAGACGTTGTCAGGTTCTTGATTCTGTTGCGCCTTCGTCGGCAGCCGTGGTGGGGATGGTACCATGGGGACGGCCCCCTCCGTTCGGCCAGCGGTACGGGCGGTTGCTATTGCTTGGGGAGGCTGTGGAGGGCCAGCCTGTCGAGAGCCCCGAGCTACGGCGAAACCGAGTAGGCTTGGGATGGTTGTACACCATTCATCCATCTGCTCGGCTGCTGGCGGAAACCTCAGTAGCAGCTGAGCTCGCGCTATATCCACCGTGGTTGTGCTTGGCATAGATGTTGATGATGTCGAGCGTATCATCACCTGGTTCCTGACGATGCCAGCGGCGGTGGTGGTCGCGGCGCCGGGCCCGCGTTGCTGCGGAACGATTGCTTGGGCAGCAGGGTTGCGCGGCGGTGGTGCTCGAGGATCAGTGACTCCGTTGTGCGCAAAGGCTTGTCCGGGAGGAGGCACATGCGTCGTCTTCGCTCCCGTGACGGGGACGACGGAGGGCGATGGCTTTTCCCAGACCGAGCACCATTGTTGCGGCTGTGTCCGTCGGCTGGAGAAGGGGGTGCAGACGGAGCGACCCCCTCACCCCGCACCTTGTGGAGTGTGGCCGCCGAGGCACAGCTGATGTTGCTCTCTCCCGACGTCTCCTACCCCAGTGTCGGCCGCGGGGGGATGTGGTGATAGCGCCGCCTTCTCCAATCACGTCCCCAACAACATTCACGTCTCGGCTCACATCCGCGTCCCCCCGCAGCATTAGAGGCCGCGGGCAGCGGAGCCTTCGAGGTGGATGGATGGGCAGAAACACCGGCCTTCTTCTTGGGTGCCATAGCTGAAGGAGTAGTCGAAGACGAGATGGGAATGATGATGACGTGTCGCGCACGCTTTCAGGTTCGCGCAAGTGAGCCCCCTACCTGGCACACCAAAGTTGTCGCAGGATATCCACAGAAACCTATTGGACCAGGAGACCCCTTGCTAGTTCGGCAAGGGCACGTCGCATTGCACAAAGAGCAGACCAGCGCGCGGAAGCACGGCGGGGAGCACACAAGAAATTTACCTAGGTTCGGGCTGCCGCGAGGCATAAAACCCTACTCCTCCTTCGGTGGATTGATGATGTAATGGTGGTGGTGGAGCGTAGTACACTCACCCGGCAAGGGTTGCCTTTGGGCCACAGCAACTACACGCGTACAGGGGGTGTGGGTTCGTCTCTTTTCCAGCCCTCTCTACGGTTGCCATGGGCCTCCTTTTATAGATCACGGGGCGACTATGGTGGCAAAGTAGTCATTATGAACTAACATGATAGCCAATTGTGCTATCATACCTAACTCTGCAGGCTGACAGGGTGCATTAACATCACCGCTTAGTGTCACTTCAGTGGTTGTGCGGCAAGGCTTTCTGGGTTATCTCGCCAGCTCCACGCCTGTATTGTTGACACGTCGCAGGACGGGTGTCATCTGCAGGTTCTTCTTTTAGGAATTGGCTGCCATGTGGCTAATGGCTGCCACTTAATCATCTTGCGGCTTGACACCGCATTGATTGATGACGTGGGTCGCGCTTGAGTGCTTGGTGAGGTGTTTGGCCACCGTGAGCCCCCTGCAGGCCCTGCCGGGGTGTCCCTGCTATCTGCTTCCGGGGGTGGCCTCGCCCCTTGCCGGGCTCGCATGCCCGGCAAGGGAGGCCCTTCTCTTGGTGATGTCTAGCTTTTTGGCTTGGCCTTGGTCTCTCTGCTCTAAGCAGGTACTCTGAATCTCTTGGTTCCTTGTACTTTCACTCAGGCTAGTGCTTCAATCTTTGTTCTCGTTCCTGTGCACAGTCTGGGTAACAGACCCAGTAATTGTTGCACTGACAATCTCCCCCTCTCATAGCTATGCATCTCCATGGATAGATCTTGCATGTGCGTAGATTATTTTTGTTTTCCATGCAACATTCCCCAACACTTATTCCGCAGTCCATCGAAAACTTCACCCAAAACTTGAAAACTTCACAACAGAAAACTTGTGAGATCCGTTAGTATAATAAAATCAATCTCCTCTTTTTGGTACTATTGTAAAGTCATCCCAATTTTATAGTTATGTTATATCTACTATATTCTAACTTCTCCATGGTTCATACCCCCTGGTACGGCTCATAGATTTATCAAAATAAGCAACGTTGAAAACAGAGTCTATAAAAAATGGAACAGTCTGTAAAGATGCAATTTTTAGTCATACTTCTGTAACTCTGAAAATTCTGAAAAATGAGGTCAACGTGGGAAATTTGTATATAAATTACGTGTAAAATATAAGAAATTGATTACGCTCCAGAAATTGCAGACAAGTCAGCTATTGGACGCACAAGTTTCTGTTTTCTCACAGAATCAAATCAATAATCTTCCAAATCATCCCAAAGGTCTTACTTGGCACAAACACTAATCAAAAACATAAAAAACACATCTAACCAGAGGCTAAAAGATATATTTATTGCAGAACAGAAGCAAAAAGGGCAAAAATAAAAAATAAAACTAGGTTGCCTCCCAACAAGCGCTATTGTTTTACGCCCCTAGCTAGGCATATTGTATACATCTAGGTATTGTCATTTTTGGTATTCAAATCTATCTTTCCACATCCATACTTCCTAGGGATTTCACTATCGGTGATCACAATCCTAGGTGGACAATCAAGAAATTCGTTTGTAAAGATTTGTTCCTTAACAATATTGATGAAACTAGCGCGAATACTTATCATTAAAAGATCCTCGTTTCCTTTACTAGATGATTGACCCTTATTTATAGGAATGTAAGAAAACTGAGGAGTTTTATTAGGTGGAAATTTTGGAGTGATTTTAACAATGAAAAAAATGGAACCCAAATTGGTAATAATTTCTTCTAGTTTATCGATTCTAGCGGAACCTTGCTCTACCCTCTAATCAATCATAGGCTCTTTCTATTTTAGGGTTTTTAAAGTTATTCCTACCTTTGATCAAATCTGAGTAATATGATTATGAATCTTTTTATCCAAATTTTCAATATGCTCTATGGTAGAAATTTTATTCTCAATTATATCAAGCCTTTGCATCATATGTTCCAAACTTAAAGTTGTTAAATTAATCATGATTGGCGGCGATCCCACAAAATTTGACATTGCATTAAAAGCATCCATATGGTGACTACCCAAGAAATTATCCCCAGTAATAGTGCCTAGCACAAATCTATACCAAGTAGTAGCACCCACATAAAAATTTCGAAGAAGAACTATAGTGGATTGCTTACGGGTAGATCTATTTTGAGCATCGCCAATTCTATACCAGGCATCTTTTAAATTTTCTCCTCACCTTTGTTTAAAATTATGAACTTCACTTTCCGAGGTACCGGTTACGATAGAAGGGCTAGCAATGATAGCAAAGCCACCAATTTACTACAGAAGTAAATAAAAAGCAAAGAAAAAGACGAACGAAAACAGGCAAAATAAAAAGGAAAATATTTTTGTGTTTTTCTGGAACATTTTAGAAATGGGGGAGGGGAAAACGAGAGGCAAATACCGAATAATGTAAATGAAAAGATGAATGTTTATAATAGGTACTTGGCAGGCTTGATGTGGAACCTCCCCGGCAACGGCGCTATAAATTTTTCCTGCTACTTGTTGAGCTTGCGTTTGTTTTTCCCTTGAAGAGGAAAGTTTGATGCAGCAAAGTAGAGATAAGTATTTCTCTGAGTTAAGAACCAAGGTATCAATTATGTAGGAGGAACACACCAGTCTCCAATGATAGCACCTACACAAACAAACAAATACTTGCACCCAACGCGATAAAGGTGTTGTTAATCACTTCACGGTTACCTGCAACGATGAGATCTGATAGCGATATATATAAAAGATAAATAAACGAGCAAAATAATGTAAAGGTAAATAAATTAAAGAAATGTATTTTCGTGTTTTTTATTTTCTAGATCTGAAAATAATATGATAGAAGATAGACAAGGGGCCATAGGTTTCACTAGAGGCTTCTCTCTTGAAATAACGCATACGATTGGTAAACAAATTACTGTTGAGCCATTCATAGAAAAGTGAATAATCTTGATGATATCTAAGGCAATGATCATGAATATAGGCATCACGCTAGTGACAAGTAGACTGACTCCTGCCTACATCTACTACTATTACTCCACACATCGACCGTTATCCAGCATGAATCTAGTGTACTAAGTTAACAAGAACAGAGTAACGCCCTAAGCAAGATGACATGATGTAGAGGGATAGATCCAATCAATATGAATAAACCCCATCTTTTTATCCTTAATGGCAAAAATACAAATACATGCCTCGCTTCCCATTCTATAACTGGGTCAGGACACTTCAAGAGTGAACCCATTACAAAGCACCTCTCCCATTATAAGAAAAAATCAATCTAGTTGGCCAAACCAAATCCATAGATCGGAGAGAAATACAAAGCTAACTTAATCATGCATATAAGAATTCAGAGAAGACTCAAATAATATACATAGATAATCTGATCATAAACTCAGAATTTATCGTATCTGAACAAACACACTGCAAAAGAAGATTACATCGAATAGATCTCGGTAGGGTAGCTGCTAGTTATGGAATCGTAGGTCTGTGGTAAACTACTCACACATCATCGGTAGGGTAGCAAGGTTGATGTAGAGGCCCTCCATGATCGAATCACCATTCGTCAGAGTACAGGAAAAGGCCTCAAGATGGGATCTCATGAGGTCAGAGGCTTGCGGCGGCAGAAAAGTATTTTTGGTGTGCCTCTGGTCTATGAGGAATATTTGGGTATTTATAGAGTTGAGATTAGGGTTGGGGGACCCATGATGTGGCGACAAGCCTATAGGGCGCCCCCTATGGCGCGCCCTACGAGCTTGTCGTTAGCTCAAAGGTCTCCTGACCTTCCCCCAAAGCATCCTGGGTGTCTTGTTGTCCAAGAAAAATCGTCAAAAAGTTTCGTTCCATTTGGACTCTGTTTGATATTGATTTTCTGTAAAAGACAAACTAGTAAAAAACAGCGACTGACACTGGGCACTAGGTTAATAGGTTAGTCCCAAAAATTGATATAAAATTGCATAATAATGCATATAAGACATCCAAGATGGACAACATAATAGCATGGAACAATCACAAGCTATAGATACGTTCAACACATATCAAGGAGCCATAGATAACATGATATTTCAAACCTGGGTCTCATGACCAAACATACAAAGTCATACAAGCAACACGCGGAATCATATCATGTCTCGGTACAAACAGCTACAAAAGAAAAGGTTGAGAAGCCTGACTATCTACAAGACCCTCCATGGGAACCAGACCACCGTCTCCATACGAGAAGGCCATCCATAACACTCGCACTTATCATGCGCCTTTTAGAGTATGCACTTCAAGTTAACTATGATCCATGTAAGATTTCCAAGTAGTCCATCTCCGAGGATGCGACTGTCGAAAAGATCATTAACCCTGTAGGAGTATGCTTCTTGACACACGCTATCACCACTTACCACCATGTACACATCATGTATCTCGGTATCCTTCAAGAGGAAGCCTGGCGAGGCTGTCGGTCATGACCTAACTAACCACACAAGACTCTAGTCCAGGTTTATCGCCAACTTGAGGTTGTATCAGCGATGGAAGTTCGGCAGAGGTTCTATTACGTCCCCAAACAATGAGAGCAAGGTACCGAAGAGCACCGGTCGGGTGACATCCTGATACACCGTGCCTCGGTGTCTCTACCGCATCATAGCACAACCCTAGGGTGAGCGCTACACATGGCCCCCAATACATATCCGACAAACACCAGAAACAAGTTCCAACTCCTGGGGAGAGATCAAGGTGATTAATAAGTCGAGAGAGTTAATTAAGGATCCTAGTGTGTGGTAGTAACTGTCTTGGACCATAAACACGTAACTCAGTTCCTGAGGATGGTCCCAATGAGTGAACCCACAATGTACTCCTACGTGGCCTCTCATCTCTACCTTTACCAAATCATGTTCACACACTTAGCTCTCAACAGTAGGACATGTTCACCACCATTCCAATACATCCAAGATGAATCATACATAACATAACTCTAAGCATAGCAAGTGTATCAAGCAAGTATGAATGAGTAGGCACATCATGGATCAAACAACTCCTACTCATGCTAGTGGGTTTTGATGTCTACACACGCTTCTATTCTTGTAGACTATGTTGGGCCTCCAAGCGCAGAGGTTTGTAGGACAGCAGCAATTTCCCTCAAGTGGATGACCTAAGGTTTATCGAACTCAGGGAAGTAGAGGTTGAAGATGATCTCTCTCAAGCAACCCTGGAACTAAGATACAAGAAGTCTCTTGTGTCCCCAACACACCTAATACAACTAGGAGTTGTATAGGTGCACTAGTTCGGCGAAGAGATGGTAAAATATGGATGATAGGAGTGGCAAAGCAAAGTAATATAAAACTGTAATAAAAAGTGCAGCAAGCAAACAAGTGGTAAACGTGAGCACAAATTGTATTGCAATGGTGGAAACAAGGCCTAGGCTTCATACTTTCACTAGTGGCAACTCCCAACAACATTGACATAGTCTAATCGCATGATATTTCCCATAAAACATGCAATGGAGACGCACTCGGCGGTCATTTCTTTGTGGTCAAGAGAGGACGAGAATTATGTAGGGCTACAAAAGCACACCTCAAAGTTCGTAGTTCTCAATCTATGGATTTCCCAATGTCACCGCGGCCATCCAAAGAGAGTACCACAATCACCACAACATATCTCCAGGATAGTCAAAGACAAGCACCAAGAGACTCTCAATCTTCAATCAACACACAAAAGAGGAAATCACTCATGAAAATATTCTTCTAATCCATGTCCAATAGACCGCTGCCACCTTGGTCTCGGGGATTATACTAGATAAAGACAAGTGAGTCCATCAATTCAATACATAGAGGAAGGGGAAATATCATGGGATCACCCTAGATTAACATAGCCTATGATCACAACGAAGATCACATCATGGGAGAGAGAATTGACCACATAGCTACTGGTAGAAACCTCAGCCCCGAGGAGGAACTACTCCCGCATCATGGAGGGAGGAAGCAACGTCGATGGAGATGAATCCGGGGGCACTTCCCCGTCCCGGCAGGATGCCGGCACAGGAATTCTGGTCCCCCGAAACTTGGTGGCGATGGCGGCGGAGATCGGAATCGCTTCTTGAGAAAAGGGTTCCGTCCTCGAGGGTTTCGGGACGAGAGGAATATATATGCGAAGGGGGGTCACCAGAGGCGGAGCCGGGGCCCCAGGCGCCGCCCTGGCGCGGCCAAGGGTGGGGCCGCGCCAGGTAGCCGCCTGGGCCCCCCTGGCTCCCCTCTGGCCCCGCTTTGATTATTCGCGAAGCTTCCTGTACGCTGATTTTTCCTTTATTTTTCCCGGAATTTTTAGAGCACTTTTAATATGGGGGAAACCTGAAATAGAAAAACAGCAGAAAACATGAACTGGCACTGTGGTGCACTGAGTTAATAGGTTAGTCCAAATATGATCAAAAGTGTATGGAAGTGCATAAATATCATAGCAATATCACACAAAAGAAGCATGGAGCAAGTAGAAATTATAGATACGTTTTGGACGTATCAACATCCCCAAGCTTAATTCCTGCTCGTCCTCGAGTAGGTAAATGATAACAAGCATAATTTCTGTGGTGACATGCTACCAACCATATAAGAACTTTTAAGTAAAGCAATCAAGGCATGTAATTCAATTCAAGTCATAACAAGCAAGAGTCTATATTAGCATTGTAACAAGCAACATAAGAACATAAAGGTGCAAGAGCTCTCGCTGTCCGTGAATCGAATGTCTCCAAATGGTGTTTGCGTGCAAGAAAGGGGATAGGGATATACGAGAGAGTAAAACATAGTTTTTGTATTGTTGTGAACTTAATCTACTAAAGTTTCACACTTGGTCTTCTTTGGAATCTTATCTTGACTCATCCCCAGACCACCAGTCAGGTACAAGTCAAAATGATCCACTCCCTTTCGATATTTTGAGCACTTAGGCAATGGATGAGCGTAAGAAAGAAAGTTAACACTTAGGATGGCAAAGAGAGCAAAATGATGAAGGGGGAAGACAAAAAAGGTGTGAAAGGCTCACATCAATGAGGACAATCATAGGCGAGAGAAAGCCAAATGATATATATGATGTGAGGAGTAGGGATTGCCATGCAACGGATGCACATATGAGCTAAGGTAAGCTCTCCAATGGAACTAGTGGGGGTGCATCCAACTTGCTTGCTCAAGAAGACCTAGAGATCTTTTGAGGAGGCTAATCATTGGAATATACAAGCCAAGTTCTATAGTGTGAAGGTCCCCACATAGCTATATGCATGAATGATAATCTCTATGGAGTACAAGGTATAAGATGGAGTACGAGTGTGGATCTCTCAAAAGGAATAGTAGTGTGCCCCCTTCTCTCTTTTTATTTCTTTTTCTCTTTTTTTCTCTTTTTTTTATTTTTTTGTGGCCTCAATGGCTCTTTCTATTTAACTCTCATTTGTCCTCTTTGGGATCTTTTCCTCACTTTAGGGGCAACACTCTATATATTACAAGAAGTATAGAAGATCTTTCACACTTTACAAAAGTACTCAACATAAAGGAAATGAAACTATCATGATGTATGCAAATGTATGCCTCTGCCAGTGTAGCAGGATATGCAATGATACTAGCGCGTCATGTAGCAATGATTAGGGCAAGGCCCAACTAGCATGCATCTCATCGGTCAAGCAAAAAGCATGTATGACATGAAGATCAAGTCATGACAAGATGGATGTTGCATGGCAATGTATCTCGGAAAGGCTATGGAAATGCCTTGATAGGTAGGTATGGTGGCTGTTTTGAGGAAGGATATAATGAGGCTTATGATGACAGAGCATATCGTGCCAAGGATTTCGATGCACCGGCGAAGTATGCGCCAACTCTTGAGGTGAGAAAGGGCAATGCACTGTACCGAAGAGGCTAGAAAAATATGGCTAGGTGGAAGTGTCAACTTTCGAATACTCACATTAGTCCGAAGAACTCATGCACTTATTATCGGTAACTCTCAATCTAATTAGGAGGTTCACAAAGAGACAAGTACCCCGAGGAGGAGTGTATGGGGTTTGGTTATCCTTGCGCATCCTCGACTCATGGTACGTGAGTGTACTCTAATATTCGATCCCTCCAAAGATTAGTGATCCATTTAGTAGCTAAAGTTCCCAACTATTTTGTAGGTTTTCGAAAATAAACACGGATTGCCCAAAATACGACATCTGTCACTAATAGGCTAAAGCTCTTGACACCAAAAGTTCAGACATTACTCATGGCAATACCTCAAAACTATTGCAAGTTACTACTAAAATTAAATAGCAACCTCAATTTCCTACTTTAAGTTAAGACACACAACTCAGTGCAACAGGCAAACTCTCTTAACAAGATAAACATGAAAACTCAAGAGAGTTCAACAACCAACTAAACAAAAGCTCTTTAAAAAGAAAAGCATGAAAACTAAGAGCTAAACATGACAGCAGCTATGGAAAGACAAAGAACACACATAGCAAAGATAAGCATGAAAATCCTATGTTGTGTTCTAGGTTGAAGTGGAGCGTGTTTCTCTCCCACACAAAGAAAGCTGGGTTCTAACTTGTTATGAACAGCAAGCAAAGCTAAACAAAACTAAAAAGGAAACTAAGAGCAAGACGCTCCAAGCATAGCACATAACACATGAAGTGATAATTATAGTGGAACGAAAGATGAACTGATAATTGTTGATGGAGAAGGGGATGCATGGGGGCATCCCCAAGCTTAGACTCTTGAGTCTTCTTGAATATTTCTTGGGGTGCACGGGGGCATCCCCAAGCTTGAGCGTTTGACCGTCCTGAATCTTCTTTTATCATCTTCCCTCGCACACTCGAAAAATCCCTTCATACATAACTCATCATAATCTGATTAGCGAGGTTAGTACCCACAATAAAATAATTTTTCTCTACTGGAAACAAGGATATTCTTGAAGGTCTACTGTTTCTCAAGATCGCCAAAAAGTTTTTGCAAAGAAAAAGCAAGCTTAAGGTCTGCAAAACGAAGAAAAGGCAAAACAGGGCAGAATCTGCGAAAAACAGACCAGCAGGTAGTAAATAATTTTTTTGGGGTACTTCTGCAACTCAAATCAAAAAACTCAGAACGGACGCTCGAAAGCCAATTGTATAGAGCATGCTTTCAAAAAAATTCAGATCAAAAAGATGATCTGGTGATTTTATTCAATTTTTTTCTTTCCAAGGACAGAATCTGTTTTCTGGACAGCATGTCACAACTTTTGAACTTTCTTGCAATCAGAGGCTAAAATTGGCACAAAGCTGAAAAGTAAAGATACAATGATGTTGATACAGTAGTAACAAACATCCAGACCACTAAAAACTGAAAGAACAAACTGAAAGCAAAGATAACAAGGGTTGTCTCCCTATAGCTCTTTCTTTATAGCCATAAAGAAAGGCTTAAGACTTTAATGATGCTCTCGTAGGAATAAGAGTTGAAGAACAAAAGAGAGCATCAAGAAGCAAATACCAAACACATTTAAGCCTAACATGCTTCCTATGCATAGGAATATTGCAATAGAATAATTCATTGAAGCACAAAGCAATAAGCATAGGAAGGCAAAACAAGTGCTGCTTCAAAACCTTCAACATAAAGAGAGGGAACTTGATATTATTGAAATATCTATAAGCATATGTTCCCTTCTCATAATAATTTTCAGTGGGATCACGAATAAACTCAACAATATAAGCATCACATAAAGCATTGTTACCATGATCCACATGCAAAAAGGTACTCTTACTCTCCACATAAGCATAATCTTTCTCATTGGTAATAGTGGGAGTAGGACTATCATAAACAACTTGAACACTATAGATTAATTGTGTATTAGGAAGATGGTGTTCAACAAGGGAGTAATTCCCTCCATGATTATGACAAGTTTCATAAGGATAATTTCTCCTTATGTCATAGGTACCTTTATAATCACTATAGATTGGAGTTATAACATCATCATAGTAGAGAAGAGCATTATCATTGCTAGCAACTATATTTGTAAACATGTTGTCTTTATTCTTACTAGCAAAAGAATTATCAATTATCACATCACTAGTGGGTAAAGGATTTGCAATCCTATCATCCCCAAGATTAGAGCTTTCCATATCATCACTTTCAGAGTTGGTACCAAAAAGATTTTCAAGATCATAAGTAGCATTATCATCATTTTCCCAATCACAATAAGTAACATGCATATCATAATAAAAATCATCTTCAATAGTACCTATGGACGTATCATCAAGATAAAAATTAAGGCAATAAACTTCACCTTCTTCTTTAAACTTACAACCGTTAGGATAAACGTTGATGGGAGGAATATGCTCAGGCCAGGTTGATACCCATTCTTCTTCCTTCTTGCTCCTCTTCCTCCTCCTCTTCTTTTTCTTCTTCTTCACCTTAGGAGGGAGTGGTTGGAGATGAAGCTTCTCCACATATCTTGGTTTATCATTAGAAACAATAGGGGAAACTTGGGAGAAACTCTCCTTTTTATTAGCAGAAATATAAGAGACATTTTTATACTTTGGTAAAGTTCCCTTCTTTCTAATCTTACTTATGTAATCATTTTTATGGCAATTAACAACACAATAGAGATGGCAATTTTGCAAAGTATTTTTTATTCCTATGGCATTAACATCTAGCCAAGAAGTCTTTTCTGATAACTCTTAACACATCAAAAATAACATAAGCTCATCATAAAGATCAGGGGTGATCATGTTATCACACAACTGGTTAACAGTTATGTTTTGAAAGTGCATGCATTGAATATTAAAGTGACCCTCTATACAGCGAAGTTCACAAGTAAAAGGATAAAGGTCAGACAATTCTCTAGCAAATTCATTTAAATCTTTGACCCAAGTGATTGTTCTTTCATGCTTATGTTGCTTACAATACTTCTCTTCTTCAATCATAGGCCTTTCACAAGGGCTATCCACTCCACAAAAATTAACATGCTTATATAAAACTTCATTTTTAGGAATTGGATCATGCATGTTGCAATCATCATGAACAACTTCATTTTCTTTGCAAATCTCTTTAAAAGGTTCATGATGCTTGATCCAATCCTCCTTAGGCATATTAAGATGTGAAGCAAAAGATTTGAGGAAATCAACAAGGAGTTGAGAATCAAGCCCAAACTTAGCACTAAACTTATTAAAACTTTTAGTTTCAACAAAGGACTTAATGCAATCATACTCATAAATCATACCTGACTCTTTACCTTTGTCGATCTCCCAATCTTCAGTGTTGCGTTGAATTCTTTCAAGGAGTTCCCATTTAGCATCAATCTTTTCGTTTGTGAAAGAACCCATAGAGGAAGCATCGAGCAAATCTTTATCCTGTCGAGAGAGCCTCGCATAGAAATTAGTAATAATCATATCTTTGGGGAGCCCATGGTTGGGACATTTTAGCATTAACGTTTTCAGTCTCCCCCAAGCTTGAGCTATGCTCTCTCCATCATGAGGATAGAAATTATAATCATAATTCCTATTTTCATGGACTTCATAAAGAGGATAAAACTTGGAGTAAAAGAGAGACTGTATCTCTTCCCAATCCAGCAGCTGAGAGTCATCTAGTAGCCTATACCATTCCAATGCTTTTCCTTTCAGTGACAAGGCAAATAATTTCCTCATGACTCCATCTCTTGTCAAACCTGAAATCTTAAACAACTCACAAAGTTTTGTAAGTTTCAACAAATGAATACTAGGATTGACTGCCCCATCATAACAATCATTCCTAATTATTTCAATTATCCCAAGTGGTATTTGGAACGGGATACATTCAGTATGTGGAGGAGACTTCTCTACCACGGGTGTGGTAAAGCGGCCTTCCCCAAGCAGCGAACTAAGAGTGCGGTTTTCCATAAACATAACTAGTGAAACTAAAAACAAGAAACGAAAAGATTTAATTGCAAGATCTAAAGATATACCTTCAAACACTTACTTCCCCGGCAACGGCGCCAGAAATAGCTTGATGTCTACACACGCTTCGATTCTTGTAGACTATGTTGGGCCTCCAAGCGCAGAGGTTTGTAGGACAGCAGCAATTTCCCTCAAGTGGATGACCTAAGGTTTATCGAACTCAGGGAAGTAGAGGTTGAAGATGATCTCTATCAAGCAACCCTGCAACTCAGATACAAGAAGTCTCTTGTGTCCCCAACACACCTAATACAACTAGGAGTTGTATAGGTGCACTAGTTCGGCGAAGAGATGGTAAAATATGGATGATAGGAGTGGCAAAGCAAAGTAATATAAATATGTAATAAAAAGTGCAGCAAGCAAACAAGTGGTAAACGTGAGCACAAATGGTATTGCAATGGTGGAAACAAGGCCTAGGCTTCATACTTTCACTAGTGGCAACTCCCAACAACATTGACATAGTCTAATCACATGATATTTCCCATAAAACATGCAATGGAGACGCACTCGGAGGTCATTCCTTTGTGGTCAAGAGAGGATGAGAATTATGTAGGGCTACAAAAGCACACCTCAAAGTTCGTAGTTCTCAATCTATGTATTTCCCAATGTCACCGCGGCCATCCAAAGAGAGTACCACAATCACCACAACATATCTCCAGGATAGTCAAAGACAAGCACCAAGAGACTCTCAATCTTCAATCAACACACAAAAGAGGAAATCACTCATGAAAATATTCTTCTAATCCATGTCCAATAGACTGCTGTCACCTTGGTCTCGGGGATTATACTAGATAAAGAGAAGTGAGTCCATCAATTCAATACATAGAGGAAGGGGAAATATCATAGGATAACCCTAGATTAACATAGCCTATGATCACAACGAAGATCACATCATGGGAGAGAGAATTGACCACATAGCTACTGGTAGAAACCTCAGCCCCGAGGAGGAACTCCTCCCGCATCATGGTGGGAGGAAGCAACGTCGATGGAGATGAATCCGGGGGCACTTCCCCGTCTCGGCAGGATGCCGGCACATGAATTCTGGTCCCCCGAAACTTGGTGGCGATGGCGGCGGAGATCGGAATTGCTTCTGGAGAAAAGGGTTCCGTCCTCGAGGGTTTCGGGACGAGAGGAATATATATGCGAAGGGGGGTCACCAGAGGCGGAGCCGGGGCCCCAGGCGCCCCCTGGCGCGGCCAGGGGTGGGGCCGCGCCAGGTAGCCGCCTGGGCCCCCCTGGCTCCCCTCTGGCCCCGCTTTGGTTATTCGCGAAGCTTCCTGTACGCTGATTTTTCCTGTATTTTTCCCGGAATTTTTAGAGCACTTTTAATATGGGGGAAACCTGAAATAGAAAAACAGCAGAAAACAGGAACTAGCATTGTGGTGCACTGAGTTAATAGGTTAGTCCAAATATGATCAAAAGTGTATGGAAGTGCATAAATATCATAGCAATATCACACAAAAGAAGCATGGACCAAGCAGAAATTATAGATACGTTTTGGACGTATCAGGTTTCAACTGATTACCGTGGCAAAAATGTCATGCTGATGAATGTGTTCAACTAACGCAACATGTAGCAGTTGAATTGTTGTTGTCCTAATGCAGTAAAATATAGCAGGAGCGAGGTAGTGGGATTGTATCAGAATTATCAAGGGGGGTTGCTTGCCTGGCACGTCTGAAGATGAAACAACGCTTCATTAGTGTCAACGATCATATCGTCAGAACAACGCCTATCGAGAGGGAACAACACTAACAAACAGGAAAAAGATACACATTCAATGCAATGCACAACCAAATGGATGACATGACAAGTTAAGGTACTTAAATAACCTACTGCAATAGTTAGTAGTATTAATTGAAGTGGAATTCAAACATTTAGCAAATTCCAACTCCAAAACTAATTACCATATATTCGATAATCATGAATTGTACTAGTTGGTAATGTCAACTTGCTCAAACATACATGAATGTGGCATAAAGAGATTCCTCATATTTTTCTGATCATTTTTCATATATAAATTATTTTCACTAGACCTACAATTGAATTTCTATGACTTTTTGAAGTTTGTATCATTTTTTTGGATTTTCCTTGTTATTTGAATTAAAAAATTCGAGTCAAGGATTTACTGTGTCAAAATTATGTCATCACTAGGTCAGAAGTCAACTGAGTTGACGAGGGTAACACTTGACCAGTGGGACCCACTGGTCAGTGACACAATTGCTAATTCCTGCTAATCCCGCGTTATCCCGGGCTTTGACCTAATGAGGGGCCCGACTGTCAGTGGCTCTCGGCTCTAACTAAACATGATTAGCACCTAATCTAATGATGCCACGTCAGTAGTTAGCACTGGCGATAACTGGAGCACGGCGACGTTGGCTGTCTGGCCAACTCCGGTTTCGGGAGGAAGCGCGGCTAGGCACATTGGAATCCCCGCAGAGAGGCGAGTCGGGTGGTATCCTCGGCTCATGCTGGCACGGCTGGAATCGCTGGCGGCGAGCACGAGCGCGGTGGTCGAAGCTTGGGGTGCACGGGAATGCAGCTACATCGTGCAAACACATGAACTAAGGTGCTAGAGAAGCACTGAGAGATGCGGCGAGCACAACAGACGCATGCACGGGACCATTTGGTCAACAAAGCTACATCAACGACGGACCCGTGTGGCCGTGCATTACTATTAGCAAGGGAGCAATGACTATGGCGAGAAGTAGGCCACATGGTGAGGGGAAAAGGATCATGGCCTCATAGTGAGCATGATGGGCTAGATGGCGAGTTGGGGGAGGTCCGGACAGCAGCGAATCAACGGTGGATCCCTTCGGTGCCGGAGGAAGAAGGCGGGGTCGCTGGCATTATTTCAAGTCACCCAAGGACGCGTGCATCTTCAAGGAGCTTCACAATGACAAGTCGGTGCCGATGGGGACATAGGCAGGGCGTGGGGCGCAAGGTGGCTGCACTGGCGATGAACGGCGGCGACGATCTCCGCTCTGATGTGGAACGAGAGAGAATAGAGGAATGGAGGAGAGAGCTGCGAGGTGGATCAGGTAGAGGAGATTGCACGCATCCCCATGGCGCGTATAGAAGACGTGGGGCGTCAAGCTGTAAGCATGAGTTGGCGCATGCGTGCTGTCGTGCCGTGGGCACACGCTCCTGTCCTCCTAGCGCAAGGAGGGGGGCGACTAGCACTTTGGGCCAGTGGGCCACATAGTGTTGGGCCGGCCAGGTTGGTTCTCCTTCTGTTTTTTAAATTATGTTTTTGTTTTCTATTTATTTCAATTTGTTTTGATTTTATTTACAAACCAAATCATTTTAAAACTTTTTGTAATTTTTTATTTGAGCTCAGTGAACTAGTCGAAGGCCTCGTGCAAACTTACAAAAATATTTGAAGATTATTTCTTATATAAGAGAAATAAATCCAACTCAAATATGTTATTGATTTAAATCCAATGTCCCAAAATAATTCCTTAAAAAATTTCCTGAAGTTTGGTTTAAAATATATTTCTTGCCAAGATTCTCGTAACAATTGAAGGAACATTTTAGAAACATTGAATGAGATTTTCAGGGTTCTTTGCCCCTTTTATTTAAATCTCAAGGCTTTCAAATTTCCTCTATACAAGATTGTTGAATTTAACATGATGCATGATGCTCACTGATGAAACTATTTACACTAAAATATTCTAGGGCGGTGACACACGCACTATCGCTCTCCCAATATCCCCTATCTCTTTACCTTGTAGATCCTGCTATTACACGCACCCCTCTCTCCCTCTCTCTAACACACACACACACACACCCTCTCTCTCCCTATCGGATACTCCTCTCTATGCGAAACACATAGTCATTCGAACTCGCGTTTTCCCCTCTCTTGTTAGCTATCGTTGACCCCTATTTGTCAGGCAAATATTCTCTCTATATCTATATCTCGCAGTAATAGATGCATTGAAACCAATTACAAAATGAGCTCCAATTACAAAAATCAAGTCCACTCCCAAACAGAATATGAAAATAGGGTGAAATCATGCATACAAATTCTTATTGCATGCATGAATGCCAATGATATGGATGTACTACTCATACATCCACATAGACCCATTTCACACAAATTACATTAAACCCTTCTCAAAATATGGTGCACATGTGATGTTTGTTCTACTACTCCTACCAGCCTTCCTCTGACGTGTTCCAACATATTTTGCTACTTGAGATTTTATTTTCCTCCTCAAACCATGTGAAACCACAAAAAGGTCAAACAATGCCCCCATTGGGACCGTAGCTCGAAGCTCCCATATGCACAGAACACCCACCGGAGCACGCAACCGTTGCCGAAGTGGACGACACATTGGCCTTGGAAGTGCATGGAGTCTATGACATCGCCAGGTGGAGCACGCCCTCGGCGGCCGCGAGTAGCGCGCTCTCACTGGCCACATGGAGGATAGTGTGGCTCGCCCTTATCGGCCACGAGGGGTAGCTGTGCTCAAGCAGGACACCCTGGTTGGTAACAAGGAGGTGCATCACGTCTTAACTGTTCTCAATGTGGACGAGTGCGTTCTCCAGTAGCATGCCCGCGAGCATCGCATCCTCACTGCTCAACATGGATAAGCGCGTGCTCCGTCAGCATGCCCATGAACATCGCATCCTTTCTGCTCTCGATGTGGACGAGCGCGTGCTACGTCAGTATGGCAGCGAACATCACATCCTCTCGACGTGGACGAGCGCGTGCTCTGGCAGTGTGCCCAAAGACATCACATCCTCTCCGCTCGGGCGCACGAGCGTGTTCTCCAACAGCACAGCCGTGGCATGGCATCCTCGCGGCTCATGAGGCGGATGAGAGCGTGCTCCAGACAGTACCCTAGGAGCCGGGACGTGAATCGTGCCTCCATAGACGAGGAGTACTGCATGGTGCCCATCGAAGTTTAGGAAAATCCCATGACTCTATCGCGCCTTGAACGAGTGCAAGCTCGAGTGGGCTCTCGAGGAGTCCCATGCCCATATGCAGGTGGCAGCGAACGTGTAAGATTATCCTTCAAGCTCTCCTCCTCCTATGAATATGCCTCCACCACCCCCATTGTATGTTCTCCGCCTTTTCACTGACCGACCTTTGGAGTTTAGTTGTATGGAACATTAATATTTGGATTAACCATATCTCTACCAAAATGTGAAGGATCAAGACCAATGCAAAAAAAAACCTACGACTAACATACATGAATAGATGTTGTGGCAGCATTGCATGCTCGAGAGTAACACAAGTATAGTATATTGCAATTTATGGATTGCATGCATGACTAGCTTATGTGGCATGGTTGCATGGCTAGGAAAGGCTTGAGAAAAATAAATAGATAATGTGTTTAGAGTGCACTCAAATATATGGGAGCATGTAAATATCTTTAGAGTGCACACCAATTTTTTCCAGCCGCTTAGGTGCACCTGATGCCGTGCAATGCTACAAAATGTTAGAAAAAATATGTTCCAATTTTTTTAAACATTTTATTATCTTGAAACCAGCCACACCCGTCCCTCACCTCATTAAAATATCCCGACGAATATATTTTGAGTGAAACATAATTTAGTTTTACGGATATATGTATATCAAAACTAGAGTGTTTTATTTCAAGTTTGTGAACAAGTATTACTCTACTACTTTGGATCCATTGCAATGGATGGACGGGCAGTTTGGTAGTAGTAAGAGACAAATCTCTAGTTTCGCATGAGTTCGTGAAGCGGTAGCACCACAAGGCTGGGTGCAGGAGTTACATTTCCCTCTGCGGGTCCACGGGACTGAGCTTTAGCACCTTACTACACCTGCATTTGAGTCCATGACATGTGGAGCTGACAGGTGGCTGGCCCACATGTCATGCTCACAAAGGCAGAGGGGCAGTGGGGCCATAATGGATGAGGCGCAGGTCGGGGGACGTGGTGTCGTGGGTTCGAGCGGCTTCATGGGAATCGCGTGTGGCTACGGTAGTTACTTGATGGTCGCCATAGTTTAGCTGGCCCACGTGTCATCCACACAAAGGTAGAGGGGTGGCGGGGTCGAGATGGGTGAGGCGCACATTGGGGGACGTAGTGTCGTGCGTTCGAGCAGCGTTGTGGGAATCGCGTGTGTCAGTGGTAGAAACGTGATGGTTGTCATAGTTCAGCTTCCATGGACAAGTTGTCATGTGTTCTGACACATGCATTGCATAATGATCACAGCAATGAGTAGTAGAGAAGACTAGGTGGATAAGAGCATCCACCGTGTGTCGATTTGCTGCCTTTAAGGCTGCCTCTAAGTCCTTAGAGGTTGGCACTACACATTGCATATGCTAGCATTGATGCTTGGTCTAGGGGATGCCTCCAACGTTTTGGTTTGAATAGAATAATCTTCTTGGCCGACTTGTGATTAGAGGAAATGGTAGAGATAGCTGCCAAGATTTCCCACCAGGACTGTAAACTAGACAGCGTTACAGATGGAATAGAAAAAGCGTAGTTGTTTGATTCTATGTATTAATGTACTTGTACCATCAAACTTATCTCTGTCCCAATTTATAAAAAGGTTGTCATAAACTTAACCTCCATAAACCCAAAGACTGGAGTGTTTCCGAATACTACATCTGTGGTAAACACGTGATATTTTCGGAAACCAAGAAATCCGGTCATAATTGCTTGAACAGATGAACCGTGTTCGGGGAGTTATGTTATATTACTGTTTAACGTAAGAAACATATTCTAGGAGAATAGTTCCGTTAGGGGTTCCTTTCCCTGGGTCGGCGTCAATATAGACGCGGGCCTAGGCTTTTGATCCTGTGAAAAGGATTGTACGATGCCATGCCCTGTGGTATTTTAAAAGACGCTTTAAAATGCGGTATGTCGTGTATCCGCCGACCAATCATTCCCTAAAGAGCGCTAGCTTTCGGCTTCACCCAGTCTGAGGTAGATGTCGGATTACTAGGTTGTAACAATGGCATAGGTGCTCCCTTTACGCCCTAGCCGAACAATCGAAAACGTAGGGGTAAGCATAAGAGCCAACAACCCAGCTTGGCCAGAACTTAAGTCATATTGGTGCATATATGGCAAGGAAGGACTATAAAAAATGGATGACATTTTAAGCAATAATCTTTTTTGGTAATGGGCTTCGTCAAAGAAGCCCCCAAGTATATTTGAGGTAGATACATTCGAAGATGTACTTATCCTGTGGCAGTTCGGGCTTGCCGAATACTTGCCAATGAGAAAAAGTGTAAACAAGGAAAAAGAGAAAAAAATAAAAGATAAAAGACAAGACCTAACTTGAAAGGAGGAAAAAATTGCTATCGATCTATCCATAAAATCTTCGGAGCCTGGCAACGTTCCACGGATTCGGCGCATGGCGGTTGTCCTATGCATTCCGAAGGTGATAGGCTCCACCGGTGAGTACTTCGTCGATAATGAAGGGGCCCTACCATTTTGTTTGAGCTTGTCCTTTTTCTTCTCCGGGAGGAGTAAAATGAGTTCGCCGACGTTGTGTCTTGGCCCGCACTTCTCTGCTCTGGTATCGCCTAGCCTGTTGTTGATAAAATGCGGCACGAGCTTGCGCTGTATCGCGCTCCTATTCAAGTCCATCTAGGTCGTCTTGCCGATCTAGCTCGGCTTCTCTCTCCTCGTATATACGCACTCGAGGTGAGTCATGAATAATGTCACAGGGCAGAACATCCTCTGCGCCGTACACCATGAAGAAAGGTGTGTGTCCGTTCGTACGATTAGGTGTGGTCCGCGGCCCCCAAAGTACGGAGTCAAGCTCTTCGACCCAGTGTTTATCAGACTCCCGTAGGGAGCGCACTAGTCGGGGTTTGATGCCGCTCATTATCAAACCATTGGCTCTTTTGACTTGACCGTTTGTTTGAAGATGGTATTTAACTTTGCGCACCAATTTTTTACCTCATCAGCAATGAAGTTGGAGCCATTATCTATGATAATACTGTGCGAGACACAATAACGGTGTACTACGCCGGATGTAAAACCTATCACAGGCCCTGCCTCATCTGTTTTTACTAACATGCTCGGATCGGCTGGACTCGGGCCGCGTCTTTGATAGAAAAATTGATTGCCGTGTCGCTCCATGGGCTTGCAGAGCTAATTTGGTAGACCTTGGAAAGTTCTCGATTTGCTCTCTTGCGGCAGTTATTTGAGGAGAACGTCTCAAAGACAGTGAAGATACCGATGTCCTTCACCCTTGATACATCGGTGGCAAGAATTGCCGCACCGCTCTTTGCTACCTGCCGAAGTATCCAACACACTGTAAGGCAATGGTTTGGGACACTATCTGGGGCTGCGTGTATTTGGCAAGGTGTATCGAGCAGTTCACCCAGTACAGACTTGTGCCTTAAGAAAGATTTGTCCTTCTTGCCATTAGGCATGTTATCGGATGACCTACTAGGGTATGTCCGTTTAGCCTTGATAATGTACTGTCCGGGTATGGACTGTTCGAGAGGTGTTTTCCAAGTGTTTTCCATTGCGCAGTACTTTTGTACTAAATGCGATAGTTCTGTGAAACTCAGAACACGACGTCGGTTGAGGGCGTTCAAGACTCCCTCGTCTGTGCAGTTGCGGTAAAATAGAGAGACCGCCTCGTCATCGCAGCAGTCCCTGGTCTTGTTTTTAACAAGCAGGAATCTGGCCGAGAAGTGGTTGACTGTTTCCTCGGGCTACCGTTGTATGTTCGCGAGATCATCTATGTCCGGAGATCCTACTTGGAGAGTTTTTCCCAGGGTGGGTGGGTGTTGGTAATTTTTGGTACTGACCGAAAGTGCTATTCGGGGTTTTGACAACCTCTGATGGGGACGATCCGGGTTCTACAGGATCTACTCGTCTTTCGGGGCCGATGTTAGTCCCAGAGCTCAAAGAAAAAAAAGTGCCTCCCGACATGGGCGTGTTCAGCTCAAAGGGTTAGGAGATCTGGGCTGTAACTGTATTCGTCTCGAGAGGAGAAGTCTCTTCGGCTTCGTCCTCAACTGCTGCCACTAGCTGAGTGATCAGGAAGCGGTCGATCTCATCATGATCGGTTTTAAGTCCGATCTGATCTCCTGGCCAAGGGCGGCGATGCAATCCAACAGCTCATTCAAGGGCAAGAGAGGTCGCATCATCGGAGTGGCCGTAGTGAACATAGGGGTGGTGCTTGATTACCACAGGGAGTGCGTCCGGCCCTGACGCCATGCGGGCGCATATAGCGAATCCACCGAACTGGAGAACCTAGCCAATGGCCAAGTTGTTTCCGAGGGTGGTCCCATCGTTGATGATGAGACGAGCCATCGATCGCTCATCACGAGCGCATAGCGGAGCTCTCGATGAAAGCACCACTGTCGGTGTCAAAACAGCGGGGCCCAAGCTATGCGTTTAGAGGATCGATGGTAACAGGAGGCCGGGGACACGATGTTTACCCAGGTTCAGGCCCTCGCGATCGAGGTAACACCCTACTCCCTGCTATATTAATATGGATGAATATGAATACAAGAGTTGATCTACCTCGAGATCGTATTGGCTAAACCGTAAAGTCTAGCCTATGAGGATATTGTGATGTCGATGATCCCCTCTACAGACTAAACCCCTTGGCTTATATACACGCCAGAGGGGACCTAGGGTTAAAAGGGTGACTTTGGGAGGAAGTAATTGATAAAAATGGACTCCACGCTTTCCTTTCTACGTACATACGAGTCCTGACCGAATATGGTGGAGAGTCTTGTGCTTCTTGTTTTCGTGGCCCACCAATACGACCCAGCTTCAACGACCCGGATGTGTCAGGACCCCTGAATACAGGACTTCCTCAGTCGATGCCCGGCAGCTTACAGACTCCTGGTCGGCTTATTCATAACGTGTCCGGCTCGGTACAAACTAAGCTTGTCTTACAATACAAGACACACATATGGTGGTTCACACCCGCGGGCCTCAATCCATCTCCGAGTCTTGGGCCTTCACGCACCACCATCTTGGGCTTCTTTGCCTATGAACTGCCGGTGGTATGACCCGGCCCCTCCTGGGCAGGTTATACCCTCTAGTTATATCTCCAACATTAGGCCCCAGGTTGACTTGAACTAGTTTATGTCAATCTTCAACACTTGACCCGTCAGAATTTTTCCTCTCCAATTCCTTTCCATATTGCTGCATCCCGCCGTGACGTCACATATCAAACTTATGTTAACCCGCCATGATGTCATCTCACATTAACTGCACATGAAGCTCATCACATCCCAAAAGATCATTTTTAATGGGCTCCCGAAAATTGCGGTGCCTCTGCCGCCACATAACCATTTCTTCAATCTCCTCGATTCCCGCACATAACATTTATCCACTTCCTTATAAATAGGGACAAGGGTACTTCCTTTCACTTTTACCCTGCTTCTGCCTCTTTTCTTCCTCGCGACGACTGATGCCTCTGGAGCTCCGCCGCCCCTATCAACTGCGTCGACTTTGGCCGCTCCATCAACCTGTTCTTCACAAGAAACGATAGCAGCGCTCCTTCACTGTTCATCAGCACCTCCAGGTACACGCTTGGACTCATCTTAGATCCATGTTACGGTTTCCTTAGTTCATCCGAGTTTGTCCTCCATTCTTCGTCTGGTCCTCTTATATTGCGTGATTAGATCTGGACCCAGTTGTCAAAGTGCACGGCCGCTGTTTTGGTGCTTATTCATCATAACTAAAATTAATACCTTAGTTGAAGATATCGCCCGAGCACATGAATTTTTCTGCCCCTGTCAGCTTAGGTTTAGAATTTATTTATTTTTTTCCAGCTTTCTATAAATCCAAAATTATAGCATCAATCTGAGAAAGTTGTTTGTCCTTTACTTAGCAGAATCTATCCTCCAATCTGTTGCATCGAAACCCTACGGGTGACTTATAAAATAACTGTAACCCACCATGTAGCATTCATCCCCTTACTAAGCCACCAATATTAACCTTTAATCCTTTTAGCCTGATACTCTATTCTGGTTAATCCATGACGGCTTTTGTAATGTGGATCATTGTCCAGCTCAACAGCACAATTAAACCGGCAATCTTTCCATTTGTAGTCAAATATGTCGAAAGCCAAGACCGTCACTTCCTGCAATTGGGTCGCTTCCCGGGTTACCGAGGAAATGCTGATTGAATATGTTCAAACAAGTGTTTTAGCCAAAAAAGATGTCATCCACTGGAGGATCCCAGGCACAAAAACTCCACCACAACCCAAGGGAGGCGAGGTTATTGTTTTCACTGATCGTATGCTCCATGGGTTCACTCCGCCTGGTTCAAAGTTTTTCCTTGATGTGCTGCAGCAATTTTCAAGTCTTCTGTAAAGTGTATCGTCAACAGGAGCCCATTGTAGAATTATTCAGGGAATTCTACTATTTGAACCGTCAGACTGAATTCACTGATGGGCCCAGTTTGGAGCTATGGGGTATTTCCATTCAGAGGCGTAAAGAAGCTACCTTTCATGTTGCCACACCCCCTAGCCATTCTAAAGAATGGAGTTATACATGGTTTTATTGCAAAGACACCTCTCCTGAAGGTGAGCATGCTTTGTCGGGTTATCGTGAACCCGGCTTAGCAACAGACATCACTTGCCAGAAAGGATCAGGACCAAAGAACGGGGGAAATATATGCATGTCTTTTCAAAGATCCAGGCTTTAATGGCCAACGGGTTGAATGGAGTTGATTTGGTCTGATGTTGGGTTGCATGGAGAATATTGCCTTTAAGCCATCGACCCGGCTTAATGTGTGAATACACCGGTAACCTCAAGGATCCCCAGTGTCACTATGACATAGCACTGACCGATGAAGATGTCAACATCATGACAAAGACATTGTTGAATGAGGACCTTGAAACTTGTATCATAATAGGACTGGCTCCGTTTTACGTCCACAATAATCTCCCTGCCGTAAGTAAGTTTGAACAATTCCCGGCTTAATTATGGACTCCATAAGCTGCCTTCTTGCTTAACATTTTATTATTTCAGGATGACTCCTCCTTCTAGACCATGAAACTTGTGGAAAAGTTAGTAAAAAGACTCAAACCAAGACTAAGGCTTCCAAGAAACCGGCTAAGAAGAAGTCAAATACTTCAGTGCTATTTGATTCGAATGATAATGAGTCGGAGGTAGAACTTGACTCCCTTGGCTCTCTCTTTATTCATCTTATTGACACAGATTTTTATCAGGATGATGTAGAGGCCAGCCATGCAGATGTTGAAGAGGTAATTGTCCTTTGCTCCGGCTCAGAATCTTTGCCAGAGCAGAAAGTCCGTCAAGTGTGCCTGAAAGTAAGATTTTCTCACCCCTTAGCTTACTTAGATCCCAACTTTATTTTGAAGAAGCAACAACATGAAGCTCGCTGTACGACCCAGAATACCTGCGGCGGCGTCCTTTCTTACGGCATACCCAATACGCCACCTCATCGGAAGCGTCAAGCTGTGGTTTCTCAAATTTCCAGCTTAAAATTCCCAAAAGTAGGTCTTATTCAACAGCCTCTTAACCAGTCTGACTCAAATTATCAGGGCACCTCTCATTCTTCCTCTAGTGAATCTACTGGGACTCAGGTTCCCTTATTCAAGACTACTCCTAGGTGAGGACACTTGAGCCTGTTTACTTTAATCCTTTCTGCTCAACTGGTATACCAATCTCAGCATATGTTTTGTTTCCAGTGCCATGGCCAAGCCCAGCAAGAAATTCAAAGTGAATAAGCCGGCCGAAGATCCCAAACCTGCCAACCCAGAAGAACCAATTATTTCTGAGCCTATGCATTAATCTTCTGAAATAGCGATTGATGATCCGCTCCCAGAAGAGCATCACGTCACCATGGATTCCATGGAAGTTGATCCGGAAAATGCTAAACTTCCCAGTCCTGCTCAGCCATCTCAAGGAGCTGAAGATGTGGTCATTACTGGGACGGCATACGCCAATCCAAGCAATCCTACTGGTTTATCCAAGCACAATGCTAAGGTAGAAATTCCAGCTGTTGAGAAGAACAAGTGGAAGCTGGATCTGGAGTGCTATGCCCAATTCAACGCTCAAGAGCTTCATTCCGGTTATTTAAACAACCTTAATTCCAGCTGTGACCTTGAAGCCGGCCTGGTCAATCTTATGAAGGAACGCTTTGAGGTAAGCCATGCAATCCTTTTCATACCGATATATTTATACCAGCCGCCAAGCCTACTGGATATGATAGAGTTGAACATATCATAGACTTGTAGATAATTCCTTTGACCTTACACTCATATAATGGCACAGTAGTTATAGGGTCATATCTTGTATCCCCCAAGGGCTGGCCTAAGCTACTAAGCTAAGCCGGGACTTCAAATTATTGTGTTCATTTTTGCACGTGCAGCCCCCAAGGTTCGGCTTAAACTCTCAAGTTGAGCTGGAACTTCATATGTCATATCTCAATTTTGCACATGTAGCCCCCAAGGGCCGGCTTAAACTGACAAGTTAAGCCGGTACTTATCATCAGAATCATGGATAAAGTCCAAATATGTAGCCCCCATGGTCGTCTGGAGTTGAAACAACTTTAGGCGGGTCATTCAAGAATTTGTTCGCAATACCTCAAACGTACATTAGCCCCCAAGTGCCAAGTAAAATACTAGTATTGTATTTGGGACTTCACCAATGATTAGTATAATCATATGCTGCTGCATCATCTTTGAAAGGATCGAGAAGAGGTGTCTACAGGGGGGGTGAATAGACTACTTGGCCAAATATAAACCTAGCCTTTTCTCAATTTTAAGTCTTGGCAGATTCTAGCAATTATGCACAAGTCAAGCAATCAACCTACACATGCAATTCTAAGAGTATAGCAGCGGAATGTAAAACAATTGCATATTAAGATAAAGGGAGGAGTTTGAGGGAGCAAACGCAATGTAGACACAAAGATTTTTTATCCGTAGTTTCGATAGGTGGTGCTATCGTACATCCACGTTGATGGAGAATTCAACCCATGAAGGGTAACGGTTGCGCGAGTCCACGGAGGGCTCCACCCACGAAGGGTCCACGAAGAAGCAACCTTGTCTATCCCACCATGGCCATCACCCATTAAGGACTTGCCTCACTAGGGTAGATCTTCACGAAGTAGGCGATCTCCTTGCCCGTACAAACTCATTGGTTCAACTCCACAATCTTGACCGAGGCTCCCAAGTCACACCTAACCAATCTAGGAGACACCACTGGCAATAGATAGTGTGTTGATGATGAACTCCTTGCTCTTGTGCTTCAAATGATAGTCTCTCCAACACTCAACTCTCTTTCATAGGATTGTTGGAAAGATAATTTGAGTGGAAAGAAACTTGGAGAAGGCTAGAGATCACGATTTATGTGGTTGGGTTCAACACAAGTGTAGGTGGTTCTCTCTTAGAAAATGTATGCTGAAAGTGTAGGTATGTTTTGATGGCATTCTCCACGAATGAAGAGTGGGTGGAGGGGTATATATAGCCTCCACACAAAATCTAACCGTTACACACAATTTACCAAACTCGGTGGGACCGAATTAGAGAAATCGGTCAGACCAATTTAGTTCATAATGTGACCGTTACGCATTTCAATGGGACCCATATGATCAACTCGGTAGGACCGATTTTATTAGGGTTAGGGCATAACGTAATCTCGGTGAGACTGATTACAAAAACTCGGTAGGACCGATTTTGGTAATAAGGTAACCAGAGAGTTGGTCAGGAAAACTCGGTGGGACCGATTCGCTCATTGCGGTGAGAGTGAAATGTTACGAAGAGGCAATAGAAAGTTTGCAATGCTAACTCGGTGAGACCGATTCTCACATCTCGGTTAGACCAAAATGTTTCAAATAGGAAACAGAGAGTTGGCATTCCCATCTCGGTGAGACCGAGATCCCTATCGGTGAGACCGAACTGATTAGGGTTTTGCAGTGGCTATATCAAATGAACTCGGTGGCGCCGGATAGATCAAATCGGTGGGGCCGAGTTTGACTTTTAGGTTTAGGACATATGTGGATGTGAGAAAGTGGCTCAGCGTTTTGGAGCATATCACTAAGCACTTTGAGCAAGCAAGCCATGAAGCAACACCTCATCCCCTTTTAATAGTATTGGCTTTCCTATGGACTCAATGTGATCTTGGATCACTAAAATAGAAAATGTAGATTCTTGAGCTTTGATCTTGAGCCAATCCTTTGTCCTCATCATCTTGAAGGGGTTCCACATCCTCTAGTCCATGCCACTCCATTTGTTGAACCTATCTAAAATATACTAGATGAAAACATTAGTCCAACAAGAGATATGTTGACATTAATTACGCAAATCACCCAGGGAGCACTTGTGCTTTCAATCTGCCCCTTTTTTGTAATTGCTGACAACATACATCAAAGCTTTAGATAAAGATGTGAAGAATAACAAGTAAAGCTTTGGAAAGACATGTAACATGCATAGGCTCCCCCTACATGTATGTAATCATGTAAATATGCAACATAAGAGCAGTGAAAGCATCGAATTGACAGAGCAAGCAATGAGTTACATGTATCTTGTCTATATGCATCAGAGCAAATGATATGAATACATGAAGTGTATCCTCATGTTCATGATTCCTTCTTGCAAATAATAAGTACATTATCAAGAAATCTGCATGCACATGAGTGTGATGCAGATACTTACCTTGTGATCTAGAGCTGGCTTTTGAAGGGATGAACCTGAGTAAAGAAGGTTAGATAACACAGGTACATCGACTAAACAGAACAACAAAAAAGCCACAAGAGTATCAAGATTGGGATAACATGTAGAGAGTGAGTACTGGATACTCTTGAATACAAACATGTTCCCAAAGGTAAAAGATATGCAATGAATTCAAATAATTCCTTCCCTAGCAGTATTTCTCCCCCTGAATCTTATATTTGATAATGGAAGAGAGTAGGGAAACAGAATCAGAGCAGAACAAAAACAGATCAGATCACAGAGACATAACATAGACATGTCTTTCCCCTCTTGAAGACATGTGACTTCTCTCCTCTCGAACACCAAGCATCTGGGGCATGTGATTCCTCTCTCCCCTTGTTTGAAGCATTCTCTCATTAAGCTTTGAGAAGCTTTGATGTGAACTCTTTCTCCCCCTTTGACATAAATTTCCAAGAAGGGACCTTCCGGAGTGTGAGTCAAAATAGGTTTGGTCCTTGAGTCACACAGCAGAGTAGCATATAAAATGTGATGCTGGTAGAGGACAAGGATCATTGGGTGGAGCTAGAACAGAAGTGCAAAAACAAGTGGCAAATTGGCTTTTGTGCAGCGAAATCGGTGACACCGAGTTGTGTTCTTCGGTTGGACCAAAAATGACAAACCGGTGGGATAGATTTTAACACAGAAAAAGAGCAATAGTCACCTCAGCTCACTGGGCAAGTAAGATCTCTCAAATATTTGCAAGGTATTAGCTGAAGGATTTGCAATGAATTGGATGGACAAAATGCAGAATAAAACAGAGAAAAGAGAATCTAGATGAAGTTTTTGTTGTTGTTTAAAAGAAAACGAACAAAATGCAAGGAACAAATGCACGAACTTAGAGAAACACTAGAGAACTTCATCTAGAATTGGGCGGTGAGAAAGTCACCTATGTTAGAATATATTGACTAAGGAGTGAAGTGAGAACACTTGATCATATGTCATACTCATCGTTTAAGCTCAAAATTTGGTTACCATTTTTTGTTTAAGCATTTGATGTATTCTCATCTTGTTGAGTTGCTTTGACCCATGTCTTGGGGTAAAGCTTCTCTAAGATGGAATAACATACCTTGGGTGGTGGTGGTGATCTTGGTCATGTAGTTGAACTTGTGTGAGTTGCTCAAGGTTGATGTAGCTCATCAAGAATTGGGAGCACCACTTCGATTTGAGTTCATCTACCTACATGGGTTAGTCTTGCAAGGAAGAGTACCTGTGCATCCAAAGTGACAATCATGATATCTGATACCAATTGATATATAGAATTTGTCAAAGGATATGTTGAAGGGTTTCATGCTTCCTTGTCTTCCACAACCACGGTGTAGGGACTTGGTGATGTAGAGATTTCTCAAGATGTGAGTGAGTTGCAATCCCATGGATTTAGATTCATCCAAGTGCCTACAAGGGTTAGATAGCATGCAAGGGTACAAATGTATCCAAGACGTATGATCAACACCATAAGTGAAAAGGTCAAGGATTTGTCATAGGCACATGCCTTGCGAGTATCCAAATGGAGTTCCTACTCCCAGTTTGAGGCATCAATAATGTTCAATTCACCTCTCAATCAGAAAAAGACTTTCTCATCAAGCGGTTTGGTGAATATATTCGCCAATTGCTTATAGGTTCAAACATGCTTAAGATTAATGTCCCCTTTAGCAACATGATCTCGAATGAAATGATGATGAACTTCAATATGCTTAGTTCGAGAATGTTGGACGGGATTGTGAGCAATCTTAATAGCACTTTCATTGTCAAAAAGAAATGGAACATGTTTCACATATATCCCATAATATTTAAGAGTTTGGGTCATCCAAAGTAGTTGAGCACAACATGATCCAACGACAATGTATTCCGCTTCGGCGGTGGATAAGGATACCGAGTTTTCTTTCGTTGAGGACCAAGACACAAGTGATCTACCAGGAAATTGACAAGTACCCGAAGTGGACTTTCTATCAACCTTGTTTCCGGCATAGTCCGAATCGGAGTAGCCAACAAGATCAAAATAGGACCTCTTATGATACCAAATGCCAAAATTTGGTGTATGTATTAAGTATCCCACTATCCTTTTCACAGCCTTAAGATGACTTTCTTTAGGGCCTGCTAGATATCGTGCACACATGCACACACTTAGCATGATATCAGGACGGGATGCACATAGATATAACAATGAACCAATCATAGAGCGGTAAACTTTTTGGTCAACCGGTTCGCCATCCTTAGTTAAGTCAAGATGTCCACTAGTAGACATGAGTGTAGTCATACCTACGCATTCTTGCATGTTGAACTTCTTAAACAAGTCCTTGGTATACTTTGTTTGAGAAACAATGGTACCCTCCTTAGTTTTCTTGATTTTCAAACCAAGAAATACCTTGAGTTCACTCATCATAGACATCTCATACTTTTCCGACATTAGGTTTCCAAAACTTTCACTAAAATGGGGGTTAGTAGAACCAAATATGATATCATAAACATAAATTTGCACACAAATACTTCACCATTTAACCCTTTTAGTAAAAACTGTGGAATCAATTTTCCCAATTTCAAAGCCTTTTTCAATAAGAAACTTGATCCAGCATTTATACCATGCTCTAGGAGCTTGTTTAAGACCATAAAGAGCTTTGTGAAGTTTGTAAACATGATCGGGTTTCTTAGGATTGACAAAGCCGGGAGGTTGTTTATCATAAAATTCCTCCTCAATTTCACCGTTTAGAAACATAGTTTTAATGTCTATTTGGTACAAGGTGATATCATGGTGATCAGCATAAGCAAGTAAGATGCGAATGGACTCAAGTCTAGCAACGGGGGCATATGTCTCACCGTAGTCCATACCTTCGACTTGAGTGTAGCCTTGGGCGACGAGACACGCTTTGTTGCGGACGACTTGACCATCTTCGTCTTGCTTGTTGCGAAACACCCATTTGGTATCAATGATGTTCTGGTTGTTGTCGGGCTTCTCGACCAATGTCCACACTTGATTTCTCGCAAAGTTTGTAGCTCTTCGTGCATAGCATTCACCCAATCTGGATCGTCAAGAGCATCTTCAACCTTCATAGGTTCAAGGTTAGATATGAAAGAGTAATGTTCACAAAATTTAGCTAGGAGAGATTTAGAGCAAGTGATTCTCCCGGTTAGGATATTATTGTAGATTTCCTCTACGGTATGATCTCTAGCGATTCTTACTCTAACTCGTGAAAGCTTTTTCTTGGATCGGGGTCGAACATCCTCTTCATCTTCTTCTTCTTCTTCTTCTTCTTGTCCTTCTTTATTGTTGTTAGTGTTGTTGTCCCCTTGTGGAGGTGGAGAAGGAGGTCGATGAGGTTCATCTTGATGCACCTCCTCATTTCCTTCATCATGGCGTGTCCCACTTGTGGATGCCTCCAAGTCAAGTTGTGGTTCACCTTGTCATGAGGTAGAAGCTTCCACATGGAGAGACGAAGTATTCTCTTTCACCTTCGTTGGACGGGTATTGCCAGTAGACAAGTCTTGAATTGCTTCCGTAGGATCTTTATCTCCTCTATCAATTGGGAATTGCTCTACTTGCGAGCCGTTAGATTCATCAAACATCACATCTACCGTCTCTTCAACCTTTCGGGTGAAATTCTTGTAGACACGGTAAGTGTGAGAGTTTGAGCCATAACCAAGTAAGAAACCTTCATGAGATTTTGGAGAAAATTTGGAACGATGATGCTTATCAAGAATGTAGCACTTTGAGCCGAATACTCGAAAGTATCCAACTTGGGGTTTGTTATCGGTGAGAAGCTTATGAAGATACAAGCGATTGTTTGCATGACAAGATGTCTCAACCGCTTCCGCCAAAAAGTGTTTTGTAGATGTACTCGTCAAACATCATTCTTGCCATCTTGATAAGTGTCCGGTTCTTCCTCTCAACAACTCCATTTTGTTGAAGCGTGTACGTAGTCGATAACTCGTGTGAAATCCCTTCTTCATCAAGAAAGGTATCCACATTTGCGTTCTTGAACTCCGTTCTATTGTCACTGTGAACCTTTTTGATCTTCACTTCAAATTGATTTTGGGTCTTCCTAGCGAAGTTCTTGAAGATCTTTTGGACCTATGATTTATCATCAAGAAAGAACACCCACGTAAATCTTGAAAAATCATCAACTATGAACAGGCCAAATGAGTTACCACCGAGACTCTTGTAGGCATTGGGACCAAAGAGATCCATGTGAAGTAGGTCGAGCGGTCTTCTCGTGGTCATAATGCTCTTCACGGGGTGACTTCCCCCAACTTTTTTCCTGCTTGACAAGGACTACAAAGTCTATCCTTGTCAAATATAACATCTTTTACTGCAATATAAGCTTATCACGATTTCACATGCCCACATGACCTAACCTTCTATGCCAGAACCAGCCTTTTGAAGATTTAGCAATTAAGCAAGTTCTAGGTTGATCCTTTTTAGTGAAATCAACAATGTAAATATCACCTCTACTAATACCGGTAAAGACCTAGGTTGTGATTATCTCTACGAAACACTTGGCAATCTATTTCGGTAAATAGGACATTGAAGCTGAAGTAAGCAAGTCTAGATACGGAAATTAAATTGTAGCCAAGAGATTCAACGGGCATGCCATTTTGTATGGAGCTATCATGTGAGATGGCCACCTTACAGAGGCCAACCACCTTACCCTTCGAGTTATCACCAAAAGTGACGTATTTTTGAGGGTCGTCGTTTTCATCAAGCTCACGAAACATGTCCTAGTTTCCGGTCATATGATCGGTACATCCACTATCAATGACCCATTTCTTTCCTCCAGCCATGCAGCCACAAATATTAGCCATAAGAACAAAATGTCTCATTGCATCATCAAGATCATAGTCACTATCATCGTCCTCATCATAGTATCCATGTTCCACATCGTCATGTGATGGATCAATTCGTAGAGAGAGTGATTCATTAGAAGTATGACCGTAACAATGTTCATCTCTATGAATTCTAATGACTTCGGAAATGATATTGCTAATAATTCCAACATCTCCTTTAGCATGCATGAGATCACGAAGCTCAAATAGGCAATCATCAAACTTAGGATCACTAGTACTCATCCTATTCAAGGCAATAGACTTATGGAGAATCTCATCTAGATTTTTCAAGGAATAATTTGGGAATCATTCCTATAGGAATCTCCATATGGTGTAAGAACAATCTAGAGCAGGTAAGCTAGCAATCATATTTTTGGGCAATCCTCTAACAATAAGATTGATAGTTCTAAGATTGCGAATCATGTCAAGATCCTCATAGGGTGTGGGATGCAAACGATCAACAAGGCGAGCACAAGGAGTAGTAATGTACTTGTTCGAATGATATTCATTGAAAATATCAAGCATCTCATTTTTCCATTCATGGAGGTACTCTCCATCCAGTATAGGAACTCTATGTCTAAGACTCCCCAACGTAGACTCATCCATCTTCCTCCAATGGTGATTAAACCAAAGCAATGGAGACTAATTCTCTCATACCAATTGAAAGGATCGAGAAGAGGTGTCTAGAGGGGGGGTGAATAAACTACTTGACCAAATAAAAACCTAGCGTTTTCCCAATTTTAAGTCTTGGCAGATTTTAGCAATTATGCACAAGTCAAGCAATCAACCAACACATGCAATTCTAAGAGTATAGCAGCAGAATGTAAAGCAATTGCATATGAAGGTAAAGGGAGGAGTTTGAGGGAGCAAACGCAATGTAGACACGGAGATTTTTATCCGTGGTTCTGATAGGTGGTGCCATCGTACATCCACGTTGATGGAGACTTCAACCCACGAAGGGTGACGGTTCCGCGAGTCCACGGAGGGCTCCACCCACGAAGGGTCGACGAAGAAGCAACCTTGTCTATCCCACCATGGCCATCACCCACTAACGACTTGCCTCACTAGGGTAGATCTTCACGAAGTAGTCGATCTCCTTGCCCGTACAAACTCCTTGGTTCAACTCCACAATCTTGACAGAGGCTCCCAAGTGAAGCTAACCAATCTAGGAGACACCACTCTCCAAAAGGTAATAGACGGTGTGTTCATGATGAACTCCTTGCTCTTGTGCTTCAAATGATAGTGTCTCCAACACTCAACTCTCTTTCATAGGATTGGATTTGGTGGAAAGATGATTTGAGTGGAAAGCCACTTCGAGAGGGCTAGAGATCAAGATTTATGTGCTTCGAATGGAATATCTCGACCTCAACACATGTGTAGGTGGTTCTCTCTTAGAAAATGTTTGTTGGAAGTGTAGGTATGTTCTGATGGCTTTCCCCATGAATGAAGAGTGGGTGGAGGGGTACATATATCCTCCACAGAAAATCTAACCATTACACAAAATTTACCAAACTCGGTGGGACCGAATAAGAGAACTCGGTCAAACCGATTTAGTTCATAATGTGACCGTTAGGCATTTTGGTGGGACCGATATGATCAACTCGGTAGGACCGATTTCATTAGGGTTAGGCCATAACATAATCTCGGTGAGACCGATTACACAAACTCGGTAGGACCGATTTTTGTAATAAGCTAACTAGAGAGTTGGTCAGGCAAACTCGGTGGGACCGATTCGCTCATTTCGGTGAGACCGAAATGTTACAAAGAGGCAACATAAAGTTTGCAATGCTAACGCGATGAGACTGATTCTCACATCTCGGTTAGACCAAAATGTTTCAAATAGGAAACAGAGAGTTTGCATTCCCATCTCGGTGAGACTGAGATCCCAATCGACGAGACCGAACTAATTAGGGTTTTGGTAGTGGTTATGTCAAATGAACTCGGTGGCGCCGGATAGATCAAATGGGTGGGGCTGAGTTTGACTTTTAGATTTAGGACATATGTGGGTGTGAGAATGTGGATGAGAGTTTTGGAGCATATCACTAAGCACTTTGAGCAAGCAAGCCATTAAGCACCATCTCATCCCCTTTTAATAGTATTGGCTTTCCTATGGACTCAATGTGATCTTGGATCACTAAAATAGAAAATGTAGAGTCCTGAGCTTTGAGCTTGAGCCAATCCTTTGTCGTCATCATCTTGAAGGGGTTCCACATCCTCTAGTCCATGCCACTCCATTTGTTGAACCTCTCTGAAATATAGTAGATGAAAACATTAGTCCAACAAGAGATATGTTGACATTAATTACCAAAATCACCCAGGGAGCACTTGTGCTTTCAATCTGTTTACCATAAATGCTGAATTGAGCATGAAAGAAACCCAATTGGTTGATCTACAACAGAACCTTCAAACTCAGCAATCTCAGATTTCCAAGGCAAATTCCAAAGTCAAAATCACTTTAGAGAAATATTGAAAAGTTGAAACGGGATTTCAGCAGTGAGAGAGCCGGCTAGTAAACTGAGAGGGCAGCTCTTTTGAAGAGAGCCAAAGACGTTGAGGCTGCTCTTAAGCCGGTGACTGATGAACTATCCTGTTTAAAACAGCAAATCAATATGATGACATCTGCTATCTTTGGTAAGCAACATAACACTTATACATGTCTGGTTAGTGTCTCATAATCATTTATTGACTCATTCTTTGCAAATGCAGGTTCTAGAAGCTCCAAGTTGGGTGACGATATGCCCCTGAGGCTTAAGGCTATATATACTCTTGCTGACCAATTGTACACTAGCGCCCAACGGGCTATTTCTACTGCTCTCCATAAGAAGCAACCACCTTCCCTTATCAAGGAAGTGTTGGAAAAGTTATATGTGTTGCCACAAAGGGTGGAGGAACTCAAGCGATCAGCCACCCGAGTGGGTGCCATTACTGCTTTAAGCTAGGCAAAATCATGGCAAGCCGTGCTTGACCCGGCCAGGCTAGCCACTGGATGTTGAAGCTTCAAAGAAGACGGTTCTCCCATCCTTATCGAGGACTTCACTCAAATAGTAAGGGAGACGCATCCTTTGGCCAGCCGATGAGCCGAAGAAACTGACCTTTCCAAATATCATCCGATTTATGATGCTGATAATGCCAGAGTGAAGCCGCCGGTTCATGAAGCCGTAGATCTTATCCCGCCAAAACGTAAGCATACCTTCGCCCCTGATATTGACCCGTCGACTCTTATAGACGATTAAGTTGTTTTCAAGGCTTTGACTGGGATCAATTGGGCCACTTCTGACTTCCAGCCAACGGGTGACGAAGAGGTAGAAAAACCTGCCGGCGCCTTGGGAACGGGGGTACCCAGACTTGCTGCCTGCGGCCCGTGACGTGGCTCCATCAGCGTCCTGGTGCGTCCCGACTTCAGCAACTACAACTCAAGACCCTCGTGCAGTCTCTCTCGGGTGGATCCGATGGAGCGAAGATATCTATGCAAGGTGCACCTCGCGAGGTTCATGTGACGTGAGCCATGACGTCCAAGGCCAGGCGGGTGCCAGCGGGCATAGTGTACCAGTTTCCCCTTTGGTGCTAAGGGGCAAGCGCAGGCACGGAGTCCCGAGGGATCAGGCAAAGGTTTCCATATCGGTGCAACAAGACCAATGACCGTCAGGTCGGCAGAATGGAGGTCATCGTAGAGCCCGGCGCGGCGTCACCACCAGAGCCTTTGGCAGGCAAAGACTACTTTTGTCAGGATAACTTGTACTAGCTTTTCCCCTTCAAATTTGGCCATTGTGGGATCCCTTCTTGTTGATATTTGGTAAGAGGACCAAGGCCACTATAAATAGGCTAGCCACTACCATTGAGAGGGACCGATCATTTAATATGACCCGAGACACCACAAGCTCATCCGAGCCCAAGAACACCTCTCCTCCGGAAGCTGTTCATCCCTTTAACTAGTTCATCCTCAGCCATACAAGGCAATCCACCACACACTCTAGAGTAGGGTATTACATCGCAAGGTGGCCTCAACCAGTATAATTCTCTATGTCCCTTGTTCTTTGAGTTTGTCGATCTAGGCCGTGGAATCATAGGGCGAGAGCGCTGGTGAGAGAGTGTTCTTCGTGCGCACCCCAGAGTACGAACCTCTGAAGGGTTTGTGGAATCCAAAATCTGACATTTGGCGCGCCAGGTAGGGGTGCGCCGAAGTTCCGCCTCTCTGTCCACCCCGCTTTCCACCCGCCATGCTCCCATGGCAAGCGCCACCTCTCCGACCGACTCGATGGGCATGCGCGGTGGCGTCCCGGAGCACAGAGTCTTCACCCGCGCCTTGAGACAAGGTGCAATGGCCACTCAGGTTTAGGCTAGAAATGCAGCCTTGCTAAGACGGAGCGGCAGATCTGGCTGTCTTCCTCCAGGCCTACGAAGAGTCTGTTTTGGTCGGCGGAGGCGATAACAAGGTCATGGCCAGCTGGCTCCCCATGGCCCTCACCAGCGTGCCACACGCCTGGTTCCTTAGCCTGCCAGTGTCGTCCATGACCTCCTGGGAGGAGCTACACAGTCTCTTCACCAAGCGCTTCACGGCACCGGTGCCCCATGCCGTCGAGGCCCTCCTCGGCGGCTCGTAGGTTCCGCCCTCGGATCATCACGTCAAGCAGTTCTTTCATCAAGTGGGCTCCATTCGAGCCTCGCACGGGCCCCCTCTAGGATGGGTGGCACCAGAGGCCGAACTCACCTTCGACTCCGGAAACCACCCGGTAATCACTGCTCATGCATGCGTGCTCCCGATGCTCTGCACCCCCACCATCTGCCATGTGGTGGTAACCAAGACCCTCGTCGACGACAGGACTGGGCTAAGCGTGCTCTCCCAGGAAGCATTCGGCATGATCCATGTGTCGCCCGAATGGCTCCGCCCCACCAAGCCATTCTCTGGGGTCGGTGATGGATCCACCAGCCCCATGGGGTAGATCCGGCTTCCCGGCCGTCACCTTCGGCACCCGCAACAACTACTGCACCGACCTTATCGACTTCGACATCGCCTACATTGGCCTCCTGTACAACGCCATTCTCGGGTACCCGGCCCTAGCCAAGTTCATGGCGGCAACTCACCCAGCCTACAACCTGATGAATATGCCGGGGAGCAACGGTGTCCAAGGAGGCCTTGGGGGCCCTCAAGCTCACCTTCAGGGCCGTGGCGGCGGCACGCCCGGGCAGCGAAACAGCTCCGGAGGCCGTGGGGGCTTCACCAGCCAAAAAGAAGCAGCTTTTCTCTCAAGACCGGTCGAGACAAAGCAAGTGCTGGTTGATGAAGACGGGTCGCCAGGAGCCACCTTCACCATAGGTGATGGCCTTCTGCCAGATCAAGAAAAGGCGCCGGTCGGTTTCTTGCACGCCAACAAGGAGGTGTTCGCGTGGGAACCCAAGGACCTAGCGGGAGTCCCAAGGGGGGTGATTGAGCATCACCTAAACGTAAGCCCCAACGCACGTCTAGTAAAGCAGAAGGCCTGGCAGCAATCCACCAAGAAGCAGTCTTTCATCATACAGGAGACTCGCAAGTTACAAGAAGCTGGTGTGATCCGTGAGGTGCGGTATCCAGAATGGTTGGCAAACCCAGTAGTCGTGCCCAAGAAAGGTGGAAGGAGCGCATGTGTGTCGATTTCACCAACCTCAACAAGGCCTGCCCACAAGACCGGTTACCGCTACCGCGCATCGACCAGATTGTTGAATCCACCGCCGAGTGCGACCTATAGTGTTTCTTGGATGCCTTTTCGGGCTATCATCAAATCAAGATGGCAGTGCAAGATATCGAGAAGACGGCCTTCGTCACCCCGTGTGGGGTATACTGCTACACTTGTATGTCATTCGGGTTGCGGAATGCAGGAGTAAGTTTCCAGCAACTCATGCATATCGCCCTGGGAGAGCAGCTCAGGAGGAACGCTAAGGAATACGTCGATGACATCGTGGTTAAATCTCGGGAGGCCAAGACCCTCATCAAAGATTTGGAAGATACTTGCGCCAGCCTGCGCAAGGTAGACCTGCGGCTTAACCCAGAAAAGTGTGTGTTCGGCATCTCGTCAGGCAAGCTGCTGGGTTTCCTAGTGTCACACAGAGAAATAGAGGCTAACCTCGAGAAGATCAAGGCCATAGAGTAGATGAGTCCACTGAAGACCCTCAAAGAGATGCAGAAGCTAGCCAGCTGCGTGACATCGCTCGGTCGCTTGATTTCCAAGCTGGGGGAGCGAGCCTCCCCTTCTTCAAACTGATGGAAAGGAAGGGCCCGTTTGAGTGGACTCCTGAAGTCGATGCAGCCTTTGAAGACCTCAAAAAATACCTCACTAGCCCATCGGTAATGGTGGCGCCCAAACCTCAAGAGCCCTTGGTGCTTTACCTAGCCGCTACACCACAGTCCACTAGCGTAGTATTGGTGGCAGTCTAGGAGGAGCGCCAGGTCAGGGCCGCACAGCCCCGGGGCGATACTCCCAAGGCTCCGGCAGGGCCAGCTAACGATCAAGCTCCACAAGACGATGTTCCAGAAGCTGCATCTGGCATGACCAGCGACCAAGCGCTTGAGGCCCCCTTACCTCAAGAGGCACCACGGCCCTAGGAGAGCGCGGCCACCGCCAATGCTCCCACCCTTCTCGAGCACCCGGTGTACTTCGTCAGCACGGTGCTTTGCGATGCTCGAGCATGCTACCCCATGCCACAGAAATTCCTGCTCACGCTCCTTGTTGCTTCGCGTAAGCTTCACCACTACTTCCAAGGCCATCCCAACAAGGTCGTATCCGCTTACCCATTGGAGAGGGTGCTGAGGAGCCCTAGTGCCGCGGGAAGGGTCGTAGAATGGAACATTGAGCTGCAAGCGTTTCAACTGGAGTTCAGCACCACCATGGTCTTCAAGGGCGCCACGCTTGCCGACTTCGTGGCAGAATGGACCGACACCCCAGAACCCAGAGTGGGTGAGGATCAGTCCCTCTTGCCAGGGAGCAACCCACCATATGGCTGGGTCATGTACTTTCACGACGCCTTTGCACGCCAGGGCACGGGGGCTTGTGTCATGCACATCTCGCCCACCAAGGACAAGACAGGGGGCTTGCGCAGGGCGCTCGCCTTCTTCTTCTTTGACACATCATCATCGTCGCTCGTTGGCAAGACGAGAGGAGCAATGAGCACGCAACCAATCAATTGTCAGGCAAAGAACGAGGTAGGTAGCTTACTCATCAGGTGCAGCCACCTCCTCTTCCTCTCCCCTTCTTTAGCGGGGGTGCGCACCCTTGCCCTTCTATGGCATGGCCTTGGCAAGACGGGAGGAGCAATGAGCACGCAAAGAATCAATTGCTAGTTGACTCCCATCCGTCCTTGCCGGGGTACCGCTCGGAGGATCCCACAGATTGCCTTGGGAAGATGGGGCGGGCGTGGCCACGGCCATCCCTGGTGGGGTCACCTCGCCCCCCGACTGCTCCTTAGGAGGAGGAAAGGTTGGTGCCTGATGCGAGACGGAGGGGCCTCCCGTAGGAGCTGCACTTGCATCCTTCTTAGGGGGCACCCAGAGGGATGATCGTGTGGTCCGGGGCATGGTCCCCAAGTGCCACTAAACATCGGCCGAGCACGGAGGTTCCACAGTCGGGGACTCACGTGCATCGTCGTTGTCATCAAGGACGCACAGGAGCTCGGTCTGCAACGGGGGCGACATCTCCTCCAGAACGTCATCCTCCATCTCCTCCGAACCCCAGTCGTCACAGCTGTCATCAGAGGATACCGGCATGGGGGAGTTTGGACTGACCGCAAAGACAAGGTCCAGCTCGTTGAAGATGTGCGTTGTGGCGACCAGATCCTCCCGATCATTGCGGTGGTACAGCGGGGCGTAGGCCTCAGGGAGGACCCCAGGATTGTCGCCAAGCAGGATTGCCAGGATGTAGTCCTGCTCCGCGCCCGTTAGGCTGTTGGGATGCGACCTCATGTCGTCCTCCTCATCCTTGTACTCCCACATGGGCCTCGTGTGCGACTGAAGTGGCGCTAGGCGCTGGATCGGGAACTCCTTCACGGCCATCTCGCGCGTTAGCTTCCAGGCATCTATGTCCACAAGAATTCTCTTCACGACGGGCTCTGCTAGGGGATCAAAGAACTTCACGAAGCTCCACACCGAGGCTTTCGCGGGCATCCCTGTCGGCACCTCCAAGAGAGGGTCAAGACCCTTGGCATCCACAAAGACCCAGCGGCGTCGGGGGCCTTCCACTTTCTTCCCAGCATGCATTAGAACATTCCCCTTGTGGATGGTAACGAAGGAGATGCGAGAAGAGTACTGCGTCCGCTCTTGCATCTGCATGCTGAAGAACTGGCGGAAGAATGCCACAAAGGGCTTCACGCCCATGAAGGCCTCACGGTAAAAGGAGAAGATGGGCATGAGAAGGATTGAGTTGGACTGAAGCTGAATGGCATGCACACTGTAATGGCGAAGGATGGCGTAGAAGAATTCGGAGAAGGGCAGGACGAGCCCCGCAAAGATGTTGTGGAGGAAGAAGGGGTAAACCATCGGCGCTAGTGTGCTCCGCTCGGTGGAGCCTACCCAAATCATGGTCTCGCCCCACTCATGGTCCTTGCACGCCGTCTGTGGGAGCACTAGGCTAAGGTGCCCACCTTAGTGATAGAGGACACATCGAGCACGGGCAAAAGTGAGGAAGAGTTCATGGCCTACGCCGTAGGCTTCGACTTCCCAGGCACCATCTACATGGCCAATGGAGGTGTAGAAGAAGAGGGGAAACGCAATGCTTCACTCGGATCTGAAGGAACCGCTCGCGAAGGAAAGGGGATCTGAACAGGAGGAGCGAGGCGCAAGGGAGAAGAGGAATGATGGTTTCATAGCCCGCGCCTCGCTTTTTGTCAGCCCTGTGGTTGCGAAGACAATGTGGGAGAGTCGACTCACTAGCGAGCGATCGCGCGCCATGCGTCAAGGCTGGCCTGCTGGCAACTAGGGTCTGTAGAGTTTTGTCCTCTTCTCTTTGCCTTCGCTTCGAGGCCAGGCCCAGCACGTCTTGGGCACAAGGGTTACTGTCAGCATTCTGAGAATCAGGGTACCCAGACTAGCCTGCCCGTGGCCCGACACGTGGCCTCACGACGTTCCAGTAGGGCCCAGTTACAAGACCAATTGAGAAGAACCCTCTAGAGGGGCCCTTGCCCTTGCAAAGGAAAGCGTGTCACGACTTCCTATGGAATGGATCCGCAAGATGCCTCCCGAGTGATAGAGATTCCTATGCAAGTCCACCCCCCTCATGAGGGCACGGTGATGCAAGCCATGACGACCAAAGCCAGGCAGGCTCCAGCGGGTGCAGAGGGGACAGTTTCCCCTTTGGTGCCAAGGAGACAGTGATGAACACGTGTTCCCAAGGAATCCCCCAACGGTTTCCATTCCGGTGCAACAAGACTAAGACCACGATCTCAGCAGGTCGGAGTCATCGCCGAGCCCACCCCTGCGTCACGTACAGAGAATTTATAGATGAAGACCACCTTTCATTAGGATAAGATGTATCTCTTGCCCCCCTTTGAAATTGGCCGTTGTGGGATTTTTTCCTGCCCAAATGATGCGGGAAGAGGACCGAAGCCACTATAAATAGGGACCATCATCCATCGTAGAGGAGGATCTAAAGATCGAATGCGCATACACCTCCCGAGCCCTCCCGAGCCAGCTCATCCATTGTAGCAGTTCATATCCCACCTCCTCATGAGGCCAATCCACCACCAAGCAGGAGAGGGGTTTTACACTGCAAGGTGGCCCGAACCTGGGTAAATCACTGTGTCACTTGTTTTCCTTCGACCATCCCAAGCGACGAGTTTGAGCCTAGAGCATGTATAGTGCAGTGCTTAAGTGAAGCGGAGATCTTGGTTCACGCCCTAGAGTTTGAACCACTTGGAGTTTGTGGAGCACTTGAATCCAGCACACATTGGGCACAAAACCTATGGACCCTCTCGACTTATTAATCACCTTGATCTCTGTCTAGGAGTTGAAACTAGTTTTTGGTGTTTGTAGGATATGTGCTGGAGGCCGTTTGTAGCGCTGACCCTAGGCTGGGCTATGTTGCGGTAGATACACCGTGGCCCAGTGTATGGAGGCACCCGTTTTGTGGGCTTGGGAACCCTGCACACATCGTTTGGGGCCGTAGTGGAATCCTCGGCCGGACTTCCTTGCTGATGGAACTCAAATAGGCGATAAACGTGGACTAGAGTCTTGAGTGGTTAGTCAGGTCGTGATCGACACCCTCACTAGGCTTCTTCTTGTAGGTTGTCGAGTACATGTCGTGTAAACGACGATAAGTGGTGACAGTGTGTGTCGGATTCAGGGCTCCGCAAAACCCTTGTAAGTTTGAACACTAGGGCGTGTGCGAAGAACTCAACTTCCCCTATGAGCCAACTCGCCGTCTCTATGATCTAGCTCGAGGAACAGGAAAGGAAATGACACCGGGCAGTTTATCGAGGTTCAGGCCACCTATCGGTGAGTTGCCCTACTCATGCAATGTGGTGGATTGCCTCGAGGTGGGCTGAGGAAGAACTAGTATAGTGGTTGAACAACCTCGTGAGGTGTGTTCTTGCTAGTGGTGGTGAGGGAGGTCAGAATGATTGGTACCCTTCTATGTGGTGGCTAAGTTATATTTATAGTGGCCTTGGTCCTCTTCCCCCAATATGTAGGCGGGAACGGATCCCAGAACGACCAAATTTGAAGGGAGACAACTAGTACATCTTATCCTAACTAAGGGTGGTCTTCGCCTGCAAAGCTTCTGATCCTGACGCCAAAGTGGGCTCGGTGATGACCTCCGTCCAACTGTCCTCGTGATCCTGGTCTTGTTGCATTGATATGGAAACCTTGAGTTGATTCCTCGGGACTCCGCGCCTACATTTGCCTCTTTAGCACCAAAGAGAAAACTTGTCGTCCTGTGCCCACTAGCGCCCACCTGGCCTTGGTCGTCATGGCTTGCATCATCCGATCCTCACGAGGTGGGGGATTGCATAGAGATCTCCGACATTTGGGAGCCATCCTAGTGAGGCTGCTCCTCCGGGAGTCTTGATGCTATCCTCCTCGCGAGGCTTGGCCCCTCGCGAGGGTCTTGAGTGTCGATGCTGAAGATGGGCCATACTAGGCCGGTGAAGGAGCCATGTCATGGGCCCCAGGCAGGCCAGGCTGGGTATCCTGGTTCCCAGAACACCGACAGTGTGTGTGAAGAAGGTGATGTAGGGTGGAACCCTAGATGGCCGATCTTTCATGAAAAGGAGGGATCCCGAGGATGAACACGTGGTACACGAGGGAAAACAGAAGAGGAACAAGAAGAAAACACTCAAATCAACAAGTTTAGGTCATACAAATGCTAGATTCGGGTACACAAATGGTGATACACGATACACGATCAACTAAGGACGATACAAGTGGCGGTAGTCATCTCCGTGAGGAGGTCTTGATGTTATTCCACGTGAAGGAGGTCTTGAATCCGGTGGATCTTCTCCGAGGAGGCCGCGATCTCGTAGGAGAGGAACCACTAAGGTCTATGATGAGATATCCAAAAGCTAACCCTAAAAAGATGGAGGGGAAGGAGTACTTATAGTCTAGGGGACGGAATAGGGATACACGGGTCGAAACCCAAGTGGTTGCACACAGGCAGAGCCGGACATCCGGGCGTCGGGCCGGATGTCCGGGCTTTGGCGAGGTGCCAGATGTCCGGGCATTTTCCCGGATGTCCGGGCTAGCGGGGCCGAGTCTCGGGTGGCTTCTGTGGGGTGGTGCCGGATTTCCGGGCTCGAGGCCGGATGTCCGGAGCCTAGCCGGATGTTCGGGCCCTATAGCTTCGGCTGCGGGGGCTCTTCTGTAGCTGTAGGTCCAGGGGCCGGATGTACGGGCCAGGGGGCCGGATGTCCGGGGCCTGGAGCTTTCTTCAGCTTCTCTTGATGCCATGTTTCGTCCGCGAGCTTGCGGGCTTGTCCATCTTCATGAACTTCGTTGATGGGGTCTTCTTGATACCCGAGCACACAAAACACATCCGTGTGAGGTAGTAGCCCTGTCTTGCAAGATTCATATGGAAGTTGGTCTAGGAGATATGTCACCTCGGTATCGAGAGCTCTAGCACGAGCACGTGTCATTGGTCCTTGAGGTACTTGGTGAGGCGATTGAGGGTCCATGGGGATGACCTTGGGATGCTCCGCATCATCTCCCCTCCCTTGGGAAACATATGACCTCGGATCGAAATCTTCATCACCATGGAAAGGAGAGAGATCCTTGACTTGAAGGCATCGCTCACGTTGTACTTGTCGCGTGGAATGTCTATCTTGTATGCATTGTTGTTGTAGCGTGCTAGCACCTTGAAGGGTCCGTCGGCGCAAGGTAGTAGTTTGGAATTGCGCTGGTTTGGGAAACGGTCCTTGCGAAGGTGAATCCAAACAAGATCTCCCGGTTGGAACACCATTGGTGCTTTGATGACGTTGAGCTTGGTGGTCAGGCGATGGACTTTTCGGATTGTTGCCCTTGTATCTTCATGCACCTTCTTGAGATAGCTTGCTCGTGCACTTGCGTCCATGTTGATGCGCTCTTGTAGAGGTAGAGGTAGGATGTCCAATGGGGACAACGGGTTGAAGCCGTAGACGACCTCAAAAGGGGACTTGCCGGTAGTCGAATGTCTTGCGCAGTTGTAGGCGTACTCTGCGATGGGCAAGCATTGCTCCCATTCCATGATGTTCTTCTTGATCAACACGCGAAGAAGCGTCCAAACTGTGCGGTTCATCACCTTCGTTTGGCCGTCGGTTTGTGGATGATCAGCCGAAGAGAAGAGTAGCTTGATGCCGAGATCGGCGCATAGAGTCTTCCAAAAGTAGCTCAAGAACTTGACGTCCTGATCCGACACAATAGTCTTGGGCACTCCATGTAGACGAATGACTTCCCTACAAAAGAGAGTTGCCACATGTGAAGCATCGTCGATCTTGTTACAAGGAATGAAATGAGCCATTCGACAAAATCTATCCACAATAACAAACACGGAATCTTTGCCATTTTGAGTTCTAGGCAATCCTAGTACAAAGTCCATGCTTATGTCTTCCGATGGATGGTATGGAATAGGAAGTGGCATCTAAAGACCATGAGATTGAGCTTTTGACTTAGCTTTGCGACATGTAGAGCATCGGTTGGTGAGGCGCGAGACGTCACGAAACATCTTGGGCCAAAAGTAGTTATTGGAGAGCGTAGCAAATGTCTTGTCGCATGCAAAGTGTCCCATGAGTCCTCCATGAGATTCCTGCAAAAGGAGCAAACGAAGCGAAGACTCGGGAATGCAAAGTTTGTTAGCTCTCATAAGATATCCATCCTTTATGTAGTAATGTTCCCAAGAAGTGTGAGTCAAACACTTAGCATAAGGAGTTGCAAAGAAAGGACCATGCTCATATAAATCTTTGATGTGCTCAAAGCCAATATCATTCAACTCAAGTTGTGTAACAAGCATGCATTTGCGGGAAAGCGCATCCGCCGCAACATTTTCTTTGCCTTTGATGTATTTGATGACCTATGGAAAAGACTCAATGAACTCGCTCAACTTAGCATGGCGCTTGTTCAACTTAGTTTGACCCTTGACATACTTGAGAGTCTCATGGTCCGTATGAAGAATGAATTCATGAGGTCGAAGATAATGTTCCCAATCACGTAAAGCTCGTACCAAGGCATAGAGCTCTTTATCATATATGGCGTAGTTGAGTTGCGCTCCGGATAGCTTCTCGCTAAAGTGCGCAATTGGGCGTTTCTCTTGCATTAGCACGCCACCTATGCCGGTCCCACTAGCATCACAATTGATTTCAAAAGGTTTGTCAAAGTTTGGTAGGGCAAGAAGTGGTGCGTGTGTGAGCAAGATTTTTAGCTCATTGAACGCGGTGTCTTGCGAAGGACCCCAAATAAAGGGTGTGTTCTTCTTGCTCAAGGCGTGTAGAGGCATAGCAATTGTGCTAAAGTCCTTCACAAAACGTCGGTAGAAACCGGCTAAACCAAGAAAGCTACGCACTTTTTGGAGGTTCGTTGGTTGGGGCCAAGTTTTAATTGCTTCAATTTTAGTTTCATCAACGTGAACACCTTGTGAAGAAACGACAAATCCTAGGAAAACGACCTTGTCAATGCCAAAAGTGCATTTTTCCATGTTAGCATATAAGCGCTCTTTCCGAAGGGTTTGTAAAACCATACGGATGTGTGTGACATGGTCCTCAAGCGACTTGCTAAACACGAGGATGTCATCAAAGTAAACCACTACAAAGACGCCTATGTAAGGTCGGAGGACGAAATGCATGAGACGCATAAATGAATCGGGTGCTTCCGATATACCCATTGGCATGACCAACCACTCATATAACCCAAACTTGGTTTTGAAAGCCGTTTTCGACTCATCACCCTCTTGAATGCGAATTTGGTAGTAGCCACTTTTAAGATCAATTTTTGAAAAGATGGTGGCACCACATAATTCATCAAGCATGTCGTCTGAACGTGGGATAGGGTAACGGTATGTAATGGTGATAGCATTTATCGGGCAACAATCAGAGCACATGCGAAAACTTCCATATTTCTTAGGCACGAGAATAACCGGAACGGCACAAGGGCTCAAGCTATCACGTACATGACCTTTGTCGATGAGTTGTTTGTCAGGCCCAAAATGCGATTCTATCCCGATCATGTGACGCTTACGTGATTGGGGCACAACCGCATCTCAGGCGCTTAGTAAGATTGATATCATTACATCGTACCATTACATACATACATGGGGGATACAACAATACATACAAGTCACATGAATACAACAACATCAATACAAGTTATCCGAGTACGGATGCAAACATGAAAAGCACAACGACATCCATCTGCTATCCCAGGCTGCCAACCAGGAACCTAGCCCGAGACTGATGAAGAAGAAGAAGAAAGAACTCCGACAAAAGAACATCGCTCTCACGTCAAGACATCGGAAACCTGAACCAGCAACTGTTGTTGTAGTATCTGTGAGCCACGAGGACTCAGGAAACCCATAACCATGGGTAACAAGACTAGCAAAGCTTAATGGGTTTGGAAAAGGGTAGTGGTGAGGTTGTAGCAGTGGCTAAGCATAATATGGTGGCTAACTTACGAGTACAAGAATAAGATGAGCATCTACGCAAACGGTCGGAAACTAGTAGTGATCGCTAAAGATCCTGAACTACCTGCGAGTCAAACATAACCCCATCGTGTTCTCTTCTCAAAGTGAAAAGAGACAGTCACAGTTACCCACATAGTTCTGTGTTTTATCTCGGATCCTCTATCAAGTTTTCTACAACCGGACATTAAGAAATTCCAATCTACTACATAACCGCGGGCACGGCTTTCGAAAGATCATAACCCTGCAGGGGTGTCCCAACTTAGCCCATCACAAGCTCTCACGATCAGTAGAGATAATAATAATATTACCCCTTATCTTAGGGACAATCTGATCAGGCTCGGAATCCCGGTGCACAAGACATTTTGACAATGGTAAAACAAGTCCAGCAAGATCTCCCGGCATGACGACACCCTAATAGTAGCGGCGCGTATCTCGCCTCAGGCCACCTCCGGATGAGCTATGGTTACAGCGACTAGATACCCCAACTTGCCAAGGGGCGGCGCCGCAAGCTGCTCTATTTGGGACCAACACCATCGGCACTGGCCCCTCCCTGTATATAGAAAAAATCCTCGGGGACGCGACCCCCTATGCAATTTAATTAATTAATTAAGTTATTATTATGAGGCAAATTAAAACCAATGTTGGGCCTTGCTGGAGGAGTTTTATTCAAAGACGAACTGTCAAGGGGTCCCCATATACCCAACCGTGAAAGGAACACAAAATCAAGAAACATAATGCCGGTTTATCGGCTACTAAGGTGGCATGAGGGGAACAAAACACCGAGCAAAAGGCCAATCCTTCCACCCATTGCCAAGTATATAGGTGTGTTAATAATAGTAGTAGATATTGTGATATTCCAACAACAAGATCCGACATGGATCAATCTTCATCTTCACCAGCAACTAACAATGCTATAAGAGGGGCTGAGCAAGCGGGTAACATAGCCAAACAATGGTTTGCTAGGAAGGTGTCAAAGGCTAGAGGTTCCTGGCAACAAGGAGAGGGGCTGACAATAAAAGATGGGTAGCGCGACATATAACGATAGCATCGAGACAAGTAAGCATGGCAATGATAGTAAGGTATCCAAGGTGATGGTTATCTTGCCTGAGATCCCGAAAGGAATAAGAATGAATCCGTGAAGAAGACGAAGAAGAAGCCTTGAAGACGAACCAAGCATAGACGAACGAATCCTCATGATCGCAGCGGAAATAGCACTAACGAGAAGAAGGCACGGTAAACACACCACTCAAGAACATGACAAGAAGCTCAACCAAGTATGATTCAAGACAAGTCTATATGATGCAAAACATGGCAAGGGATGAAGCACACAAGAACAACACAAACCAACAAGTTTAATGTGGCCAGAATCAACATATAACAAATCCGGTAAGTCCTCATATGCATAATTCGAAATGGGTCCAGATCTGAACAAACCTAAAGTTAAAGTTTTTAAACAGCAAGTTAACATGCACCATGATGATCTACTCCAAATTCTAGTCAAGTTTCATATAAAGTTTGTTTAATTCGGAGCTACGGCCTAGAAGATATGAGCAAAACAAGTCAAGCATGTCAACGGTGCAAGATGCACACAAACATAAAGCAAACACACTCCAAATAGGTAAATAGCATGATATTATGCTTCTACATGCAAAATCACACAAGTTTCATATAGGGCACACAAAAAATGGAGCAACGGTTCAACACATACACATGAAACAAGATATATAACAAGCTGTCCAAAAACAGCAACATAGCATCTTTGGAGCAAGGTAAATATATGCTACATCACCCAAACATGATAACAAGAGGCATGGATGTGAAATACACATGATACTCAACAAGCATGAGCTTAGAGCACACCCAAAAGCTTGCTGGAACACAATTAACCAAGCATGGCAAGTTGCAATAAATTTATCTAGACTTGGTCAAAAGCTGGGAAGGCAAAAACATCATCACGATCCTGCCTTCGGAGGCACAAAACAACAAGCATATCAACTCTACTAAGTATATAAAGATCATGGACATGTAATAGACATAACATACATCAAACAACTCCATTGGAGCAACTCCATAGGAGGAATGGATCAATAACAACAAGCTTCACCAAATTGATCATGCTGATAAAAACCTGATAGGTAAAATTTATAGCAACTTGAGAGCAAGAAATAATTAAGCTACAACAAGCAAGGGCATGAATGGAGAGAGCATAACATGTAAAACAATACATGAGCATTGGACAACCCAGAACAAGCATGGATTTGAGTGGGGCATCAAGCAAACATAGCATCAGGTTTAACAGATTTCAGACTTAGCAGTTTTTTCACAAAGTATAAAACAACAACATTGGAATTGCATGTTTACAAGCTTGTTTAAGTCACCTGAAAGCATATAATGGAAAATGAGTTGCACCACATCAAAGACCATAAGATGGTGCTTCTAAAACATATAGACATGAGGCATGAAGATAATCACACCAATAGCAATGAGCAAGTCAAATCAGCATCTCATAACAAGTTTCAGCACTTAACAGCCAAATGCACTTTTGCAAAAGAAATTAACATGGCAATATGGCAACTAACATGAATGCTACAACAACCAACATTTAGAGCACTTCAAAATGAACATTTTGACATATCATATGCTTCATTTGGACCAACATGCACAAAGTTATCACCCTCACAAGCATGCAACAAAATTACAGTTAACAGCAATTTTAAACAAATAGCACTCTTGCAACGAGGATTAGGGCATCAAGATGAACTCAAACAAGCATGCCATAATGGAACAAAATGAAGAGCATATCACCACGATCATTTTGACATCTCATTCACTCAAATTGGATCACCACACAAAAAGTTACAAACACACAAAGGTGCACACATATTTACAAATCAAGGGACTTAGAGGGAAAAAGACAACCTCGGGGACATGCGGACATTGTCCACACTGATCGGACATGTTCGTCGGTGCTGACACACGGGCCCACCGGCAGTGGCACAGAGAGAGGGGGGCGGACATGTCCAGCTCCTCCGGACATGTTCTGCCCGGTGAGAACGTGGCCGCGACGGCTGCCGGCGGCGAGGGCGACGGCATGCACTAAGGAAGGTTAGAGAAGGTCGGGGAGCCTCGGGCCAGCGAGTAGGAGCACCGGGGAGGTCAGATCCGGTCGTCTCCGGCGACGGACGGCGCCAGGGCGGCGAGCTCGATGCCGGAGGGACAGTCTCAGGCAACGGCGACACTGTGCTCCAGCGGGAGCCGAACGGGACCGGCGAGGGCGGCGCCAGAGGCTCGGGCAGGAGCGACGCAGGGTGCGGGACGGCTTCGGCGAGCTCGCGAAGGGCGCGGCGAGCGGCGCTGAGCGGAACGGCGGTGAGCTCCACGGAGTCCGGCGGCGAGCGCAACGCGGGAGGAGCGGGGCGGCCTGGCGCGTGGCGCTCGGGCCGTGGCGGCGGGCGGCGTGGGGCCCGGTCAGGCCTGATTCGGCCCGGCGCGGGCCTGCTACGGGCTGGCAGTAGGGAGAGGCCAGGGGGACAGGTGGCGCGCCGGGAGAGGCCGAGAGTGGCGGTTGGCGGCGGAGCCAAGTGGAGGGGGGAGGTGGAGGCGCCGGATCCGAGGGGGCAGGCTAGGTGGCTAGGGTTAGGCTAGGTTTAGGCCATTTTTGGTAGGTGGAGGGTTTATTTATATAAAGGGGGCTAGGTTTAGGGGATTTGCTCCGTTTCGGAGCCGTTCGATCGCCATCGGACGGTTCCAGACAGAGGGGAGTCTAGGCGGGCATGAATGGAGAGAGCATACCATGGACAACAAGACATGATCATTGGAGAACCCAAAACAAGCATGGATTTGGACTGGGGCATCAAGCAAACATAGCATCAGGTTTAACAGATTCCAGACTTAGCAGTTTTTTCACTAAGTATAAAACAGCAACTTTGGCATGGCATGTTTACAAGCTTGTTTAAGTCACCTGAAGGCATATCATGGAAAATGAACTGCACCACAGCAAAGACCATAAGATGGTGCTTCTAAAACATATAGACATGAGGCCTGAAGATAATCACACCAATAGCAATGAAAGTCAAATCAGCATCTCATAATAAGTTTCAGCACTTAACAGCCAAATGCACTTTTTCAATAGAGATTAACATGGCAATATGGCACCTAACATGAATGCTACAGCAACCAACATGTAGAGCACTTCACAATGAACATTTTGACATATCATATGCTCCGTTTGGACCAGCATGCACAAAGTTCTCACCCTCACAAACATATAGACATGAGGAAAAGAATTCTTGAGCGAACCACCGTAAGAATTAAAGCCGAGTGAAGAAAAGAACAAACCACCGGGATGAATAAAATCGAGTGATGACAGAGAACAAACCACCATGGAGAATATAAATTGAGTGAATACAAGAGAATGACTCGCCGGGAAGAATAAAGCACTTGGGGAATTCGGAAGCAAAAGAACGAAGAGATCGCGAACGGTTTAAAGAACGCTTGAACAAAGCATCGGAAAAAAAATGTGACACGAACGAAAGAGGCATTAATGAAGAATATTTGAAGGACGAAGTTGAAAACTGAGAAAGAAGAAATCTTCTGAAATGATGGCGTTCGGAGGAACACAAAGAAAATAATTCATGAACTACTCCAGATGGAAGGAAAAGAATTTATGACAAACAGAATAATTCGAGAGGAGAGCATTAAGCTAAAAGCACGAATCTTTGAGAGAACGGAGAAGATTTAGAGGAAAACTCTTCTTCAATCTTCAAATGATGACAAGAAAGACCACCAAGAATTATTGAGATACTCCGGACGAATGAAAAGAAGAAAGGTTGAACCAATGATGAAAGAGTTTGAAAGCGGTCTTGGATAAGGCATATGACTAATGGAATCCATACTTACGTCACACTTGAAAAGAATATAAGAATACTCTGGGAAAATAGAAGAGTCGGGTAAGATCTTGGGAAAGAACTGTGGGTTATGAGCCCACCGAAAAGAAAATACTATTGGAAAGGATCGAAAAGGAGATAATGCACCGGAACGATTAAAAGACTCGAATGAGGTGACTACCTCGAATTAATTGAGAGGCAGACGAATCTCTTGAGATGTCTTCGAAACTCCGGAATAATTAAATGGCGAGAGGTGAACGAGCAATTGGAAACATTTGAACTAAGGAAAGAATATGAACAACACCGAGAACAAATTGAATTGGAACCATCGGAAAAGAAGAAGAGGTGAAGAATATCAAACGAGAGAAGAACTCATCGGAGAAGAAAAGAGATGAAGGATGACGAACTAGAAGAGAAATCACCGGTTGAAACAATTGAAGAAATGAAGCAAAGACTTCACACGAGTAAGATGGATACTCAATTAAGGACTCCGGCTCCGAGAAGAAAAAGGGTGGCCGGGTGGGATACAGAAAGACAACTTCGGAAGGGGAAACAACATCGGTTGGAAGGAACCGAGGATTGAAGCAAAAGATGAGGATGGTCAAATCGACTTCACGAGATATGCACCAGATGAAAGAACTGACAACGCAACGAACTAAAACTAACCGCGTGATCCTAAAAAAAATTGAAGGGGAAGAGGAGTAATTCAAAACACCTACGTCAAGATTCCTCACCAGAGCGACGAAGGGGCTGAGGAGAAAAAAGAATTCCTACTCTCCGATATAACTAGACTCCAAAATAGTTTTCTGCTTGACTCAACAACGGGCATTCTACGATCAATCAAGGGGACTCCTATGGTCGGTCGAGGCTCTGATATCAACTAGTCAGGCCCAAAATGCGATTCTATCCCGATCACGTGATGCTTACGTGATTGGGGCACAACCGCATCTCACACGCTTAGCAAGATGGATATCATTACATCGTACCATTACATACATACATGGGGGATACAACAATACATACAAGACACATGAATACAACAACATCAATACAAGGCATCCGACTACGGATGAAAACATGAAAAGCACAACGACATCCATCTGCTATCCCAGGCTGCCGACTAGGAACCTAGCCCAAGACTGACGAAGAAGAAGAAGAAAGAACTCCGACAAAAGAACATCGCTCTCACGTCAAGACATCGGAAACCTGCACCTGCAACTGTTGTTGTAGTATCTGTGAGCCACGAGGATTCACCAATCCCATAACCATGGGTAACAAGAGTAGCAAAGCTTAATGGGTATGGACAAGGGTAGTGGTGAGGTTGCAGCTGCGGCTAAGCATAATATGGTGGCTAACTTACGAGTACAAGAATAAGATGAGCATCTACGCAAATGGTCGCAAACTAGTAGTGATCGCTAAAGATCCTGAACTACCTACGAGTCAAACATAACCCCACCGTGTTCTATTCTCAAAGTGAAAAGAAACAGTCACGGTTACCTACACCGTTGTGTGTTTTATCTCGGATCCTCTGTCAAGTTTTCTACAACTGGACCTTAACAAATTCTAATCTCACGGGCACGGCTTTCGAAAGATCATAACCCTGCAGGGGTGTCCCAACTTAGCCCATCACAAGCTCTCACGGTCAGCAGAGATAATAATAATATTACCCCTTATCTTAGGGACAATCCGATTAGGCTCGGAATCCCGGTGCATAAGACATTTCGACAATGGTAAAACAAGTCCAGCAAGACCTCCCGGCGTGCCGACACCCTGATAGTAGCCGTGCGTATCTCGTCTCAGGCCACGTCCGGATGATGTATGGTTACAGCGACCAGATACCCCAAGTTGCCAAGGGGCGGCGCCGCAAGCCGCTCTATTCACTACTAGGAAAAGGGCTATAGATGGGATGGATACTAATGGCGCACCTCACATGTGGTGTGCCACTAATATATAGCAGTGGCGCACCATGTGCAGGTGCGCCATTAGTGTGGAATAAACTAATGGCGCACCAGGCTCATGGTGCGCCACTAGTAACAATTTTTTTTTCTTTTCTTTTCCAAACATACTAATGGCGCATCCAGGCAGAGTGCGCGATTACTAGTTGTAACTAGTAATGGCGCACCAGCCACAGAGTGCGCCACTACAATTCTTTTTTTTATTATCTTTTTTATTCTTTTTTTGCAAAACTACTAATGGCGCACCGTGCCATAGTGCGCCATTAGTATTTTTTTTTGCAAAACTACTAATGGCGCACCACCAGCAGGTGCGCCATTAGTAACCTGGGTTACTAATGGCACATTTGGAGATGGTGCGCCATTAGTAACTTGGGACCAAAAAGATATTTTGGACAACCACTCCTACCCACTCACTTTCTCCCCACTTCATTCTCTCCACCACCTCCTCCAAAGCTTGTCTCGGCTGCCTCCTCTTTGTCACCTCATTTCCACCATAGATTCATCCAAATTAAGTGGTTAAATTACCTTTTTTTGATAGGTAAGTAAGGGGGGAAGCTATCTTTATGTTGTTCTCCCCCCCAACAATGTGCACATGCACTTTTTATGGCCTAGCTAGATCTATGTATGTTCGTGGTGTTGCATATGTTTGTGGTGTTGCATATATGTTTGTGTTTGCAGGTACCGGTATTTGAAATGCGATAGTTGCCAATATTTTGCCGGAATGTTGATTCATTTCTGTTTCGAAGAGAATTTTGGCATTATGCATTCTTTTTGGTCCTATTTTCAGGGAAAGTCATGCCAAATTTTTTCTTGGTTCTAAAATATCGTTTTGCTCTACCCTGCAGGCGACCATGGTCCGCACGATGACCGAAGGCATCGTGAATAGGTTTTTGAGCTCCGTGAAGGCCGAGATGCTTCAAAAGAAAGAGACGGAGATAAGATGTCCGTGTCGAAGATGCAAGCTAAAGAGCCTTATTGCGGACCCAGATTCCAGGCAGGTGCGGGACCACCTGCTCTTGCGTGGTTTCATGGATGGCTATCGGCGGTAAGGTGATGAAGATGACTACGCAGTCGTCCATGGGGCCGGGCAAGAAATGATGAAGGGCAGCAAGACAACCACCGCGGCTCGGGCGGGCGAGAAAACGAAGAATCTCCAGGACATGATCACGACGGTGATGTTGTACACAGTCATCATGTAGAAGATGCAGGACATGATGATGAGGAAGATGCCGGAGCAAACGACGGGCATGATCATGAAGATGATCATGCCGGCGGAGCAGACGACGCTGGACCATCGATGGGCTGGGTGCAGGACCATCATATTCAAGAGCTGCTTCTCAAGCAGACGGATAACGCAAGAGCTGCCGCCCGAGAGAAAGCCAAGATGGATCAACTGGAGATAGACGCGGTTACTCCATTGTATGAAGGATGTAGGCCCGAGGATACCCTCCTGAAAGTAACGCTCATCGCTCAGGAGATGAAGGTAAAACACAAAATGACCGACGCATGCTTCGACGAGAACACGTCATTCTGGCACGAACGTCTTCCCAAGGGGAACAAGTGCCCGACCAGTTTCGAGGAGGCGAAGAAAATCATGTGTCCTCTGGATTTATCACACGTGAAATACCATGTGTGCATGAACAATTGCATCATTTATCGGGACGAGCACGCGGAGTCTACCATATGTCCGGTGTGTGGCGTCACTCGATACAAGAATAGGAAGAAAGCTCCTCGAAAAGTGGTGTGGTACTTTCCGATCACTCCTCGTCTGCAGCGGTATTTCGCGGACCCTAAGGTAGCAAAGCTGATGCGTTGGCACGCGGATAGGGAGGAGAAGAAGCGAGAAGGTGACGCAAATGATCCGGAGATAAATAAAAAAGACAAGATGCTGAGTCACCCTAAGGATGCGAGCCAGTGGCAAGCGTTGAACCTCGAAGACGTAGAATTTGGGAACGATCCAAGGAACATCGTGCTGGGTGCGAGCACCAATGGAGTCAATCCGTTTGGCAGCCAGAGAAGCAAACATAGCACCTGGCCTGTGTTTGTGTGGATGTACAACCTTCCCCCCTGGTTGTGCATGAAGAGGAAGTACATTCACATGAGTATGCTAATTGAAGGACCGAAACAACCAGGGAACGACATCAATCTGTATCTGGGGCTGCTGAAAGAGGAGCTAGACACGCTGTGGAAAATGCCAGCCAATACGTGGGACGCCGCAGAGAAAGAATATTTCCCTATGAGAGCCGCAGTACTCACGACGGTGCACGACTCTCTTGGTTACGGATATGTCGCGGGGCAGGTGGTCCACGAATTTTCTAGATGCGTCAGGTGCATGGATGACACACTGTATCGCCAGCTAGATAGAGATCCCGGGTCTTTGAAAACCGTGTTCATGGGACATCGAAGGTGGCTTCGCGACGATGACCTGTGCAGAAAACGCAAGGATCTGTTCGATGGTGAAACCGAACCCCGAAGACGCCCGCGTACGAGGAGTGGCGAGGAAATAGACGAGCTGTTGAAAAATTGGAAATATTGCCCACTGCCGGGAAAGAAGCAAAAGGTGCCAGAGCCGGGAAAGAAGCGAAAGGCGCCAGAGCCGCTGCTGAAGGTATGGAAAATGAGGTCTGTTTTCTGGGACTTGTCGTACTGGAAGATCCACCGTGTGCCTCACAGCCTTGATGTCACGCATATCACGAAAAATGTGTGCGAGAGTCTGCTTGGTACCCTGCTCAACATGCCAGAGAGGACCAAAGATGGGCCGAAAGCAAGGGAAGACTTGAAATCAATGGGCATCAGGCAGGAGCTTCACGCTAATGATGATGATGATGATGAGGCAAAGCAGGACACGGAAAGTCGTCGCAAAGGCAAAAAGGCCAACAAGACTGGAAATGACTACCCTCCCGCGTGCTTCACTGTAAGTCGGGAGGAGATCGAGCAGTTTTTCACCTGCCTCGTAGGAGTAAAACTTCCTTACGGTTACACGGGGAAGATAAGCAGATACCTAGACCCAGCGAAGCAGAAGTTCAGCGGGATGAAGTCTCACGACTGTCACGTGCTGATGACGCAGATACTTCCAGTTGCAATCCGTGGGATCATGGACGCACACGTCCGTGAAATGCTATTTGGCCTATGCAACTTTTTCGACGTCATATCTCGGAAGTCGGTTGGCGTGAGGCAACTCAGAAGGCTAAAGGAAGAGATCGTGGTGATACTATGCAAGCTTGAGATGTACTTCCCGCCCGCATTCTTCGACGTTATGGTGCATCTGCTGGTCCACATCATGCAGGATATCATCCAACTCGGGCCGACGTTCCTGCACAACATGATGTCGTTCGAAAGGATGAATGGTGTCATCAAAGGATACGTTCGCAACATGTCACGTCCAGAGGGAAGCATAGCCAGGGGCTTTCTGACCGAAGAGTGCATCTCCTACTGCACTAATTATTTAGGCATCGAGAACCCCGTTGGTCTGCCCGTCAACAGGCACCTCGGCAGGCTCGCTGGATGGGGTCACCGTGAGGGTCACCGCAAAATGCATGTCGACTTCGAGGGTCGACTCGCCGACTTTGAAAGAGCAAACCTAGTCGCGCTACAACACATAGACGTGGTCGATCCTTGGGTGGTAGAGAACAAAACCTTTATTGAGAAGACGTACAATGACCGAGGCCAACAGAGGATGGACGGAGATATAATCAAAGAGCACAACTCATGTTTCACGTGTTGGTTCAAGAAGAAGCTTTTTTCGTACCCTTTACATGAGGATTCTTCCGCGGAAGAACAACTCATATTCACCTTGTCACAGGGCGCCGAGCACAACCTGATGACCTATGAGGCGTACGATATCAACGGCTACACATTCTACACCGAGGCCAAGGACATGAAGAGCGATGGTTATCAGAACTCCGGGGTAACGATGGAATCCTACACCGGTAACGACAAGGACAGATACTACGGAAGGATCGAGGAGATCTGGGAGCTGAGCTACACTTGAGAGAAGGTCCCGATGTTCCGTGTCAGATGGGCCAAGAGCGTCCTAAAAGAAGACCAGTATTTCACCATCGTGGTTATACCCGAAGCCAAATCCAAGATCGCGGGCGCAAACGTCACCGCGAAAAATGAGCCATCGGTACTGGCTTCCCAAGTTGACCAATGCTTCTTCATTACCGACCCGTCAAACCCCAGTCGTGTTGTCGTGAGGAGAGGCAAAAGTAAGATCATCGGAATGGATGGAGTAGCCAATGAGCAAGACTTCGACAAGTACGGCGGCCCGAAGATCGAACATGACGACGATGATGAAGTAGCAGCATACACCACAACAAGGAGCAGAACCTCCCTATCTAAAGGACGTCCGTTCCACAGAAGAACTCCATTTGCGAAAAAGAAGGGCAAGAAGATTGTGAACAGATAGCTAGCTAAGATCGATTGTATTTAAACCGTAGCCTTCATTTCTCGATTGTATTTCATGGGCACTTTTTGAATTCATGAATATTTTTTCAAATTTGATGATATTTTTTCATATTCATAAATGTTTTACCAATTCACAAATGAATGCAACTAAAAATTCAAAAAAGGACTAGTTGTGCTTGGTTATATGTTACTCCCAAAAGCATATAAAGTTTGTCAAATTTGGAGCTACGGATATTTAGTTATGATTTAAACAAGTTTGAACATATTTAAACACAAATAAATATCAAACAACATTTTAAATGTTGTTAACATGGCAACAAACTACATATTTTTTTGTACATGAAATTCTCAGCATCTAGCATATGTGACATGTTATATTTGGATGCATGGATAAAAAGATATGTGCAAAGAAAAAAATGCATAAACACAAAAATTGGGGAGCCTGGGAATCAAACCCAGGACCTCCCAGTGGGTGTGCTGCGTGCTGACCAGTCGGGCTAGTGTGTCTGTTCTGATAGATATACGGTTAGGTGTAATATAACCTGAGTGCTCGAACTGTAATAAAAAATACTAATGGCGCACTAGGGGGAGGTGCGCCATTGCTGTCGTCGTACTTATGGCGCACTAGGGGGGAGGTGCGCCATTAGATCTCTCCCCCCACTCCACCTATCCCCTCGTGGCCGCCACTCTCTCCCTCCCTCGCCAGATCCCCCACTCGACACCTCTCTCACCAGATCCCGCCACCGCCCCGCCTTGCTCCGCCCGCTCCATCCGCCGCGCCTCCCTCGCCGCCTCACACCGCCGCCGCAGGTTCCCAGCCCCTCCTCGCACCGCCGCCACCGCAGGTTCTCCCAGGTGGCCCAGCCCTGCGTCGGCCCCTCCCCACGTCGGCCCCTGCCCCGCGTCGCCCCTGCCCTGCGCCGCCGCCCTCGAGCCATCCCTTCGACGCCGCAGCCGCCGCCGACCCCGACCCCGACCTCGACCCCTCCG
>LR738710.1:358889225-358937407 GCA_902687465.1 Secale cereale
GTGACCGGCCCCTCCCCTGCCCTGCGTCGGCCCCTCTCCGCGTGGGCCCCTGCCCTGCATCGGCCCCTGCCCTGCGCCGCCGCCCTCGAGCCATCCCTTCGACACCGCCGCCGCCGCCGACCCCGACCCCGACCCCTCCGGCGACCGGCCGCGCCCGCACAGGTACCATATTGTTCAGGTTCCCCCACTGTTTTATACCTCAATAAAAAAAGATCTTCTTGGCTGAATTCGAACTAAGAAAGAAGTAAAATCGCATTCCAGTTAAGAACATGTACAATGAGTTTGTGCTTGCATTTGGGCTGTTGCCAGAAAATGAAGGTGCTTTCATAAATGAACATGTACAATTTTTTTCTATGATTCTGAATTGTACTCTGCATTTGCAGCCACATGCAGATTTGAAAAAAAATGATCCTGATATAGAATCTCATTCCCTTAGCAGTCTACACCTATCTTAGGACTAAACCTGGTTGGCCTAAACTGACATGCCCAACTCGTTGTCCAGGCGAGGCTTGGGGCCTTACTTTCCAGCCCATAGTCCGGCCAAAAGCCCGGGAAAATCCCGAAAAAACATGATTTTAGGTTTTTGTATAAAAAAATATGTGTTGTATTATAGTATGTTACCTTAAAATAACTATATTGTTATTTTAAAACATGGAAAATAGGAATTTTGTCGGGCTACCGGTCGGCCTCGGGCATGTGATTTTGAGATGTGCTTTTTAAAACTCTGCCCGAAACTTGGCCCCGCCTGAAAGTGCCCAGGTCTACTTAGGACAGGTTGTTGTGGCGGGGATGTTTTGGTCCATGGTACAATATTCAAAATCTATGCACACCATGAATGGAGGGAGTAGTGCTGGAAAAAAATTAAATGAAAGAAAAAAAAGTGTACTCTAAATTTGCTCATTGAGATATACTCATTGAGACATAAACTTGATTGTTGATGCTGCCTGCACTGCAAAGAATATAGTTCAGCATCTACCCTAGCCTATCTAGTACAGTAGCTATCAATCAAAACCAAATTAACCACTCAACCAAAAGCTAAACTTCATTGCTGATGCTTCCTTCACTGCAAATGTTTTTTTTAACCTTTTACAATATAATAGAGTGAAGCAGTACCTCCAAATCCTAACAAAACAGCCGAAAATCACAACCGGATTTGTTCCCTCCCTTTAATACTAGAGATCTGATGGAGCAAGTGGGAAAAAAACTGAATTGTTTTGACACCACTGGTTAAAGGGCCATTAGTAGTAGAAGGAAGTTCACTCTCAGCAAACAAACAGCTTCAGCTTGGAGCTTGGAGTTGCAGCTGGAGATGGACTGCACATCCTCCATTCCCTCTAAATAAATATAAAAGCAGCTTTAGCTTGGAGCTTGGTGTGGCAGCTGTAGATGGAAGTGACACAAATTAAAAAAAAATTGGGAGTGCTAGATAATTTGTAACATATGCATTTAGTTGAAGCAGTTTCATGATCTGGTTTTGTATGTTAAATTTCTGATAATTGTGCTGCCACACTGATACACTCTTATTTCAGATAATGCTGCTTATATTTTCTCTTATACAATGTTGGTGCTTGTCCTTATGAAGCTATTTGAAATGATATGCTCAATCCTATGCAAACTGGAATTTGAATAGTCTAAAGTGGAGTTCAAAGCCGGATGCACTCCATCCAGATTTTTGCTCGGTTTTGTCTCCGACCATCGTGTCGTGATGATTTTGCAGGTACCCCGAGAGGCCCTTGAGTTTGCTGGAATGTCGATTAACTTCCGCTCCGGCAAATTCGGGTACTCCATATGTCCTATTTTCAGCAAAGGTCATGCTGAAATTTTCCGTGAATTTTAGCATGACTTTGCTAAAAATAGGACATATGGGGTACTTGTGACTAATGCATGGGCCAGGGTATCTTAGTACTTAATTAAGTAGGATCAACTGCCCCTTTATTCTTCCTGCATTAAACCATAGGCGGCAATGGAGCCAAGTGATTAGGCCCAACTTAGAATTCTCCTTCCCAGCTTAGCTTTTAGGATGCCTCGGTGTCGACAAACCATAAATTATAAAACCTTGGCTTTTAGGGTGCCTCGGTGTCGATAAAAACCTAAATGATGAAAGCTTAGGCTTTTAGGGTGCCTCGGCGTCAAAAAACCCTAAATGATAAAAGCTTAGCTTTTAGGATGCCTCGGTGTCGACAAACCCTAAATGATGAGACCATGATCTTGTTCCTTAACAATAACCAACTTTTTGACCAAACTTTTTTCCTATTTAGAGAGAAACATGGCCCACAACGATGAGGCCGGCGGTTCGGGCGGCAAGGCATTCTGGGAGCGGTCGCAGGAGATGGAGGAACAACCTCACTTATATGAGGACGCCACGAAAGACACCGATCCTGACACCACTGATGGTGCCGCCAAGGATGACCCCACTGATGGTGCCGTCGGGGATGACACCACTGATGGTGCCACCGAGGATGCCACCACTGATGATGGTGGCGCACACATAGATGGCAGCCAACCGAAGAGGCAACGGAAGGACCGGCGCCCGACCATGCTCCGCACCATCAAGGATGAATTTACTGAAGTGGACTCCAACGGGAATCCAACGGCGCCCGAACAAATAGTCAAGGGGTAATCGCTTCAGCTCGGGTGCATTCTCCGGAGCACCGTCTCGATCAACACCGAGAACCTAGGGCATAAGGACCGAGGGAATTTGCGCAACCTCCTCTTCACAAAGCTGCACGAACGATACAAGTTCCCCGCTGAATTTGAAAACACACGCCTCACAGGGAATAAAGTGAACAATGCCGCCCTCATGAGGATGAACACGGCCCTGTCTACTAGGAGAAGCTCGGTGAAGAGAATGATTGACAAAGGTTTTAGTTATGAGAAGATCAAGGAGAAAAATCCTTCGATCACCGAAGATGACTACAACGACTTCAAGATCAAGTGCGAGAGCACCGCAACCTCCGAATCAAGTCAGTGGGGGGAAGAAATGTGGGAGTTGAACTTAGGGGAACACACACTCGGTCCCGGCGGTTACAGAGTGGCGGGGCCTATATGGGACAAGGAGGAGGCGGAGCGTGCCAAGCAAGGCCTACCGCCCCTCTTCGATAAATACGGTGACAAGCATACCAGGAACTTTGTCAGGGCCCGGTACAAGAAGGACCCGAAAAGAAAGGAGCTTACCACCGTCCGAAGACCAGGGCGCTTGAGCTTGTTCTGGTAAGGAATACACCCCCACGTAATTAGCTCCATATGGTTGCATTCTAATTAATGAAGCCAAATTTCTAAATGGTTCACATTCCTTCCGCAGGCGACTGAAAGCAGTAGCGTGGGGTCGACTCAGAGCACCCCTTGGGACACCACTCTAAATAGGGCATTGAATGTACTGAAAAAAAGGATAAGCTCAGTAACCCGTCGTCAGCTGGTCGTGTGGCCGGCAAAGGCTTGTCCACAAAATGGTCGTCATACTATAACGTTGGTGGGCGAAAGGAGAAAAAGACCAGCTCGGAAAGCCAATTGCGCGAGGTTCAAGAACTCAAGGCACAAGTGGCGCGGATTCCGGAGATTGTCCAAGAGCAAGTGCAACAACAACTGGGATCGACGCTCACTGGCATTATGCCTACCTTGATTCAGGGGCTAACGACGTGGATTGCGGGCGGCCAACAGGGGCGGCCCCCGATTCTCAGCTTCACGGCCAGCAACTCGCAGAACGCGCAAGCGGGACCATTGGTTTCTCCAGCGGAGGCGGCATTGGTGTCTCCGACGCCGGCACGGGCATTGGAGCTTAATGCACCCGGGTGTACGCCAGCCGGCACGTCTGCAGCAAGCGGCCCCTCCGTCAATTGCACGCCCGCCGTTGGCGGTGCCTCGACATTAGCCGAGCTCGACGCCATCATCACGGTAACTAATTAAGCCTCTCGGCCGAGGACTTCATCTCCTTGCCTTTGACTAGGCATCCACGACGCCCTACATGTTTTCGCAGGGCGCCGCCGACGTTCCATGCACTCTCCTGCACTTTGTGAACAACGAGTTGGTCGATGTCTCCAAGGGCAAAATCGTTCAACCGGGCAACCCCGTGTTCCACAGTACTCCGATGCCACCCACCTTGTATAGGGTTCAACTGGTTCGGGTGCTGCCAGGCTGCGACGAGTTGTTACCTCCTATTCGACCCGTCGGGGCTGACAAAGATGATGTGATGACCCTCAGCGCCTGCCTAAGCTGGCCCCTGCTTTGGCCGAAGAGCCAGATTCGTTTGGGACGGGGGACACCACCCCAAAGACAACACCGCCAGTCGTGCCGGCGCCAAGCCATGGCAAGACCGCCGCAACGGTGTCGGCATCCCTATGGAACTGGATCCGAACATGCATATGGCACAGGATCCGAACTTCGACGACGACAATGACGACGATACATTTGCCAACATTGATGAGTACTTTGCCGATCATGGGTACAATGGCGAATTCACGGGGCCTCCTTCTCAAGAACCCAACCCTACAAAAGACGTGCGCGATCTAGCTGGTACCGCAGAGAAACCAAGTTGCAACAGGCGTCGTCTGCCGTTCAGTTCTCAGGAGACACCTCCAGCTGCCGACTTCACCGAGCCTCAGATAGCCGAGGTGCGAAATATTACCAGCCCCAACACACTCAAGAAGGCGGTCTGTGAGCAGAACTCGGTCCCATTACAGGAGAAGAAGAAGGCACGGAAAAGAAAGAGTAACAAGGGTGCGAGCCAACCGACACCGAGTACGATCCATGCTCAGGACGGGCCACCTTCACCTGAGGATATAATGAGGAGGGTGCATGTGGCGGGTAGGCCGATGGTACCGACTAATATGCTCAATGCTGCAACTGGTGCTATGCGGAGTCTGCATGATAGTGTTCTTTCTTTGGAGAAGCGGCGTCTCAGAGAGAAGGATGTGGCATACCCGGTTTTCATGGCCAAGGTGCCAGAGGGCAAGGGCTTTTTGGATAACTCCATCGGGGGTACGATCGTCCTGCGGTTTGATGACATGTTCGCTATGTTTAACCTTCATCCGCTGCACTACACCTTCGTTCGGCTATTTTCGCTGAGTATGGAGATGCGGATCATTAGAGACAAGACCCCGGACATCGTGATAGTCGACCCCTTCTACATGCGTGCCAAGATCTTGGGCAGCGCTGGGGACCGGCAAGTCGCGAGTTCTTACCTCGAATGCATCATTCTGGCAAACCGAGATAACGATAACTTCCTCGTGCCTTACTTTCCCGAGTAAGTCGTCCCCTCAACCGCCCCGTAACATATGAATTCTTAGATTTCGATCGTTTTTCTTTTAACATTCCGTGTTTTGTGCAGTGACACACATTGCACACTCATCCTCCTAAGCCCGAAATATTCCATGGCCACGTATTTCGACTCGGACCGTCAGTCGAAGGTAGACTACACAAATGTCAAGAAAGTTCTTGATGATGTTCTCCCCGACTATGCCAAATCTGGAGGCACCTTCACCAGGACAGTTCGTAAGTATGGCAAGCACGTGTTCGCCCACAATACGATGTTCTGCTGCGTCAAGCAGCCGCCTGGCGGTCAGAAGGGTGCCTACTACGCCATCCATCACATGCGGGCGATCGTACGGGACCATCATCACCTTCTGCTACCAGATAAACTCAAAGATTGGGCCGCGAGCGTGTCATCAATCCAGGACGCGGACATAAGATAAGAATTCTTTCGCATCTAGTCGGAGATTGCGGAAATCATCCATCAAGATGTCCTTCGTACCTCGGGGCAGTTCTACCTCAGAAATCAACCGTCCAACAGTGACATAGACACAGTGCTACAAATGCAGGCTGACAACGCCCGTGATTTCATGACTCCCACGATAGACGGCGGATTCATCCACGCTCCGGTCCCTTGAGTCGAGTCGAAAGTATTGATGTTGTGTCTAGTTCTGAAACATCGATTGGCTCAGGTTGTAATTAAACTTTAATGAACTTGTAGTATGTCTCTTTGGTTTCGACAGTCGTTCAACTTAGATGTAATCGATGCTATTAATGTCTTGCTTTTCTCTTCCGATCATTTAGTTGCATACTTATATATTGCTTATGTATTGTCTGTGAATTGGTACTAACATTTCGTTTGGCTAGTGCATAGCGATGCCATCATATGTCGTGTACAAGGGTAAGGTTCCCGGAGTCTACGACGACTGGGAGGAGTGCCGGAGACAGGTTCACCATTTTAGCGGTAACAGTTACAAAGGGTACACCACTAGGGCGGAGGCGGAATCTAGATACGCGTGCTATCTAGCGGGAGAGGGGAGGGAGCGTTGGAGGAACCAGATGAAGACGAGTTTCATCACGATGATGCTCATCGTGATGATCGCAACTCTCTTCTATGTGATGGTAGTTTAGATGATCGATATCGACTTGTAATGTGAAGACAAACTCGCTACTCGCGGTCTCGAGACTTGTAATATAATGTTCTATCTTTGTTCGGTCTTTTGAATTCGGAGACTAATATGATGAATTGTATTCGGAGACTAATATGATGAATTGTATTCAGAGATTAATCTTCTATTGTATTCGATGAATCTGCTGTTGCTGTGTGCTGTTGTCTATATTCTGTCCAATAATACATTTTGTAACCTCTGCAAAAATCAGAAAAGTAAAAAAAAAACCTAATATTCATACTAATGGCGCATCACATCACAGTGCGCCATTAGTATGCCAAAGGATACTAATGGCGCGTGTTCACACAGTGCGCCATTAGTATGCCAAAGTTACTAATGGCGCATCACACAACAGTGCGCCATTAGTATGCCAAAGCACCTGGGTATATATGGTCCCTGGGAGGCATACTAATGGCGCACTGTGGCCTATACTAATGGCGCACCTGTGGTGCGCCATTAGTATACCAGATACTAATGGCGCACCAGTGGTGTGCCATTAGTAAAAACTACTAATGGCGTGGCACTAATGGTGCACCAGTAGTGTGCCATTAGTAGGCAAAACTGGTGCGCCATTAGTAGGCATTTTTCTAGTAGTGATTTGGGACCAACACCATCGGCACTGGCCCCTCCCTATATGTAGAAAGAATCCCGGGGGACGCGACCCCCTATGCAATTTAATTAATTAATTAAGTTATTATTATGAGTAAAATTAAAACCAATGTTGGGCCTTGCTATAGGAGTTTTATTCAAAGACGAACTGTCAAGGGGTCCCCATATACCCAACCGTTTAAGAACTGCAAAATCAAGGAACATAACGCCGGTTTATCGGCTCCTAAGGTGGCATGAGGGGAACAAAACACCGAGCAAAAGGCCAAGCCTTCCACCCATTGCCAAGTATATAGTTGTGTTAATAATAATAGTAGATATTGTGATATTCCAACAACAAGATCCGAAATGGATCAATCTTCATCTTCACCAGCAACTAACAACGCTATAAGAGGGGCCGAGCAAGCGGGTAACATAGCCAAACAACGGTTTGCTAGGAAGGTGTCAAAGGTTAGAGGTTCATGGCAAGAAGGGGAGGGGCTGACAATAAAAGATGGGTAGAGCGACATATAACGATAGCATCGAGACAACTAAGCATGGCAATGATAGTAAAGGTATGCAAGGTGATGGTCATCTTGCGTGAGATCCCGCAAGGAAGAAGAACGAATCCGTGAAGAAGACGAAGAAGAAGCCTTGAAGACGAACCAAGCATAGTTGAACGAATCCTCACGATCGCAACGGAAATAGCACTAATGAGAAGAAAGCACGGTAAACACACCACTCAAGAACATGACAAGAAGCTCAACCAAGTATGATGCAAGACAATTCTATATGATGCAAAACATGGCAATGGATGAAGCACACAAGAGCAACACAAACCAACAAGTTTAATGAGGCCAGAATCAACATATAACAAATCTGGTAAGTCCTCATATGCATATTTTGAAATGGGTCCAGATCTGAACAAACCTTAAGTTAAAGTTGTTAAACATCAAGTTAACATGCAACATGATGATCTACTCGAAATTCTAGTCAAGTTTCATATAAAGTTTGTTTAATTCGGAGCTACGGCCTAGAAGATATGAGCAAAACAAGTCAAGCATGTCAACGGTGCAAGATGCACCCAAACATCAAGCAAACACACTCCAAATAGGTAAACAACATGACATTATTCTTCTACATGCAAAATCACACAAGTTTCATATAGGGCACACAAAATGGAGCAACGGCTCAACACATACACATGAGACAAGATATATAACAAGCTGTCCAAAAACAACAACATAGCAACTTTGGAGCAAGATAAATGTATGCTACATCACCCATACATGATAACAAGAGGCATGGATGTGAAATAGACATGATACTCAAAAAGGATGAACTTAGAGCACACCCAAAAGCTTGCTGGAACACAATTAACCAAGCATGGCAAGTTGCAATAAATTTATCCAGACTTAGTCAAAATCTGGGAAGGCAAAAACATCATCACGATGCTGCGTTCGGAAGCACAAAACAACAAGCATATCAACTCTACTAAGTATATAAAGATCATGGACATGTAATAGACATAACATACATCAAACAACTCCATTGGAGAAACTCCATAGGAGGCATGGATCAATAACAACAAGCTTCACCAAATTGATCATGCTGATAAAAACCTGACAGGTAAAATTTGTAGCAACTTGAGAGCAAGAAATAATTATGCTACATCAAGCTATATGTGCAAGCAAGGGCATGAATGGAGAGAGCATAACATGGACAAGAATACATGATCATTGGACAACCCAAAACAAGCATGGATTTGAGTGGGGCATCAAGCAAACATAGCATCAGGTTAAACAGATTCCAGACTTAGCGGTTTTTTCACTAATTATAAAACAGAAACATTGGCATGGCATGTTTACAAGCTTTTTTAAGTCACCTGAAGGCATATCATGGAAAATTAATTGCACCACAGCAAAGACCATAAGATGGTGCTTCTAAAACATATAGACATGAGGCATGAAGATAATCACACCAATAGCAATGAGCAAGTCAAATCAGCATCTCATACCAAGTTTCAGCACTTAACAGCCAAATGCATTTTTGCAACAGAGATTAACATGGCAATATGGCAACTAACATGAATGCTACAACCACCAACATGTAGAGCACTTCACAATGAACATTTTGACATATCATATGCTCCATTTGGACCAACATGCACAAAGTTATCACCCTCACAAGCATGCAACAAAATAACAGTTAACAACAGTTTTAAACATATAGCACTCTTGCAACGAGGATTATGGCATCAAGATGAACTCAAACAAGCATGCCACAATGGAACAAAATGAAGATTATATCACCACGATCATTTTCGCATCTCATTCACTCAAATTGGATCACCAGACAAAAAGTTACAGACACACAAAGGTGTACACATATTTACAAATCCAAGGACTTAGAGGGAAAAAGACAACCTCGGGGACGGGCGGACATTGTCCAGACTGATCGGACATGTCCGTCGGTGCTGACACACGGGCCCACCGACAGTGGCACAAATAGAGGGGGGCGGACATGTCCAGCTCCTCCGGACATGTCCGACCCGGCGAGAACATGGCCGCGGCGGCTGCCGGCGGTGAGGGCGACGGCATGCACTGAGGAAGGCCGGAGGAGGTTGGGGAGCCTCGGGCCGGCGAGGAGGAGGACCGGGAGATCAGATCTGGCCATCTCCGGCGACGGACGGCGCCGGGGCGGCGAGCTCGACGCCGGCGGGACAGTCTCAGGCGGGGGCGACACTGTGCTCCAGCGGGAGCCGAACGGGATCGCCGAGGGCAGCGCCAGAGGCTCGGGAAGGAGTGACGCAGGTGCGGGACGGCTCCGGCTAGCTCACGAAGGGCGTGGCGAGCGGCGCTGAGCGGAACAGCGGCGAGCTCCGCGGAGTCTGGCGGCGAGCGCAACGAAGGAGGAGCGGGGCGGCCTGGCGCGAGGCACTCGGGCCGTCGCGGCGGGCGGCGCGGGGCCCGGTCGGGCCCGATTCGGCCCGGCGCGGGCCTGCTGCGAGCTGGCGGCAGGGAGTGGACAGGGGGGACAGGTGGCGCGTCGGGAGAGGCCGAGAGTGGCAGCTGGCGGCGGAGCCAAGTGGAGGGTGGAGGTGGAGGCGCCGGATCCGAGGGAGAAGGCTAGGAGGCTAGGGTTAGGCTAGGTTTAGGACATTTTTGGCAGGTGGAGGGTCTATTTATAGAAAGGGGGCTAGGTTCAGGGGATTTGCTCCATTTCGGAGTCGTTCGATCGCCATCGGACGGTTCCAGACAGAGGGGAGTCTAGGTGGGCTGCAGGCGGGGTTACTGGGCTGTGTAGAAGCCCTCGGGCTTAGAGGACAGAAGAGAGGGAGAGGCCCGCGGGGGTTTTCGGAGACCGAAAACATCCGACGTTTTAACCGGCCACTAGTGCCGCTATATTTAATGATTGGGCTATCAAACGAGCTCCGAATGCAATGAAATTTGGCAGGCGGTCTGTCTACACTATAATAAGACCACACGCCAAGTTTCATCTCATTCCGAGAACATTTTCCGGCCACTCATAAAATAAATATTCGGAGGTGCCGCAGGCGCGTGCAAGTGTTTCTGGGCTCGCAACGGACAACGGAAAGGATGGGCGGACTCAGACGGATGCAAGTTTTGGAAACATGATGATGTAATGCACATGATGACAAAGCAAAGATGCAACACGCAAGCAGATGACATGGCAACAACGACGAATAGCTGGCTGACACCTGGCGCATCGGTCTCGCGGTGTCACATTGTTGCACTCTCCGTTGTATTTCCTTGGTTTCCTCGGGTTTGACGCGGTAAGGAGCCTTGTTCGGAAGTGGTGCACCGGGTATGAGGTCGATGCGGTGTTCGATTCCGCGAAGTGGAGGTAGACCCAGAGGTAGCTCATCGGGAAAGACGTCCGAGAATTCCTGCAACAATTTAGACAACACTAAAGGTAGAGGTGGTGAAGTGTTAGTAGGTTGGGCTTCCCCTTTGCATAAAAGCACAAGGTGAAAGACACTAGAGGGGTTCTCACACACTTCTCTCATCTCACTTTTGGTGGTGAATAGCACTACTTGTTTCTTGTTACTCATCGTGGAGTCGCTCATATTTGGCTTGTGGCTCTCACACTGCTTTTGGTGGCTCACTCTCTCACCATTCTCTCCATGATGGTTGGTAGGTAAGTGTTTGTCGGCGGCTACTTGACTTGGAGGCATTGGACGTAGCACGAATTCCTTGCCCTTCATCTTGAAGCTATAGTGGTTGGTCCGTCTATTGTGTGTGACTCCACGATCGTATTGCCATGGTCGTCCAAGTAGAAGGTGGCACACGAACATAGGGACCACATCGCACTCAAGTGTGTCCTCGTAGGCGCCTATCTTGAAGGAAACTTGCATGGTATGCTCGACTCGAAGAATTTCGGCGTCGTTAAGCCATTGGATCTTGTAGGGATGAGGGTGCTTTGTCTTGATCATTGGAGCTTGTCGCATAGCTCTTCGCTTGCCAAGTTATGACAACTTCCTCCATCGATGATAACCTTGATGGAGCGTCCATTGATGATGGCCTTGGTATGGAAAATGTGACATCGTTGGTCGTCATCTTGGTGATGTTGGAGTGTCAAGACCTTGGAGACAACGAGATTTGGGCTCGAGTCATTGTCGCAAAACACTTGATGGTCTTCTTCTTCATTCACTTGGCGATGCATAGCTACATGTTCAAGGGCTTCCATCTCATCGTCGCTCATTGAGTCATAGGATCCGTCATCGTTCATGATCATGGTGCGAACGGTCTTGCACTCAAATGATTTGTGGCCTCGCCCTTGGCATGTGAAACATTTGATGGAACTAGTCTTGGCGTTGTCCTCGGTTGGAGTTGTAGAAGATGAAACTCTTGGCTTGAAGTTGTTCGTAGAAGGTGGACTACTCGATGTAGTCGCATTCTTGTAGCTTGACTTGTCACCGAAGTTTGTAGATGGCTTGGTAGAGGTAGGAGTAGCCGAAGTTGTTGAAGCTTGGTTGCAGGATCCGAAGTTCTTGGAGGTGAACTTGGAGTACTTGTAGTCCTCTTGAACTTGTCGCTCCGCTTTGGTGGCTTGATGTAGTAGCTCGAGTAGATTGTTGTATGGTTGAAAGTCCGCAATATTCTTGATAGGATAGTTGAGTCCATTCAAGAATCTCGCCATCGTTGGTTCTTCATCTTCCGTGATGTTGGCTCTTATCATGGCAATCTCCATATCCTTGTAGTACTCTTCAACGGACTTGGTACCTTGCTTGAGGAGTTGTAGCTTCTTAAACAAATCACGGTTGTAGTGTGTTGGCACAAAGCGTGCTCTCATGACTTTCTTCATTTGAGCCCAATTAGTGATGGGAGGTTTTCCTTTGGCTTCTCTTCTTTCGATGATTTGCTCCCACCAAATGAGAACATAGTCTTGGAACTCAAGGGAGGCCATAGCAACTTGCTTCTCTTCATCAAAGTTGTGTAGGCAAAAGATTTTATCAACTTTCAATGCCCATGAAAGGTAGTCTTCGGGATCAATGCTACCGAAAAACTTTGGCATGGTGAACTTAAGCTTGCCATAGCGATGCTCTTCATTGTTTGTTGCCTATTGGGAGGGCGTTCTTGATTGGGACGATTGTCAATCTCATGTTGCTCTTGTCGGAGTAGATGTCCATTGACATTGTGTACTTGTCGAGCTTGTGGTTCTTGTTGAGTTTGTTGCTATTGTCGCGCGTGAGGAGGAACTTCTTCTTCCATTCTTGCTTGATAGCATCTCTCTTGCATCCCATCACGAAGGAAATCCTCTTCTTGACGAGTATGTCGATTGTGAGTTGCCACATTGCGATGTGAATCACGTAATGCTCGTTGCGCCTCAAGAGCTTGAGCTTCGCGACGTTGTTGTGCTTGACGATTAGCCTCGGCATCTTGTTCTTCTTGGTATTGACGTGCTCGCTCTTGTTGTTGTTGGCATAGCCGTTGCCGTTCTTGCGCTTGCGCAAGTGTAGCTTGGTTTTGACGATATCGACTTTCTTGCTCTTCAAATAGCTCTTGGGGGCTCTTGTCATGAAGTGGATTCCGGTTGGCATGTTGAGCTTGACGTGCGGCTTGACGAAGAGTGTTCGATGTAGGTGTACTTGATCCTTCTATGGAGTTGGTATGGCGACTTGAGCGGCTTCGTCTTTGAGAAGATGTGGAAGAAGAATGTCGGTTGACTATCAAAGTTCGTAGCTCATCGAATTGAGTAGACATGTTGGTGTTGATGCTGTCGAATTTCTCTCTTGTTCTTGCTTCAAATTGTCGTGCGTCGGCGGCGATTTGCTCATTGTGCTCTCGCATAGCTTCACTTTCTTGATGTAGAGCTCGTTGGACACCGAAGAGATGTAGTTTGGTGACGTCGTTGTTCGATTCTTGGGGATCGTCGAAGAGCGGGTTTGAAGATGTACTTGGCCTTTCCATCATCACAAGCAAGTATGTGAGTGGGAGAAGGGAGAAGACAATACCAATTGTACCTTGACCGAAGTTGAAAGTGGATCAATGATCACTCAATAATGTAACCCGGAAATAGCACTATTGGTACCACTTCTTGTCGATTCTCACACCTACACAAGTAAAGCCTTGAGAGGAGCTTGGTTAGGATGGTGGCACAAATTCAATGCAATTGTCAAAGTGACTCAATGATGTTGAAAATGGTTCACCGTTTGCTCAAGCAACAAGTAGATCACAAGCAATAAGTAGCACATGGAACACACGCACGGATAGATAAATGTGGTTGTGCAACCAAGGGGGAGCCAAAATGTGGAAACCACGGAAAATGCTCGTGTTGCATAACACTAGAGAGACACTAACCGATTGCTTAATAGGCGGATATGCACTTGTGCACAACCTATAAGAGGCAAAACGTAACGACTTTCTATCACAAGTATGCTATGAGTGTATCATGTGCCGATGCTTGAGCACAAGATGATGTATTGCTATCTCATATGATCTCTTTTGATGCAAGGCGTATAATGCTATTTTCCTTTTTTTTATAAGCTTTGGGTGGCTCCTTTGCTTAAAAGCTTGTGAGCTCTTTCTTTTGCCACGTATGTATGCTTCTCGGATCAAGGTAGCTATTGTGTATGCGGGACACTCTTGTGTCACACGGAGATATGATGATGTAGTATGTAATATCTATGACTATCACTAATGTGCACAAGTGTCGTGGCCCGGGAATACTCAAATGGCTAGTCTCAATGGGAAAGCTATGTAAAAATGGTCCATAGGGTGACAATGCAATTGCAAGGTAGAATGAACAAGGTGTCGTCAATCTTGCCGTCCTTGCCGAGGGTGAGCAGTGGTGGTGTCGAAGTCTTGTCGTTCCAAGGTAGCCTAAACATCCAAGGAAACGGTGAAACCACAACTCAAGTATCCAAGGCAAAGTGAGCCAAAATTGTCAAAATTGTAGCGGTGAAACGATGGTGATTGCAGAAATGGTGGTGGTATGCAGAAGGTTTGGTGGGAAACCGAATGAAAAATGGCGGATCGAAGTACAAGGTGGTATGGTAGGCTGCAGAAGGCCGGATGTCCGGGCCAGGCCGGATGTCCGGGGCACGGGCCCGATGTCCGGAGTGCCCGAGGCCGTGATGAACACCTTGCAAACGGTGACTTCCGGGGCCAAAATTCGTCGTATTTTGCGGATCAAAATTGGCGAAAAGGTGGGGAAAAGCTAGATCCACTCGTCGCACAGCAAATGCATGGAACAAATTCAACAAAATCTCGTCAAACCAACAGATCACAAAAAAATTTGGGGCTATTTTTGGTGGGAAAATTTTGAATTTGCAGAAGAACACACCAAACAAGGCTAGAAAACGGTGGGAAGGCTCCAAATTCATGAGAAACCGTGGCTCATGATACCATAATGATGTAGGGTAGAACCCTAGATTGCCAATCTTTCACGAAAAGGAGGGATCCCGAGGATGAACACGTGGTACACGAGGGAAAACACAAGAGGAACAAGAAGAAAACACTCAAATTAACAAGTTTAGGTCACACCAATGCTAGATACGGGTCCACAAAGGGCGACACACGATACACGATCAACTAAGGACGATACAAGTGGCGGTAGTCATCTCCGTGAGGAGATCTTGATGTTCTTCTCCATGAAGGAGGTCTTGAATCCGGTGGATCTTCTCCGAGGAGGCCGCGGTCTCGTAGGAGAGGAACCACTAAGGTCTATGATGAGCTATCCAAAAGCTAACCCTAATAAGATGGAGGGGAAGGAGTACTTATAGTCTAGGGGACGGAATAGGGATACACGGGTCGAAAACCAAGTGGCTGCGCACAGGCAGGGCCGGACGTCCGGGCGTCGGGCTGGATGTCCGGGCTTTGGCGAGGCGCCGGATGTCCGGGCTAGCGGGGCCGAGTCTCGGGTGGCGCCGGATTTCCGGGCTCGAGGCCGGATGTCCAGGCCCTGCCGGGCCGGATGTCCGGAGCCTGGCCGGATGTCTGGGCCCTGTAGCTTCGGCTGTTGGGGCTCTTCTGTAGCTGTAGGTCCAGGGGCCGGATGTGCGGGACCTGGAGCTTTCTTCATCTTCTTGATGCCATGCTTCGTCCGTGAGCTTGGGGGCTTGTCCATCTTAATGAACTTCTCTGATGGGGTCTTCTTGATACATGAGCACACAAAACACATTCGTCTGAGGTAGTAGCCATGTCTCGAAAGATTCATATGGAAGTTGGACTAGGAGAGATTTCACCTCGGTCTCGAGAGCTCTAGCACGAGCACGTGTCATTGGTCCTTGAGGTACTTGGTGAGGCGATTGAGGGTCCATGCGGATGACCTTGGGATGCTCCCCATTAGAAGTACACACCTGTAGGATTATCAAACTATTTGAATAGTTGCGTCCTCGGATATGGACTACCTGGAAAGCTTACATCACTACAAAAAAACACTTCCGTGATAATACGTGTTTCTCAAAGTAGGTCACATGTTCTGTCATGGATGTACATCCATGACGATTTTATGACAGAATCAAGATAGTCATACCTATGCTATCATAGAAGTGTTCCATGACAATACCAAAATTATCATCACGAAAGTGTCCACTTCCGTCATGGTAGTGTTTTCGTCAAGGGTAACCAAAATGTGGCATCCACCGTAACGGGTCGACATTAAGCTATCAGGTACGATTTTGGATCCAATAACCCGCTAACAGCGAGGATTGTTGGCTTTCTGGGAACCAGGGTGCCCAGACATGCCTGCCTACGGCCCACTTCATGACTCTGTTAATGGCCTGGTATGGCCCATCTCTAGCATCAACAAGACAAGACCCTCGCAAGGGGCCAAGCCTCGCTACACAGACAACACCAAGACCTTTGAAGGGAGCGGCCTTCCCAGGCTGCCTCCGGAAGAGCGGAGTTTCCTATGCAAGCACCCACCTTGTGAGGATCAAGTGACGCAAGCCATGACAACCAAGGCCAGGAGAGTGCCAGTGGGCACAGGGCAGTAGGTTTCCTCTTTGGTGCTAAAGAGGAAAGCGCAGTCGCGGAGTCCCGAGGAATCAGCCAAAGGTTTCCATTCCACTACAATGAGACCAAGACCGCCAGGACGGCAGGATGGATGTCATCCCCGAGTGAGGGAGTCCTGAACTACGGGGTCCTCGGGTGTCCGAACTATTCGATATGGCCAGACTGATGGGCCATGAAGATAAACCAGAAGATTATCCCCCATATCCGAGTAGGACTACTATGTGCGTATAATGGCAAGTTTTATGTCCGAGTGTAATGTATCCTTCCTCTACAAGCTGACTCTGTACAAAGTTTAGGCCCATCCGGTGTGTATATAAACCGGAGGGTATAGTCCCTAGAGGCTATCAGAATAATCTCAGGCTAGACAGCTAGGGTTTAGCCAATACGATGTCGAGGTAGATCAACTCTTGTAACACCTATACACATAATATTCAATCAAGCAGGAAGTAGGGTTTACGCCCCTTAAGAGGGCTCGAACCCGGGTAAACATCGTGTCCTTGTTGTCCCTTGTTACCATTGATCCTCAGATACGCACCTTGGGACCCCCTACCCGAGATCTGCCGGTTTTGACACCGATATTGGTGCTTTCATTGAGAGTTTGGCTATGTTGTCGATAGAAGGATCGATGGCCCGCCCTGTCATCGACAATGGCGCTGTCTCCAGGGAGACCTTCCTCCCCGGTCAGCTTTTCGTGTTTGGCGGCTTCGTGCTACGTGCCAACTTGGCCGGTCACCTTGAGCAGATCGACAGCTACGTCCCTGGTCACCAGATCGGGTTTGGAAGTTTGAACTACATCGCCGATATTCGAGGAGATCTAATCTTCAAGGGGTTAGCAGCCTTGGCTGCCGATCCCCACCTGCACGAAGAAGACCCTTCAGATCTACTATCAGATCCCGTCCAGGGGTCGACGCTAATGTCCGGACTCTCTCCCTCCATGGAGCTTCTCGCCGGAGACCCAGAGGCGATCATGCCGTTTGTAGACCCAGAACTAAACAAGACTCTTCCTGTTGTTGGGGAGCCGGACTCGCTTTCGATCACGAGCTCCGAACTCCTGGGGTCTGTACCATTCGGGCTTGATCCCAAGACCCATGTCCAGCTCTCGCTCTTAAACAAGGCGCTGGACTTACTACAATCTCTCGCCATCACGGAGGTTTCACCCTCGAACTATTTCTAGCTGGAACTGGGGGCTGAGACTAGGGAATTTTGCGTCCTAACCACCACCCACTTGGTAGCCACTTTAGCGGATTTAACAGACATGCTAGACTACGCTTCCAAAGACATTGATGGCATGGACGACGATGTTGAAGCCGAACCAAGTCAAAACCCGCCCATCACCGGGCACTGGACGGCCACTTCTACTAAATATATATACCTAGTGGACACGCCTAAGAAGAAGGATGACAATGGCACTAAAGATCCCGATGAGGATAAGCCCGTCGATGAAACACCAAAATGACGGTGTCAGCGGCGCCGCTCACGATCGCGCCGAGGTAGGGAAAGCAACAACAGCACTGGAGTCAATGACACTCCGGATAATGCCGAAGACCCCAATAACCCCGTGGAACCAGCGTTAGAGCAGTATGAAAGGGAAGAGGGTCAACTCAACCCCGAAAAACTCACCGATCACGAGTATTCGGAAGATAGTAACTATTTACCTGTCTCTGAAGAGGATGTTAGCCATGGTGACGAAGAATTCATCGTCCCAGAGGAACCCCTCGAACAAGAACGCTTTCAGCGACAGCTTATCGCCACCGCGAGGAGCCTGAAAAAGCAGCAGCGGTGACTTAAAGTCTAACATGATATGCTAAACGACCGATGGGATAAACTCTTAGAGGCTGAAGAGGGATATCGCCTCAAGCGCCAAATAAAGAGATATCCCAAATGCAAACTGCTGCCACAATTTGATGACGAGGCCCTTGCGCGAGTACCATCAAGATACAAATAGTCTGGTCAACGAGACCGTCCACCACGAGGGAGGGAAAAATGGCTAATAACATCGAACACCGGCCTACACCTTCTTACCATCGAGGCAAGGACACAACAGCACCAGGCTACAAGTACGACCTACATCAGGACCTGGCTAATAGAGCTGGCAGACGAGATCAATCTATGGATCAAGAGGACGTGCCCCCACACGGGTCGACGGCCATCAAGCCTGGCACGACAAATATAATCAAGTTCGGAGTCAGCACCTAACAAAGATGTCATCCGAACTCCATCGCGATGTCGCCCGATACAGAGGTGCCGCACACCCTATGTGCTCTACCGATGAGGTAATGCAGCACAAATTTCCGAAGGGGTTTAAACTCGTAAACATTGATAAGTACGATGGAATGGTGGATCCTTGTCAGGACCCCGATCCTAAGTCACACCGATGTAGCATGTAACACATCATATCACTTCGCGGCCTCACGCACGGTATCCCCACGGGTGCCACCTTACCTGGCCTGAGACTGTTTGCGCATTTAGGCTTACGTATATGATAGTGTCGCTAGCATCCATATGACAAAGAACCCGGGCCGACATGACTAGTTGTAAACCAGAAGTGGCGCTAAATTACAGGGACATGCATGCATGACCCAGCAACGAACGTGTCGGTCATCAACGTATGAACCCAAGTCGTAGCAAGCTACAAGTACTTTAAGGAACAACGCGTGACACTTCCCCTAAGGGACAGACACGGGAACGAAGAAGGACACATGCCGGCCAGCCTAAGTGTTCCGGAGCAGTAGCAAGCTACCAAGGCTCAGTGGAAGCACTAGGAGGCATTTCCCCGTAAGATAGGCTATCAAGGGTAAACAACTAGGTGTCGGATCCCACACATAGCAATACACATTACACGTACGCATAACATGCAAGTATGTGTTGTACAACATGGCATCACAACATAACTCAACAACTCATATAGATAAGGCCCAGAAGATCCATCATAGCATTTATTACAAACAAGGGTCACATGACCCAACATACAGAGCATACAGGCAACGGAAGCATAACATGTCTGAGTACAGACAACTACAAATGAAAAAGGATGAGAAGCCTGACTATCTACAAGACCCTCCCAAGGGCACAAGATCGTAGCTGAGGTAACACGCTAAACGTCGAAGTCCACGCGGAACCACTAGTAAGAGTGAAGTGTCTCTGCAAAAACATAAATTAAGCAAACGTGATTACAAAGGTACTCAGCAAGACTTACATCAGAACTAGCTACATATGCATCAGTATCAACAAGGGGTGGTCGAGTTTGACTACAGCAAGCCAGCTTTGACTCGGTGGCTATCTTGAACTATGACAGCAAGTAACTCTTTTAAGGTGGTACACATGAGTCCAATCAATACACCACTATGGATCCGCTCCCGTCTCCCTACGAGAAGGACATCCATAGCACTCACACTTTTCTTGAGCATTTTAGCGTATCCACTTCAAGTTGTCTATGTACCACGTAAGCATCCGGTAAGTCCATAATCGCGGACCCGACTATTCGAATAGATCATGTTAACCCTGCAGGGGTGTACTTCTTCACACACACTCTCGCCACTTACTGCCATGTACATGTCATGTATCTCGGCAACCTTCAAGCAGAAGCCTGGCGAGGGTCTCGACCACGACCTAACTTACCACACAAGACTCTAGTCCAGGTTTATCGCCTATTCGGGTTCCATCCGCAAGGAGATCCGGCCAGCTATCTCTCACGGCCCCAAACGATGTGTATAGGGTTCCCAAGCCCACAAAACGGGCGACGCTTGGTACACCCGACCACGGTGCCTAGCCTGTCCCAAGCCCACCTGTACCGGGTGCCACTTGGTAGACTACTAACACTACCTACAAACACTAGAAACTAGTTGCAACTCCACGACATAGATCGAGTTGATTAATAAGTCGAGAGGGGCACTTAAGCATTGCAATGTGTGGTAGTAACCAGTCATTGGAAAACTTACACAGAACTCAGTTCTGAAGGATGGCTCCATTGAGACAACCCACCATGTAACCCTACATGGACTCTCACCGCTACCTTTACCAAATCATGTTCACACACTTAGCTCATACACAATAGGACATGTTCATCACCATTCCAGTTCATCCCCAATCAATCAGACCTGACACAACTCTAAGCAATAGCAAACATGACAAGCAAACATGAATGAGTAGGCACATCAAGGCTCGAACAACTCCTACTCATGCTAGTGGGTTTCAACTATTTACTATGGCACTGACAGGTCATGCACAGGAAAGGGGTTCAACGACCGCAGCAGGTAACAGTTGAAACGTTCTTTTCCTAATGCACTAAAAGAGAGGAGGAGCGAGAGAGTGGGATTGTATCAGAATGAACAAGGGGGTTCTGCTTACCTGGCACTTCTAAATATAGTAAAGCTCTTCATCCGTGTCATCGATCTCATATCGTCAGAACGTCGTCTACTGAGAGGGGACAAACACCGGCAACAGAGAAAGAACACAATCAATGCAATGCAATAGTATGATGCATGATCATGACATGGCAGCATGCTGTGATTTGAGATTACACAACTTGAAGTGATTTAAATCAAGTTGATTTGAACCAAGGGTTCAAATTCAAACTCCATATGTTAGTATTCAAATGACATTTAATTGATTTTACCTGATGAGAAGGCATAAGTTGCTCAAACATGCATGATAATGCCATAAACTGATTCCTTGAATTTTTCAGATAATTTTTCATATATAAATTATTTCATTCTGAGTTATAGATTATTTTCTATGATTTTCTGAAGTTTATAACATTTTCTGGAATTTCCTGGTTAGTTATAATAAACTAAATCCAGAAAATGTTTTATTGCATCAGCATTACGTCACAGTGACGTGAGCGGTCAACTGGGCGGCCAGGGTCAAACCTGATGTGTGGGGTCCACTCGTCAGTGACATAGGGACTAAATCCGGTCAAACCCTGTGCTAACTGGGTTTGACCAGGGACTGGGCCCACTGTTAGTGGCTATTAGGGGTGTTTAGTGGCAGGGGTTAGCACTAATGACGATGCCATGTCAGCAGTTGCCGGAGGGAGTTTGGCCGGCGGCGACCAAAACCGCGGCGGAAGCTCGCCGGAATTGCTCGGGCTCGCGCTACAAGCTACAGTTTGCGACGGGGTTTGGTTTTACGGCGAGTTGGGGCTCCTGCGGATCTAGTGGCGGTGACTGGAGCTAGGGTGGCCGGAGCTCGTCGGAGCAGAGCTCGTGGCAGCGGCCAGAGTTCGGCGGCGTGCGGGTTTATCGCTATAGGGCACGGGAGAGTGAGCTCGGGGGCTCTACGGCCTCCTGGGAGCGTGCTGAGCATGACGACAAGCTCGGACACGAGCTTTGCTAACTCTCTCCACGGCGGACTCATGACCGGCAGCGAGGAGCTCAGCTGACGGTTGGGGATCGAGGCTACAGCATGCTCTGAAGTGATGGGATAGGGGGGGAGAAGGAGGAGCTCACGGCGATCTCGATGACGTCGTCAGCGAGCTCGGGGACGTCCTTGTTGCTTCGAATCGAGCAGCGGCGATGGCCGACCGTGGCGATGAAGAGGGCGGTGATGGCGTGGCATCGGGGCACCTGGCATCGCGTGCATCGGCGTAGAGCTTCATGGATACAAGGTGGAGCTCGTGGGCTAACTGGCCGGGCGTGGGGATGCTGGTGGCCGCGGCTACAGTGGACGACGGCGACGGCAGCGCTCGGTGGCACTCGGCTGCATGAGAGAGGGGCTAGAGGAGAGGAGGACGGGCGAGATGAACTGGGGCGGCGCGTGGCTTGTCTAGAGGGGTCGAGGAGGGGCCAATGAAGCATGAGGTGGTCAGGCGCGACGTCGGCGCTCACCACCGAGCTGCTTTGTGCGCTGGCAGAAGTAAGAAGACTGGCGTGCCCCTAGTGGGTTAGGCCACGCAGTTGGGCCACCAGGTAAGGCCAGGTCAGTTTCTCTCTCTCTCCCTGATTTTCCCATTTTTGTTTCTGTTTTCTATTTTTGCTTTTGTTTTGAATTTGGTTTACTAACCAAATTATTTTGCAGCTTCTGGAAACTTTTGTGGATGTAAAATGGTTCATCCCAGAGCTCCAAAATAAGTCTCAGAATTATTGGGGCAATAAAAATATTTATAGAATTTATTTGCTCCAACTCAAATACATTAGTGAATTAAATCAAAGACCAAACAATTCCCCAAAAATGTTCAATATTTTTGGTTGGATCAAAACCCTTGCCAAAATTATCAAACATTGATGAAGGCATTTTTGGGTTTATTGAAAATATTTTTCGGTTGAACCTATTTGATTTGATTTGGTGCTAGGGTTTAGTCAACCCCAATTCAAGTTTAACAAAATTTAACATGATAACATGATGAACAAGCAAAGACCACATGGGTTGATCTAGGCTGTGACAACTCTCCCCCACTCAACAAGAATCTCGTCCCGAGATTCAAGACGTAGGGTAAGAAGACAGAGGGGGCATTAACTACCACAATCTTCATGATCCAACTGTCCTTCTCGAAGATGTTGATTCTTTGCATCATATTGGTCTCGACGTCTTGCTCTGAGAACTTCATCCAGTATGATAAAGACAAAAAGGAAACTCTACAGGATTCAATCATCACAAAAATCGGGCGACTCACGATCAACTTAGGGAATGAGACATTGAACATCTCTTGAGCCGACACACAAAACACACGTCTGAATGAGGAAGGGCAGCAGATGACAAAGGCTGAATTTGGTAGGCAACAATTACATGCTTAAGAAGATGGTGAACAATGTCACCAAACGGGGCACCTTAGAGAAGGTGACTCGTAGGATTATTCCCTTAAGTGGCAAAAATAATTACTTTTGATACATAGATCATTGAAACTCTCTATACCTGCCTGAGGCAATCACAATCGATCGTTTGAAGGAGTTCCAAAGAATCACATAGTCAAACTAGGATGGATGATGTGGACTACCTTGTTGAAGACAACACAACGGATGATTTTTGCTTATCATTAGAAATGGATGGGACCCATGGTAGGACCACTTTTGAGGATGATCCTGAACAGCAATTGCTGAGAAGGGCAACCCATATAAAGTTGGCACAAGGCGGTGCAAGCTAGGAACAAAACGCAAATGTTGGAATGTTCCAACCATCATATTTGTCTAAGATTCAGATCTGGTTGGCAACGGGACATTTCAGACAACATGTCTGGAAAGAAAGGTAGCATCACAAATCGACGAGATGAAGTTGCGAGATTCTCAGGAGATGAACTACGATAGCAAGCTCCAAAACATGAGCTGGTTCTGCTACATACATGTGAACACGTTGTCTAAGACAAACATGATCACATAGAAGTCTTACAACAAAACACTACCGAGTTCAGTTGGGGAACCATCATCGAGGATATCGAAGTCCTTGCATAAGTCATGATCATAAGAAGGAACTTCTTCTCCTAGAACAAATCAATCAGTGGCTTGGTGTGCTAGGGATACATATAGAATGAAGGTTGCAAGTCTCCAAACCACAAGATACTTCGCACTTATGCATGACTGACTTGGGATGATTCCAAAGGAAGCAAAACGACTTTCTCAATTTCACGGTGGCAACTTACATCAATTACACGTGAAATAGGGGAAGTCACTTCTCTCATCCAAACATATACCTCATGAACGGAAGATTAAGGCAATGCTTACAAAGTTTCCAACACTAGCTTAATGTCCAACAAAATCATGGAGAAGATAAAAATGTTGCTGATGGGCTCAACAACAATTCATCCAGGTTCCCATATAAATGGAATTCCACAATTAAGTGAACACGGTGATCGCATTGGTCAGACCAAAAGATGTAATGATGTATGCTCGAGGGATCAACCACGAGTAAGAAAACATTACGAACATCCTTGGTTCTAGTTTGACTTGAGAATAGCCCATAGTCAAGTCAAAGTTACGATAAGACGATAGGTCGAGCAACTGAACACAAAGATCAATTGATGAAAATACCATCTTTCTTCAACACACACAGAAAAGACATCCCTTCAAAATGAACTACATTAGATCAAGCTTTTATCTTCCAACTCTCCAAGTAGTTGTTTACCTTAACCAACTAGCTCAGGAGAAGGGGTGGTTTATAGGTAAACCAACTTGATCACGAGCTCAACATAACGGTCAGGGAACAACCTGCTAATACCTCCTAGAATATATTCGGAAAATCACGAACCACCGATATGTTATTAAGCTCGGGAACAATCTTGCTTTTCAAGGCAAGACGATATGATCAAGAGAGCCAGAGATTGATACAATCCTAAATCATTGATCGAAGAGTGCACCAAAATGATGGACTAGGTAGCACGATCAATCTTAGAATGATAATTCAGTAACCAGCACGCTAAGAATGAGATTATCGTCCATTAACTACCAAGCAACAGAGTTGCTAGGAGTATTGATTTTACACATCACAATTAACTTGTCAGTATTTCGGTTGCAATAACACGGAGATCGATGAATGAACGGTGATGGCGAGAGGTATCATTGTATCAAGAGTTAATACGAGGTTGTGCAATTCCCATGACACACTTGACATGCAAGAGGGTAACACTCAAAGGTAGAGCAGATTAGAGGCAGAATTAGAATTCTAAACTGCGGAGTACAACTACTTCGACCCAGTCCTGGATATGGATAAGGTACTAGAGTTTGTTTCTCCTGGTCATCCCAAAATAGAATGGCTTGGCGGACCACAAGAGTAAAGGGCATCGATGAACACGAATGCACAACTACTCCTAACTATCAACTGATAGACGCGATCATAATACAACTAAAAAGGGACAACTCAAAGGAACATATAACTTCCTGAGTTGTGAATGCATAGATTAGCATGTCGAACGGGTTCAACATATTTCTTCCGGATAACCCATGCAGAGAGGTAGAATTGGCAGAGTCACAATGTGGAATGGAGAACTCATCAAGAGCACTCTGGTTGTGATCTTTTGGTTCAAAAGAACTTCTACCATAACGGTTCATGGTATTGGAAGAACGATTCACCACGGACCTCGAGGACTATCACAAGGTTACTAATATCCGAAAGGAACTAGCAAACACTATCAACATGAAGCAAGTAGGGTGAATCTCGGATTCAAGACGCAGGGTAAGAAGACACGGGGGACATTAACTACCACAATCTTCATGATCCAACTACCCTTCTCGAAGATGTTGATTCTTTGCATCATATTGGTCTCGATGTCTTGCTATGAGAACTTCATCCAGCACGATAAAGAGAAAAAGGAAACTCTACAGGATTCAATCTTCACAAAGATCGGGGACTCAAGATCAACTTAGGGAATGAGACATTGAACATCTCTTGAGCCAAGACACAAAACACACATCTGAATGAGGAAGGGAAGAAGATGACAAAGGTTCAATTTGGTAGGTAACAATTCCACGCTTAAGAAGATGGTGAACAATGTCACCAAACGGGGCACCTTAGAGAAGGTGACTCGTAGGATTGTTTCCTTAAGTGGCAATTTTTTTACTTTTGATACATAGATCATTGAAACTCTCTATACCAGCCTGAGGCAATCACAATCGATCATTTGAAGGAGTTCCAAAGAATCACATAGTCGGACTAGGATGGATGATGTGGACTACCTTGTTGAAGACAACACGGCGGATGATTTTTTCTTATCATTAGAAATGGACGGGACCCATGGCAGGACCACTTTTGAAGATGATCCTGAACAACAATTGCTGAGAAGGGCAGCCCATGGAAAGTTGGCAGAAGGCGGTGCAAGCTGGGAACTAAATGCAAATGTTGGAATGTTCCAACCATCACATCTGTCTGAGATTCAGATCTGGTTGGCAACGGGACATTTCAGACAACATGTTTGGAAAGAAAGGTAGCATCACAAATCGACGAGATGACATTGCGAGATTCTCAGGAGATGAACTACGATAGCAAGCTCCAAAACATGAGCTGGTTCTGCTACATACATGTGAACACATTGTCCAAGACAAACATGAACACACAGAAGTCTTACAACAAAACACTACCGAGTTTAGCCGGGGAACCATCATCGAGGATATCAAAGTCCTTGCATATGTCCGGATCATAAGAAGGAACTTCTTCTCCTAGAACAAATCAATCAGTGGCTTGGTCTGCTAGGGATACATATAGAGAGAAGGTTGCAAGTCTCCAAACCACTGGATACTTCGCACGTATGCATGACTGACTTGGGATGATTCCAGAGGAAGCAAAACGACTTTCTCAATTTCACGGTGGCAACTTACATCAATTACACGTGAATTAGGGGAAGTCACTTCTCTCATCCAAACATATACCTCATGAACGGAACATTAAGGCAATGCTTACAAAGTTTCCAACACTAGCTTAATCTCCAACAAAATCATGGAGAAGATAAAAATGTTGCTGATGGGTTCAACAACAATTCATCCAGGTTCGCATATAAATGGAATTCCGCAATTAACAGAACACGGTGATCGCATTGGTCAGACCAAAAGATGTAATGGTGTATGTTCGAGGGATCAACCACGAGTAAGACAACATTACGAACATCCTTGGTTCTGGTTTGACTTGAAAATAGCCCATAGTCAAGTCAAATTTAGGATAAGACGATAGGTCCAGCAACTGCACACGAAGATCAATAGATGAAAGTACCATCTTTCTTCAACACACACACAAAAGCCATCCCTTCAAAATGAACTACATTAGATCAAGATTTTATCATCCAACTCTCCAAGTTGTTGTTTAGCTTAACCAACTAGCTCAGGATATCCAACAAAGATTCTTGGAGAAGGGGTGGTTTATAGGTAAACCAACTTGATCAAGAGCTCAACATAACGGTCAGGGAACAACCTGGTAATACCTCCGAGAATATATTCGGAAAATCATGAACCACCGATATGTTATTAAGCTCGGGAACAATCTTGCTTTTCAGGGCAAGACGATATGATCAAGAGAGCCAGACATTGATACAATCCTAACTCATTGATCGAAGAGTGCACCAGAATGATGGACTAGGTAGCACGATCAATCTTAGAATGATGATTCAGTAACCAGCACGCTAAGAATGAGATTATCGTCCATTAACTACCAAGCAACGGAGTTGCTAGGAGTATTGATTTCACACATCACGATTCACTTGTCGGTATTCCGGTTGCAATAACACGGAGACCAAGGAATGAACGGTGATGGCGAGGGGTATCACTGTATCAAGAGTTCACATGAGGTTGTGCAATTCCCATGACACACTTGACATGCAAGAGGGCAACACTCCAAGGTAGAGCAGATTAGAGGCTGAATTAGCATTCTAAACTGCGGAGTACAAATACTTCGACCCAGTACTGTATATGGATAAGGTACTAGAGTTTGTTTCTCCTAGTCACGGACCACAAGAGTAAAGGGCATCGATGAACACGATTGCACAACTACTTCTGACTATCAACTGATAGACGCGATCATAATACAGATAAAAAGGGACAACTCAAAGGAACATATAACTTCCGGAGTTGTGGATGCATAGATTAGCATGTCGAACGAGTTAAACATATTTCTTCCTGATAACCCACACGGAAAGGTAGAATTGGCAGAGTCACAATGTGGAATGGATAACTCATCAAGAGCACTTTAGTTGTGATTTTTTGGTTCAAAAGAACTTCTGCCATAACGGTTCATGGTATTGGAAGAATAATTCACCACGGACCTCGAGGACTATCACAAGGTTAGTAATATCCTAAAGGAACTAGCAAACACTATCAACATGAAGCAAGTAGGGTGAATCTCGGATTCAAGACGTAGGGTAAGAAGACACAGGGGACATTAACTACCACAATCTTCATGATCCAACTGCCCTTCTCGAAGATGTTGATTACTTGCATCATATTGTTCTCGACGTCTTGCTTTGAGAACTTCATCCAGCACGATAAAGAGAAAAAGGAAACTCTACATGATTCAATCTTCACAAAGATCGGGCGACTCACGATCAACTTAGTGAATGAGACATTGAACATCTCTTGAGCCGAGACACAAAACACACATCTGAATGAGGAAGGGAAGCGGATGACAAAGGTTCAATTTGGTAGGCAACAATTCCACGCTTAAGAAGATGGTGAACAATGTCACCAAACGGGGCACCTTAGAGAAGGTGACTCGTAGGATTATTCCCTTAAGTGGCAAAAAGAATTACTTTTGATACATAGATCATTGAAACTCTCTATACCAGCCTGAGGCAATCACAATCGATCATTTGAAGGAGTTCCAAAGAATCACATAGTCGGACTAGGATGGATGATGTTGACTACCTTGTTGAAGACAACACAGTGGATGATTTTTGCTTATGATTAGAAATGGACGGGACACATTGAAGGACCACTTTAGAAGATGATCCTGAACATCAATTGCTGAGAAGGGCAGCCCATGGAAAGTTGGCACAAGGCGGTGCAAGCTGGGACAAAATGCAAATGTTGGAATGTTCTAACCATCATATCTGTCTAAGATTCAGATCTGGTTGGCAACGGGAAATTTTAGACAACATGTCTGGAAAGAAAGGTAGCATCACAAATCGACGAGATGACGTTGCGAGATTCTCAGGAGATGAACAACCATAGCAAGCTCCAAAACACGAGCTGGTTCTGCTACATACTTGTGAACACGTTGTCCAGGACAAACATGATCACATAGAAGTCTTACAACAAAACACTACCGAGTTCAGCTGGGGAACCATCATCGAGGATATCGACGTCCTTGCATAAGTCCGGATCATAAGAAGGAACTTCTTCTCCTAGAACAAATCAATCATTGGCTTGGTGTGCTAGGGATACATATAGAATGAAGGTTGCAAATATCCAAACCACAGGATACTTCGCACGTACGCATGACTGACTGGGGATGATTCCAGAGGAAGCAAAACAACTTTCTCAATTTCACGGTGGCAACTTACATCAATTACACGTGAATTAGGGGAAGTCACTTCACTCATCCAAACATATACCTCATGAATGGAACATTAAGGCAATGCTTACAAAGTTTGCAACACTAGCTTAACGTCCAACAAAATCATGGAGAAGATAAAAATGTTGCTGATGGGCTCAACAACAATTCATCCAGGTTCCCATATAATTGGAATTCCGCAATTAACTGAACACGGTGATAATATTGGTCAGACCAAAAGATGTAATGGTGTATGCTCGAGGGATCAACCACGAGTAAGACAACATTACGAACATCCTTGGTTCTGGTTTGACTTGAAAATAGCCCATAGTCAAGTCAAAGTTAGGATAAGACGATAGGTCCAGCAACTGAACACAAAGATCAATTGATGGAAATACCATCTTTCTTCAACACACACACAAAAGACATCCCTTCAAAATGAACTACATTAGATCAAGCTTTTATCTTCCAACTCTCCAAGTAGTTGTTTAGCTTAACCAACTAGCTCAGGAGAAGGGGTGGTTTATAGGTAAACCAACTTGATCACGAGCTCAACATAACGGTCAGGGAACAACCTGCTAATACCTCCTAGAATATATTCGGAAAATCACGAACCACCGATATGTTATTAAGCTCGGGAACAATCTTGCTTTTCAGGGCAAGACGATATGATCAAGAGAGCCAGAGATTGATACAATCCTAACTCATTGATCGAAGAGTGCACCAAAATGATGGACTAGGTAGCACGATCAATCTTAGAATGATGATTCAGTAACCAGCACGCTAAGAATGAGATTATCGTCCATTAACTACCAAGAAACAGAGTTGCTAGGAGTATTGATTTTACACATCACAATTAACTTGTCTGTATTTTGGTTGCAATAACACGGAGACCGATGAATGAACGGTGATGGCGACAGGTATCATTGTATCAAGAGTTAATAGGAGGTTGTGCAATTCCCATGACACACTTGACATGCAAGAGGGTAACACTCCAAGGTAGAGCAGATTAGAGGCATAATTAGAATTCTAAACTGCGGAGTACAACTACTTCGACCCAGTCCTGGATATGGATAAGGTACTAGAGTTTGTTTCTCCTAGTCATCCCGAAATAGAATGGCTTGACGGACCACAAGAGTAAAGGGCATCGATGAACACGAATGCACAACTACTCCTAACTATCAACTGATAGACGCGATCATAATACAACTAAAAAGGGACAACTCAAAGGAACATATAACTTCCTGAGTTGTGGATGCATAGATTAGCATGTCGAACGGGTTCAACATATTTCTTCTGGAAAACCCATGCAGAGAGGTAGAATTGGCAGAGTCACAATGTGGAATGGAGAACTCATCAAAAGCACTCTGGTTGTGATCTTTTGGTTCAAATGAACTTCTAGCATAACGGTTCATGGTATTGGAAGAATGATTCACCACGGACCTCGAGGACTATCACAAGGTTACTAATATCCGAAAGGAACTAGCAAACACTATCAACATGAAGCAAGTAGGGTGAATCTCGGATTCAAGACGCAGGGTAAGAAGACACGGGGGACATTAACTACCACAATCTTCATGATCCAACTACCCTTCTCGAAGATGTTGATTCTTTGCATCATATTGGTCTCGACGTCTTGCTATGAGAACTTCATCTACCACGATAAAGAGAAAAAGGAAACTCTACAGGATTCAATCTTCACAAAGATCGGGGACTCAAGATCAACTTAGGGAATGAGACATTGAACATCTCTTGAGCCGAGACACAAAACACACATCTGAATGAGGAAGGGAAGAAGATGACAATGGTTCAATTTGGTAGGTAACAATTCCACGCTTAAGAAGATGGTGAACAATGTCACCAAACGGGGCACCTTAGAGAAGGTGACTCGTAGGATTATTTCCTTAAGTGGCAAATTTTTTTACTTTTGATACATAGATCATTGAAACTCTCTATACCAGCCTGAGGCAATCACAATCGATCATTTGAAGGAGTTCCAAAGAATCACATAGTCGGACTAGGATGGATGATGTGGACTATCTTGTTGAAGACAACACGGCAGATGATTTTTGCTTATGATTAGAAATGGATGGGACACATTGAAGGACCACTTTAGAAGATGATCCTGAACATCAATTGCTGAGAAGGGCAGCCCATGGAAAGTTGGCACAAGGCGGTGCAAGCTGGGACAAAATGCAAATGTTGGAATGTTCTAACCATCATATCTGTCTAAGATTCAGATCTGGTTGGCAACGGGAAATTTTAGACAACATGTCTGGAAAGAAAGGTAGCATCACAAATCAACGAGATGACGTTGCGAGATTCTCAGGAGATGAACTACCATAGCAAGCTCCAAAACACGAGCTGGTTCTGCTACATACTTGTGAACACATTGTCCAGGACAAACATGATCACATAGAAGTCTTACAACAAAACACTACCGAGTTCAGCTGGGGAACCATCGTCGAGGATATCGACGTCCTTGCATAAGTCCGGATCATAAGAAGGAACTTCTTCTCCTAGAACAAATCAATCAGTGGCTTGGTGTGCTAGGGATACATATAGAATGAAGGTTGCAAATATCCAAACCACAGGATACTTCGAACGTACGCATGACTGACTGGGGATGATTCCAGAGGAAGCAAAACAACTTTCTCAATTTCACGGTGGCAACTTACATCAATTACACGTGAATTAGGGGAAGTCACTTCACTCATCCAAACATATACCTCATGAACGGAACATTAAGGCAATGCTTACAAAGCTTCCAACACTAGCTTAACGTACAACAAAATCATGGAGAAGATAAAAATGTTGCTGATGGGCTCAACAACAATTCATCCAGGTTCCCATATAATTGGAATTCCACAATTAACTGAACACGGTGATCGCATTGGTCAGACCAAAAGATGTAATGGTGTATGCTCGAGGGATCAACCACGAGTAATGCAACATTACGAACATCCTTGGTTCTGGTTTGACTTGAAAATAGCCCATAGTCAAGTCAAAGATAGGACAAGACGGTAGGTCGAGCAACTGAACACGAAGATCAATTGATGAAAATACCATCTTTCTTCAACACACACACAAAAGACATCCCTTCAAAACGAACTACATTAGATCAAGCTTTTATCTTCCAACTCTCCAAGTTGTTATTTAGCTTAACCAACTAGCTCAGGATATCCAACCAAGATTCTTGGAGAAGGTGTGGTTTATAGGTAAACCAACTTGATCACGAGCTCAACATAACGGTCAGGGAACAACCTGGTAATACCTCCGAGAATATATTCGGAAAATCACAAACCACTGATATGTTATTAAGATCAGGAACAATCTTGCTTTTCAGGGCAAGACGATATGATCAAGAGAGCCCGATATTGATACTATCCTAACTCATTGATCGAACAGTGCACCAGAATGATGGACTAGGTAGGACGATCAATCTTAGAATGATTATTCAGTAACCAACACGCTAAGAATGAGATTATCGTCCATTAACTACCAAGCAACGGAGTTTCTAGGAGTAATGATTTCACACATCACGATTCACTTGTCAGTATTCCGGTTGCAATAACACGGAGACCGAGAAATGAACGGTGATGGCGAGAGGTATCACTGTATCAAGAGTTCACAGGGGTTGTGCAATTCCCATGACACACTTGACATGCAAGAGGGCAACACTCCAAGGTAGAGCAGATTAGAGGCTGAATTAGCATTCTAAACTGCGGAGTACAAATACTTTGACCCAGTCCTAGATATGGATAAGGTACTGGAGTTTGTTTCTCCTAGTCATCCCAAAATAGAATGGCTTGACGGACCACAAGATTAAAGGGTATCGATGAACACGAATGCACAACTATTCCTGACTATCAACTGATGGACGCGGTCATAATACAGCTAAAACGGGACAACTCAAAGGAACATATAACTTCCTAAGTTGTGGATGCATAGATTAGCATGTCAAACGAGTAGAACATATTTCTTCCGGATAACCCATGCAGAAAGGTAGAATTGGCAGAGTCGCAATGTGGAATGGATAACTCATCAAGAGCACTCTGGTTGTGATCTTTTGGTTCAAAAGAACTTCTGCCATAATGGTTCATGGTATTGGAAGAACGATTCACCACGGACCTCGAGGACTATCACAAGGTTACTAATATCCTAAAGGAACTAGAAACACTATCAACATGAAGAAAGTAGGGTGAATCTCGGGTTCAAGAACCCAGGAATAGAATGCCTACTAACTAAATGGCATCACGGGATGCTTTCGAGAATGACGGCCAGAATTCATCACACTGGGTATATAAAACATTGCTAGATTACTAGGTGATTCTCTAAGACACCTAGGGTCATAGTAATAGCTCCAACCTATATGTCTAGGCAACGGAGTACCTCAACACAGGGACTAGTGTGGTTAATCTGGCCTAAAAGGACATTAAGAACATGGAGGAATGATTTGCAAATGCATCAGATTGTTTAGAGACCCGAGATGACTCGGACAGCATAACGGCTGTAAATGCTCAAAAAGATTTTGAAATTCATGCAAAAAGGTAGCATAACCACTCAACATCATAATGTCAAGGTTCTGAGACCAACTGTTGAGCACACTCAAATAGTAGAAACTGAACTGAGAGTTGAATCCACCATTAACGTGATCCTGATAGATAGAATGAGAGGCCTAGTTTCTTAGCACCGTAGGAAAGATAGGATGACTCAGATAATAAGGCATAAGGTATAAGGAGTAAAAGAGCCTTAAGTTCCCTTCCACAATCAATTCCCTTAATATAACTAAAGAGTTTCTAGACACAACTTCGACGAGTTTTGCTTGGTAATCCTACAGATAGTCAGGCTCTGATACTAAAACTGTCAGGACTCCAATCCTATGTCACACCGATCTAGCAAGTAACACATCATATCAGTTTGCGGCCTCACGCACGGTATCCCCACGGGTGCCACCTTACCTGGCCCGGGACCGTTTGCGCATTTTGGCTCACGTATATTACAGTGTCGGTAGCATCCATATGACAGAGAACCCGGGCGGACATGACTAGTTGTAAACCAAAAGTGGCGCAAAATTACAGGGACATGCATAGATGACCCAGGAACGAACGTGCCGGTCATCAACTTACGAACCCAAGTCGTAGCAAGCTACAATGACTTTAAGGAATAACGTGTGACATTTCCCCTTAGGGATAAACACATGAACGAAGAAAGACACATGCCGGCCAGCCTAAGTGTTCCAGAGCAATAGCAAGCTACCAAGGCTAAGTGGAAGCACTAGGAGGCATTTCCCCGTAAGATAGGCTACCAATGGTAAACAACTAGGTGTCGGATCCCACACATAGCAATACAGATTACACGTACACATAACATGCAAGTAGGTGATATACAACATGGCATCACAACATAACTCAACAACTCATATAGATAAGGCACAGAAGAGCCATCATAGCATTTATTACAAACAGGGGTCACATGACCCAACATACAAAGCATACATGCAACGGAAGCATAACATGTCGGAGTACAGACAACTACAAATGAAAAAGGTTGAGAAGCCTGACTATCTACAGGACCCTCCCAAGGGCACAAGATCGTAGCTGAGGTAACAAGCTAAATGTCGAAGTCCACGCGGAACCACTAGTGAGACTGAAGTCTCTCTGCAAAAACATAAATTATGCAAACGGGAGTACAAATGTACTCAGCGAGACTTACATCAGAACTAGCTACATATGTATCAGTATCAACAAGGGGTGGTGTAGTTTGACTGCAGCAAGCCAGCTTTGACTCAGTGGCTATCCTGAACTACGACTGCAAGTAACTCTTTTAAGGTGGCGCACATGAGTCCACATATTCACCAATCAATACACCACTATGGATCCGCTCCCGACTCCATAGCAGTCACACTTGTCTTGAGCATTTTAGAGTATCCACTTCAAGTTGTCTATGTACCACGTAAGCATCCAAGAAGTCCATAACAGCGGACCCGGCTATTCGAATAGATCATGTTAACCATGCAGGGGTGTACTTCTTCAAACACGCTCTCGCCAGTTACCGCCATGTACACGTCGTGTATCTTGGAAACCTTCAAGCAGAAGCCTGGCGAGGGTGTCGGACAAGACGTCACTAACCACACAAGACACTAGTCCAGGTTTATCGCATATTCAGGTTCCATCAGCAAGGAGATCCGGCCGGGGTGTCGCTCACGGCCCCAAACGATGTGTACAGGGTTCCCAAGCCCACCAAACGGGCGATGCTTCGTACACCCGACCACGGTGCCTAATTTTTCCCAAGCCCACCTGTATCGGGTGCCACTTGGTAGGCTACTAACACTACCTACAAACACCAGAAACTAGTTGCAACTCCTGGACAGAGATCGAGTTGATTAATAAGTAGAGAGGGGCATTTAAGCATTCCAATGTGTGGTAGTAACTAGTCATTAGACAACTTACACAGAACTCAATTCTTAAGGATGGCTCCAGTGAGACAACCCACCATGTACTCCTACATTGCCTCTCATCGCTACCTTTACCAAATCATGTTCACACACTTAGCTCACACACAGTAGGACATGTTCATCACCATTCCAATTCATCCCCGATGAATCAGACCTGACACAACTCTAAGCAATAGCAGGCATGACAAGCAAACATGAATGAGTTGGCACATCAAGGCTCAAACAACTCCTACTCATGCTAGTGGGTTTCAACTATTTACTGTGCCAATGACAGGTCATGCAGAGGAAAGGGGTTCAACTACCGCAGTAGGTAACATTTGAAATGTTGTTGTCCTAATGTAGTAAAAGGGAGCAGGAGCGAGAGAGTGGGATTGTATCAGAATGAACAAGGGGGTTCTACTTGCCTGGCACTTCTGAAGATAGTAAAGCTCTTCATCTATGTCATCGATCTCATATCGTCGGAACATCGTCTACTGATAGGGGACAAACACCAGCAACAGAGAAAGAACACAATCAATTCAATGCAACAATATGATGCATGATCATGACATGGCAACATGCTGTGATTTGAGCTAATGCAACTAGCCGTGATTTAAATAAAGTTGATTTGAAACAAGGGTTCAAATTCAAACTCCATATGTTAATATTCAAATGACGTTTAATTGATTTGACCTGATCAGCAAGCATAAGTTGCTCAAACATGTATGATAATGCCATAATCAGATTCCTGGAATTTTCTGATAATTTTTCATATATAAATTATTTCATTCTGAGTTATAGATTATTTTCTATGATTTTCTGAAATTTATAACATTTTCTAGAATTTCCTAGGTATTTAAAATAAACTAAATCCAGAAAATGTTTTATTGTATCAGCATTACGTCACAGTGACGTCAGCGGTCAACTAGGCGGCCAGGGTCAAACCTAACGTGTGGGGTCCACACGTTAGTGACACAAGGACTAAATCCGGTCAACCCCTGTGCTGACTGGGGTTTGACAAGGGACTGGGCCCATTGTCAGTGGCTATTAGGGGGTTTATTGCCAGGGGTTAGCACTAATGATGGTGCCATGTCAGCAGTTGCCGGAGTTTGGCCGACAGTGACCAAAACCACGCCGGAAGCACGCCGGATTGCTCGGGCTCGCTCTACAGGCTGCGGTTTGCGACGGTGTTTGGTTCTACGGCGAGCTGGGGCTCATGCGCATCTAGTGCTGGCAGCGGCTGGAGCTAGGGTGGCCGGAGCTCGCCCGAGCAGAGCTCGTGGCGGTAGCCGGTGTTCGGCAGCGTGCGGGTTTTGCGCTACGGGCACGGGAGAGTGAGTGTAGGGGCTCTACGGCCTCCTGGGAGCGTGCTGAGCACGACGACAAGCTCCGACATGAGATTTGCTTACTCTGTCCATGTCGGCCTCATGACCGGCGGCGAGGAGCTCGAGTCACAGTTGGGGATCGGGTCTACAGCACGTGCGGAAGTGATGGGACAGGGGGAGGGAAGAAGGAGGAGCTCACGGCGATCTCGATGGCGTCGTCAGCGATCTTAGGGACGTCCTTGTTGCTACGAATCGAGCAGCAGCGATTGGCGGCCGTGGCGATGACGACGTTGGTGATGGCGTGGCATCCGGGCACCTGGCGTCGCGTGCGTCGGCGTAGAGCTTTAGGGATTCAAGGCAGAGCTCGTGGGCTAATTGGCCGGGTGTGGGGATGCTTGTGGCCGCGGCTGAAGTGGACGGCGGTGACGGCTGTGTTTGGTGGCGCTCGACTATGAGAGAGAGGGGCTAGAGGACGAGGACGAGGACGAGCGACGGGCGAGAGGAACTAGGGTGGCGCGTGGCTTGTCCAGAGGGGTCGAGGAGGGGCCAATGAAGCAGGGGGTGGCCAGGCGCGACGTCGGCGCACGCCACCGAGCTGCTTCATGCGCTGGCAGGAGGAAGAAGACCAGCGTGCCCCTAGTGGGCTGGGCCACGCAGTTGGGCCTTCAGGTAAGGCTAGGTCAGTTTCTCTCTCTCTCTGATTTTCTCATTTTTGTTTCTGTTTTCTATTTTTGCTTCTGTTTGGAATTTGGTTTACTAACCAAATTAGTTTTGCAGCTTCTGGAAACTTTTGTGGATGTAAAATGGTTCATCCCAGAGCTCCACAAGAAGTCTCAGAATTATTGGGGCAAAAAATATATTTATATAATTTATTTGCTCCAACTAAAATACATTAGTGAATTAAATCAAAGCCTAAACAATTCCCCCAAAATGTTCAATATTTTTAGTTTGGATCAAAACCCTTGCCGAAATTATCAAACATTGATGAAGGCATTTTTGGTTTTATTGAAAATATTTTTAGGTTGAACCTATTTGATTTGATTTGGTGCTAGGGTTTAGTCAACCCCATTTCAAGTTAAACAAAATTTAACACGATGACATGATGATCAAGCAAAGACCACATGGGTTGATGTAGGCTGTGACAATCATGCCGTATGGATTGAAGATTTTCTTCTCCACATTCACATGGCTCACGGAGATGACCTCCACACCATTAAATACCTCCCTCTAAAGCTGAAAGGACAAGCATGGCAGTGGTTGAACAACCTCTCAGAGAAATCCATTGGAAGCTGGGATGATTTAGATGATAATTTCTCGGCCAACTTTCAGGGGACTTATGTCCGGCCACCGGATGCTGATGACCTGAGCCACATAGTCCAGCAACCTAGAGAGTCAGCCCACAAACTCTGGAATTGGTTCTTAACTAAAAAGAACCAATTAGTCAACTATCCAGACACCGAAGCTTTAGTAACATTCAAACACAGTGTCTGTGAAGAATGGCTCGCCCGACTTGGTTAGGAGAACCAAAGACTATGGCAGCTCTTACTGCACTTATGACCCGCTTTTGTGCGTGCGTAGACAGTTGGTTGGCTCGTAGAAGCAACAGTTCCAGCGACCCCGGTACTTCTCGGGCCAGGGATGTCAATGGTAGGACACGACGCAACAATACAATCGTTGGAACAATAACAGAGAAATAGAGGATACGACAGTAAACACCGGATTCATCGGCTCCAAACCTGGCCAGCGGAAGGATCCGTTCAAAGGCAATAGGGATGTTCCATCCAACATGGAGAAAATACTAGGAGACCATGCCAGATTCATGGCACCCCCGACAAGCCTATCAACCACACAAACAGAAATTGATGGGTTTTCAAACAGGCGGATAAAATCAATACCGAAAACAAGGGGAAGGTACCTCAAAGCGAGGATGAGGACGAGCCTCACCCTCCGAATACTGGGGGACATAAACAATTTCCCCCTAGGTGAAAACGGTGAACATGATCTATGTCACCCACATCCCCAAGAGGGAGCGCAAATGCTCATCAAGGGACGTCTACGCCGTAGAGCCCGTTGCCCCAAAATTCAACCCATGGTCCGTTGTCTGATCACCTTTGATCACAAGGACCACCCAACTAGTATCCTTTATGGAGTTTCGGCGGCCCTGTTACTCGATCCTATCATCGACGGATACCATCTCACTAGAGAACTTATTTATGGCGGGAGCAGCCTCAACCTGATCTATCAGGATACTGACCGCAAGATGGGGATCAACCCATCAAGAATCAACCCAAGTAACACTAGCTTTAAAGGAGTGACAACCAACATGGAGGCCCGCTGCACGAGCTCATTAACACTGGAGGTAGTATTCGGCTCTCTAGACAATTTTCGAAGTGAAGAATTGATATTCGACACCATTCCTTTTTGATATGGCTATCATGCACTGCTCGGATGAACTGGTTTCGCTCGTTTTAACGCAGTCCCGCACTCTGCTTATCTCAATCTCTAAATGCCTAGACCTCGTGGCGTTATCACGGTAAATTGGAATATGGAGCGCTCCCTCTGTACCGAGGAGCATACAGAGGCCCTAGTAGCCGAAGTTAAAGGCGGATGCATCTATCCGAATAACGCATCGGACATCTAGGCCCAAGACACTGTTAAAGGTGCCCGACACGCATTACAACGTGGTAGCTCGGTAGAACCTGAGCTTGAGTAGTAGTTTAGCCTCCGCCGACTGCCCCATAAGGTTTCGATATACGTACCTCGTGTACATAACTTCGGTCATAAAATCCGTTGGGCAGCGCCAGTGGTACATTGAGGAAAAGGTCCATAGTACGGCTTGACCCTATTCGAACCTCAAATATTTTTTCACTGTAGGTTCGTTAAAGAACGTACCTGATCTATGGTTGCACTCGGACTTCTTTTTAGGTTACTCTTTTTCGACAGATGACCATCGGACTCCTCCCCTTCAAGGATGTATCACCAAGGAGAAACAACGCAGACGTGCAGCAGGGCATCATTTGGATCCTTAAACCATTTTATTTAGGCTTTGTATAAACATTTCCCTTGTATAAACTTCTGGCATGTAAAATGTCCTTGATGTTTTTGGCAATATCTGTAACAACACGACTTGCCTTATTAATCAGCTTATAAAGGAAGCAGTTGATCACCACTTTGTTTGGCATTCATTTTATTTGACATTATCATCTGTGTTCCCTCCCTACCTCAGACTAACACACGTGCTTAAATCTGGCCTAACACCATGGGATGTATGCGGCCCAACACATTTCAAGTTCGAACACCTATAGGGAACTCTTCAGCATCCAGAATATCTCATTGTATGCATAGGATCCGAATCATATCTTGGGTCTATAGTTGGGTTGCCCGGCTCCTGTGCTTACCACCTTACATTCTGCATTGTTCGGCTAAGGTAGTAACGGGAGAACTACTGTGATTGTATTTCTCGTTCATCCGGTCAAGTACCTCAGTAGAGAAAGCCGAAAACTGTCTTTCATGATAGGGGAGAGCTGGTCGGCGATTCGGTGACTTAGTATTGTTGTACAAATCGTTAGAGATTCACCCTATGTTACACAAGGGGCTCGTCTTCGCCTAGCCATGTTGAAGAAGCACTGTAATCCGAACAGCCGCACATGCACAAGGGGCTAGTACTTAGCCCCACAGTCAAACTCCTATGGCTAAGTGAAAGTAATAAAGCCGCATAGTCTGATTGCCTGGTTCACCTCGCGGACACCTCCTTTACGGACCAAGACGTTGGATAAAGTGTGGTCACGCGTTAGGCCGAACACCCCTGTAGCATCTACATGGGGCTGAAGCCGACAACTGGTAACTTTTAGAAATATAAAAATAAAAGGTCGCGCAGGAGGAAAATTCGCTCGAATGAAAGACGCAAACATAGATATATAATAGCATGGGTTTATAACTTAGTTTGTACAACCCGAACATATTCAGTTAAATATCACGTCCTTAGAACATTGGCCATCTATTTCTCGGGATCCTTCTAGGACATCGTCGAAGTACCTCTCCGGCTTCCGATGATCTTTGCCTTCAGGCGGGCCTGCGGTTGCTACTTCGGTGGCCTTCATCTTGGCCCATTGCATTTTGATGCGAGCGAAGGCCATCCGGGAACCCTCTCTGCAGGTCGAGCACTTCACAACGTGAATCCATGGCCGTGGATCGACGAGCTGCTTCACCAAACCGAATTAGCTTCTAGGGATCGACTCGATTGGCTAGAGTTGTACTATTAATTGCTTCGTGGCCAAACCTGCCACCCTATGTAGCTCCACCAGCTGCTTCAGCTGATCGTACAGAGGCGTCGGGTGTTCCGGTGCAAGAAATTGCGACTAGAACAACTTCTCCGTCGAGTTCAATTCCTGGGCTCTGAAGAATTGAACTGCGTTGGCGGCACTCCTCGGCAGATCCGCAAACGTGCCTGGAGAACTCCATACTCGCGTGAGCAAAGCATACATCTTACCTCCAAAGATACTCTGCAAAAGAAAGGCCTTACCATCCGCCATCTACCTCTCCTGGTGGATCTCTAGGTGAGCGCTCCGGGACTCGCTCCGTGCCTCTTTGGCATCTTGAAGAACCTTGGCAAGCTCAAAGGACTGGGCTGAAGTCTGCTGCTCCAATGCTTTGCATTTACTGATGGCATCCTTCACCTCCTACTTAACTTCGGCCACCCGAGCTTCATGTTGGCGTCTGGCAGCTTGTTCGGCCTCCAGTTCGGTAGCCGCTTTGTCAGCGGCTGCCTTATTCGCCTCTGCCCTCTTTTAGTCCTGAACAAGGGCACCTTTGAGGGTCTCGACCTCGGCGGCACCAACTGTTATTATAATCAAAGCTTCCTATGAGTTAACCTCTCATTATACATATCATCTCCGATATGAGAATATATTTTTAACACCAAGCGCATACCTTGCGTTTCGTCGAGCTGCTTATTGATGTGGTCGAGTTCCTCATCGGCCAACTCAAGCTTCCGAATGAGTTCGGAAACTTCTTCGGCCTGGGTAGTTGCTGCCAACATGGATGTATGTTTCAATAAACATCACAGTATGTTACACTACCGAACACTATATGGATCCCCTGTCCGGGTTCTTGTAAACCAAACAAAGCATGAGCGGCTGCTTTCCGTACATAGGATTATTATTTTCTATATGAATAAAGTGTAGAGTTTTTTTATAACATTATGTCGCGTACCTCAAAGCCCGTCAGTACGCTATTGAAGGATCCATTCAGTCGGCTCTTAGCAGACTAATTCTTCTCCATAACCGCACCCATCAGAGTGCGGTGTTCTGCCATGACGGAAGCACGTTGCAGTGCTTCCTGTAGAGTGTTGGGCGCCTCAAGATTAAGGGAGGCTGCCGATGGAGGGGGTGCTCCTCCCCCATCTTTCGTAGGGGGTTGCTTATCCGATTCCGGAGCTGTACTGGCCGCCGGAATGGTGTCCGGCTGGTGCCCAGATTGCTTGGGCTCCCAGCCGTCGGTCGTTATGGGGAACGCCTCCCCTTGGTTTTTGGCGACCGACATGTTAACCTCGGGCGCTCTCTAGTCATCCCCACTCAACTCCACTTGGGCAGGGGACATCCTCAGGGATGACACTTTGGTTTCACCCATAACAGTTGGCGAGGGGGCTTGTGGCGGCATATCCCTCTCTGCCATTTCGGCCGGCAAAGCTCTCGAGGAGCGCGCGGGGAGGGCTGAAAGGAAACAAATAAGGTAACTTACATAATAGAAGCAAGTAAACCAAAGACAACAGTGAGTTTCTGAAATACTTACAATTCGGCCAGGGGCTTCACCATGGGAGGTCTCCAAGGAACTACTTCGGATCCTGAATCCGAACTGTCCGGGAGGTTCTGTTTCCTTCTCCTTGTCTTCGGAGGCCACCCTCTTCTTCTTCCCCCCCTATGGGGGGCGGTTTGCTTTGCACCTCCTCCTCCTCTTCTTCCTCGTATCCCTCATGGGAGGAGAGGGCTTCAGTCTCTCCAGACATAGTTTCCAAAGGACCCTTGGGCGGGGGCCGCCTTTGGCCTCCTTATACTTCTTCTTCTTGGCATTCTTCTCTGGTGCTTGATAGGGCGTCGGTATCAGCATCTCTATCAACTGGGGTGTGGAAGGGCCCTTGGGCAGCGGTGCCGGAGAGTTGATCCGCTCTGCCTTTGCCATCCAGACGTATAAGGAACACAAGCAATATAATTTCTATTATATATAAAATATCGACCGGATAGGTCTTCGCCAAAATCATGCTTACCGCCGAGGCCGGGTTCTCGATGTCGAATCCGATGTCATTGTTCTTCTTCGGCCAATTTTTCTGAGACTTGAAGAGTTGCTTCCATATATTTTCGTGCATGGTGCCGAAGAAGCGCTTTAGGGTCCGTGGCTCCTCGGGATTGAACTCCCATAGGGGGGAGGCCCGGAGATGGCATGGAAGAGTACGACGGAAGAGCATCACTTGAATCACGTCAGAGAGACTAGTGTTCTCGGCCAACATATCGGAGACGCGATTCTAAAGCATATTCACCTCCCATTTGGACCCCCAATCAAGACCCTTGGCGGTCCATGTCGTGAGTCCCACTTGGGGTACGGATCTGAAATCGGGAGTGGCCGCCCAGGTGGCTTCAAAGGGTTCGGTGATGTAGAACCCCTTCAACTGCCATACCTTGACTGTTTCCATGAAAACCCCTTTTGGCCAGGTGGCGTTGGGGAGCTTGCTCACCATAGCACCGCCGCAGTCCGCGTGCTCTCCGCCAACCACCTTCTGCTTCTGATTGAAGACATTGAGCCACATACCAAAGTATGGGGGGACTAGGAAGAAAGCCTGACACACAACTATAAAAGCCGATATGTGTAGGAAGGAATTTGGGGCTAGATCATGGAAATCCAGCCCGTAGAAGAACAGAACACCCCGGAGGAAGGGGTGGAGGGGAAATCCTAGCCCCCGAAGGAAATGGGGTATGAATACGACCCTCTCATTGGGCTCTGGACTGGGAATCACATGATCTTTGTCAGGGATCCTATGCGCAATGTTTGCCGATAGATAGCCCACTGCCCGGAGATGCTTCACATCATTTTCGATGACGGTGGAGAATTCCACTTGCCCTTGGAGCCGGACCTGGCCATTGATGGAGATGGATGTGGTGCTGGAGGAGATTGGAGCTGCAGGCGCTGGAGCAGGTAGATTGGGAGACAGAGGTTCAACGAAGGGATGAGGGAAAAGGATGTCTCTTTATCCGTTTATGGATGGTGAAAATACCAAACATCCCCCACTCAAGACATAAAACTTGCCTGTTCCGAACAAGACCGTGCGTAAGGTACGGTTGGGTTATCCAAACCATATTGATGAGAATCTCGTAATGGGCGGGCACGATCTCTGTTTTGACAAGACGTATCAATGGAGGCTGTGCCTCGAAACGTGAAATGGGAGGCATGAAAACGGCTTGAAATGTTGAAGGGTTAAGTGTAATGTTTCGCCGAAAAAAGTTGTCAGTAAAGACACTGTTCCTATTTTGACGTCTTGCCTTCGTTTCTAAGGGTTTTATTAATCAAACAAAGCCAGACACAGTTCCTTTATGCAGGAAGCTAACGCAAAATGTTCAGAAGAAGGAACCCGTCTTGCAATGCAGAAGAAAATCTGCGTGTCGAACGCATCGTCATCGAAGGCTCGTTTAGGGGCTACTGAGTGAGTCCTGGACTAGGGGGTCCTCGGGTGTCCGGACAATTAGATATGGGCCGGACTGATGGGCCGTGAAGATAAAGTAGAAGATTATCCCCCGTATCTAGGTAGGACTCCTATGTGCGTAGAATGGCATGTTTTATGTCCGGGTGTAATATTTCCTTCCTATGCAAGCTGACTCTATAAAAACCCTAGGCCCCTCTAGTGTGTATATAAATCGGAGGGTTTATTCCATAGAGGCTATCAGAATAATCTCAGGCTATACAGCTAGGGTTTAGCCAATACAATCTCGAGGTAGATCAACTCTGGTAACCCCTATACATATCAAATTCAATCAAGCAGGAAGTAGGGTTTTACCTTTCTTAAGAGGGCCCGAACCTGGGTAAACGTCATGTCCATGTTGTCCCTTATTACCATTGATCCTCAGATACAGAGCTTGGGATCCCCTACCCAAGATCAGCCGGTTTTGACATCGACACCGAGCCCACCACGACGTCATGATCAGAAGCTTTGCAAGCGAAGACCACCTTTCATCAGGATAAGATGAACTTCATGTCCCCTTTCAAATTGTCCATTGTGGGATCCCTTCCTGCCTTTATTCTCGGAGGAAGAGGACCAAGGCCACTATAGATATAGCTTAGCCACCACCATGGGGAGGGTAAGAAACCCAGAATCCTCACTAACAAGCACTCACCGAAGAACACGCCTCCTGAGGCAGTTCTTCCTCTGTACTAGTTCATCTTCAGTCCACGCGAGTCTATCTACCCCAAAGGAGAAGTAGGGTTTACACCGCAAGGTTGCCCAAACCTGGGTAAACGGCTGAGTCTCTTTTCCTTCATGTTCATCGAGTTAGGTGTCACAACCCTAGAATTCCTTGTACTTAGTTGCATCTACGAGCATTCATGCATCATATTTAAATTCAAAAGAATTTGAATTGGGGATGTTCAAACCTGTCACACCCTGATTTTCATGCCACATCACTTAAGCTAATAATCATGCTAAAATATGGTTTAACAAAAAGTTTTGAGTGTTTTTGACCTTGCTTGATTGGTTTTCTGTTTGATGTTTGCTAGTGCTCTAAAAATCAAATAAATAATCCAACTCTTATACTTCATCTCCTTGATCCAAAACCTTTTCCCAATGATCATGCCATGTGTATAGACTAGTATAGTAATTTCTATAAAAATATTTTGGCCAAATAGTATTTTCTAAAATTAGTTTTCCAAAAACCCCTGAATTGAGGTTTGTACTGCAAGTACATTATTCAGGGTGTGAAAAATCTTTCAAAAAGTATATTTGAATCCTATTAGGTATAGGACTCCCATAAACCAAAAAAATATAATTTTAAAAGTTATTTCCCTATTTTATTTAAATGCTTTTTCTTTAGGCCAGAAATGGTCTTTAATAGGTTAAAATTATTTAACTGTTTTAAAAATATTTTTCAAAATTCAGGGAAACTCCTAGGACATATATTGTCCATATATAAGAGTTTCAACACATGGTCATGTTCAAAATATTTGGCAAATCCTTCCAAAACCCTTTCTGGATATTTCAAGCTTTTGAAATATTTACAAAGGAAATATTCTCCAAAACTTACAGGGAAATTCTATCATGTCAAATATGACATATTTGATGATCTTACAAAACCTCATGCCTTGAAGATCAAGAAATCATCATCTAATCCCCTCAAAACCATTTATGTCCGTTTTGAAGTTTGAGCAACTTTACATTACCAAACTTGTCCAAATGCTCTCAAACTTGGTGCACGTGCTAAAATGGTCTAATTATGCATCTAGACCAAATGGCACAAGTATTGGAGAAGCATAACTTGATCTAAGTGCCCCAAAACCCTTTCTGACCAGATCCAAATTTGAACAACTCTACATTGCCAACTTTTTACTTGGGGCCTCAAATTTTGTGGACATGCCCAAAACCACAAATGATGTCACTACACCAAGTGGTGCATCGAGGAGAGATGATTTGCTTAACCTAATCTTGGAAAATCCATTTATGTTGATTTCTAGGGTTCACCAAAGTTACATTGGCAAGTTTCTTCAAATGAGCTCAAACTTGGTGGAATACCATATTTCTATATGCCATTTGATCCTGTTAAGTCTCATGTCAATTGAAGATCATTTGCTTGCCCAAAACATCATCAAACACCTTCTGGCACTTTACCAAAATCACCTTTTGATCCACTTCCACCACTCCCCCTTGCCTAAAGTTTTTACCACAACTGCTCCTAGTCACCCTCTACCTCCAGGAACTCCTTCCCCTCCTCAGATCAATGATTGAAGGGGGGGGGGGGCGGGGGTAAAACCCCATTTACCCTTCTGGACAGAAACATTCTCCTCCTTTCTCACCTCCCTCCTCACTCCAGTGGCCCTCCATGGCATCCAAGGCCAGAGCCCACTTCTTTACTCCTCCCCTGACCCCCTAGACACCATTGGGCAAAATGGAAGTGTCCAGAGCGCGTGAGGACACGGCCGTGCCGGCCATACGGGCGCTCTGGAGCGCGCTATAGTGCGCTCCCGCACTGTAGCCGCGTCCTACCCGAGGCCCCCGACAGCCTAGGGCATTGGGATTGTGTCCCCCGAGGCCGCCTCGGCGTCCGGGACACGCTAGACGGTTGGCCCCCTCCTCCTTCTCTCTTCGGCGACCTCTGTCACGCATGCCCGAGCACCGCCCGCGTCCGCCAGTCGCCGCCCGCGTCCCTTGCATGCCTCGCGCTCGTTCCTCTCTCCCTCTCTCTTCCTGGCGCCCTACTCAACTCCCACGAACGCCGTAGAGAGCCCCTCTCCCTCTCTCTTGTCCTCCCAAGACGTTGTCGCGGCCACCCATGCCGCACGTCCACGGTGAGCCGCGGGTCGGCTACATAAGGCCGTTCCAGACCCTCATCGCTGCTCCGTTTGCTCCCTCTCCCTCCCGAGCATCCTCTGGACAAAGCCATCCCTCTTCTCGTGCCCTCCTTGCATCTCCATGGCCGGAGCAATGCCGACGGCCTCGGCCTAAATTCGCGCCACTGAGAGCCCCTCCTCCCCACCTCCTTGTTCCAGAGCAGCACCACCACCAACTCTCCCCGCACGCCATTTTCTCCTTCCCATGCTTGCCTTGCCATGCCCAAACCTCGCCCGAAGCTCCATCCGCCGGCGTCAAGACCACTGTCATCTCGGTCCTCCCCAGCCTGTGTGAGACCCATGGATGGGCTCGGCTCGATCCTCGGATCCCCTCGGTAGGCTGGACGCCACCGGGGACGATCGGAGTCGCCGGGAAGGGCGTTGGCACCTTGCTCGGCCGGCCTCCCTGGCCCTCCTCTGTTTTGAGCGGGAGGTTGGAGGAGGTCCTACCAACGGGACTCGC
>LR738710.1:358937603-358992964 GCA_902687465.1 Secale cereale
CCCCCCCCCCCCCCGAGTAAGTGGAGACGGCCTCCACTGAAGGCGTCTGCCTGGACCGAAGACGTACTCTCGCGAATACGCCATCGACGTCGCCTGGCCACCCCGCGCGGCTGACGCCACTAGGCCGGCCCACGTCTATATCCCGCCTGCATGCATGATAGGGTATAAACCCCTTCCCTTTTTCCTTTTCTTTTTTTCTAGTCAACTTCAAAAATCCATAATCAAATAATTTGGACTTCAAATTTGATGATTCAAATTTCTAGTAGTTTCTAAAATCATGATCTACCTGTTGGTGCAACATGCACATTTTTCGAGAGACTTTTTCTTCACAAATATTTATCAAATCCTATTTTTCCATTTTTGTGATGAACTTTAGAAAATCACAGAGAGCTCAAATTTGATCCAAATGCAATGGTTCAAATTCATAGATACTTGTAATATCAAAACTTAGTTTTGGAACATTTTTCCTAATACTTTCTGTACCCCACAAAATAATGAGCCATTTCTTCATATTTGTCAACTTTGTAAAATCGTAGGAAATTCATTTGAACTCCAAATCAAGTGAAACCAACTCCTAGCTGCTTCAAAAATCATTCCTTGTTAGATAGGTGCCTCTGACCATTTTTCGAAATAATTCTTCTGTACACTTCTTGCAAATCCACAAATCCCCTGATTACCTCATATTGAAATGTTCCAAACCATCCATTGATCATACTCCGATGAAATCACCTTTGTCATTTTTCATATGACCAGAGGTATCTAAAAAAGTCCAACTCCTATTTTTAGAGCACTTTTATTTTTGCCTTGTTGTGTTGCTTATTATGATTGTTTCCGTCGTTAGCTGACGAAATAAACAGAGTACTTGGAGATGGACCAGAAGGTTTGAAGACTCGGAAGGACAAGGCAAGCAGACCTTTGACCATGTTTGAGAAACCCTTTTTATGCATGTCTCATACCACCTTATTATCAATGCATTGGAATCATGTAGAGGTGGTGACCACTTTGGTTGGTACCTTTGATTGTTTTAATATTGAAACTTGCCTCAAGCATGACCCTACCTTCCTATGAGGGTTATGTGGATGGGAGTAGATAGATATATGCTATAGTAGTTGGCTACACAAATGGTCAGGGTTATGCATGGAAAGAAACAAGTGTGGTTTGACATACTAGCAAATACCCAGTGGGTGCCACTAATGCCCCTGGGAGATGATGAGGAAGTAGGGCACTACTTGGTGGAGAAGTAGTGTACCGAGGCTTGACGAAAGTGCTGTTTACAGAGATGGATTAGATCTATGTGTGATTACCGTCCCAACCAAACATGCGTAACCACTCTACCCTTATATGGGAAAGGGCATTATTGATTACCTAGGTCGATACTAGCATGGTGCTCGCATTACTAGTGACGGGGGTGACATGAGGTCACTCTCCGGACGGGGTCGTGCTTGGATAGGCGGCCATGACTGTTTTACAGGGCACCGAACACACCGTTGGTACCCCGTGTCAGTGGTATGTGATGAATATGGGAGCAAGGCTCCAAAATTTTTAGGATGTGAAATGTTTGGCATCTGGTTGTTACCAATCGAGTGGACTCTTTGTTAGTGTCGTCTAGGGAAAGATAGTGATCGGGTGCTTACCCCGGGTACTTGAGGTACCAAGGGTCGTGGATGACACGGAAGTTCCCCGGATCTTGTGGGTAAAGTGTGCAACCTCTGCAAAGTGTAAAACTATTCGAATAGCCGTGTCCACGGTTAAGGACAGTTGGGTGGTGCTGCTTAGACTATGTCCTTAAGTTTATGGGAAACAACACAGTTTGGGTAAATATGTTGACGTGATTTGTGAGGAAGTCATGATGAGCTTGAGCAAGAGTTGTTCATAACTCTTTTCCGATGTTGATGTCTGTAACCTCCTGATACTTGTTGCAGATGCATGCATGCCCTGGTTATATGTTGATCATACTTGCATATGAAAAACTAGCTTTCCACAAAACTGCCAATTTAGCAGTAGAGCCTTGCATAATTAATCATCACACTTGGGTTGCTTGCGAGTACATTCAAAGTACTCATTGGCTTGCCACTGGTTATTTTATTAGCCAAGCATGAAAGAACAGGATATGATGAAGATTTCTTGGTGACGAACATGCGAGCTAGGACGCTTCCCAGTCAGAATGCCTGTAGGGTTAAGGCAGATGGCATGGGTCCAAGTTGTTATTTAATATTTCCGCTGCAATGATATACTCAAGATTTGACCATAATGGTCCTATTTGTGTAATACGGTATGTATGGATGTAAGACTCTTGTTATTCAGCTTCTGTGTCTTCAGTCAGCATTGATATTTGGGATCACTGTACACGTGCATTTGGTGATCACGACTTATGAGTCGGGGTCCCCACAAAACCCTAGCACCAATTAAATGCAACTTGGTTCAAATAAAAATATTTTCAATGAACGCAAAATGCCCTTCAGAAAAGTTCATAATTTTTTAACTAGCTAAAAACCTCTACCAAAATTTTTGCACATATTTCTAGGACATTCAGGAATTTTCAATTAATCCATATTGTATTTGAATTGGAGCAAATAAAATCTATAAATAATTTTATAGATCCAAATGTTTTGGAAATAATTGTGGGTCTCTAGAATAACTTAGTTAACATCCACAATAATTTTCAGCATTTATAAAAATGGTTTAGTGCCTAAACTAAATCAGAACAGAAAAAACAAATTAGAAAAAGGAAAACTGAAAGAAATAGAAAAGAACAGAGAGAGAGAGAACTCACCTGTGGCCCAACACTATTGCTGGCCAGCCCAGCCCACCTGGAGCTGCCAGTCGTCGTCCACCTCGCGCCAGGAGCACGCGGGCGCATGCTCGACGCGCGCACGCCACCTCTTGCTTCCACCTCGACGTCTTGGCCCTTCTAGCATCACCACGCGACCCCCCTCGGTCCCCTCTCACTTTCCCCTCTCTCACTGGTCCTCCTCCCATCCTCTATCTCTCGGCCCCAAGCGAGACCAAGAACCGTTGGCACCGCCGTTAGCCGTAGTCGCAGCCATCACCGTCCCCTCGCCCTGTCATAGTGTCCAAGAGCTTCGCCCTCATCCGCTATGTCGTCTTGCCCGAGCACCAAGTGCTTGCGCGCCACGATGCAACCACTCGGACCTTTTCTTCATCATTCGGCCGCCGAGATCGCCGGAGGCCTCCCGTCCTCATCAACCCCTCCCCGAGCTCGCCGACCCGCTCACCGTGTTCGCCGCGCCTCTCTCACCCGATTGTGCTGCCGCCTGAGCTCATCGTTGATGACGCTCTGGAGACCATTTGGTTCCAAACATGCGTCCAACGTACTCGCCGCACCATGTAGACGTTGCAGGTGCTAACCCGACATAGCCAATGCCGTTGTAGCCTCAATCCCGAGCTCACCCGAGCTCCGGCAACCGCCACGGTTGTTGCTGGCACGGTTCCTAGACAACCCGAGCTCGGCCACCACCACCAGCCGATGCGGCTCACTCCCAGGAGCGCGTAGGAGAAAACCACCTGGCAAATGGTGCCCTCAGCAGCGTTTCCGCAGCTCGCGGCCATGCAAGTCCTCGACGGCGGCTCGATGCCGGCGAGTTTGACTCGCTGACCAGGGGTTTGACCTCCCCTGGGTCACTGACAAGTGGGCCCTTGCCCATGCTAACTTTAGTTAAGTTGTTAATTAAACTTAATTAACCATACAGACACTGACAGGTGGGCCTGCCCTACTAATTAATGTTAGCACTAATTAAATTGGGTTACTTAGTTAGTCACTGACACGCGGGACCCACTGGTAAGTTTGACCTGGACCGCCTCGTTGACTCACTGACGTCAGGTTGACGCAGTGGTGATGCAATAATTCATTTCTAGAATTAATTTAATTCTAATTAATCAGAAAATTCACAAAAGGCCTAAACTTAAAAAATCCTAGAAATTAATCTATAGCTCAGATGGAAAATATTTATATATGAAAAATGATCAGAAAAATCCAATCTATCCATTGGTACTGGTTTCATAAATGACAAAGCAAATTATACTTGCTGTTTAGATCAAAACATGATAATGCACTTTGGAAATTCATAACTTGAGTTTGAATTTTTAAGATGTGAAATGTTTGGCATATGGTTGTTACCAATCGAGTGGACTCTGTGTTATTGTCGTCTAGGGAAAGATAGTGATCGGGTGCTTACCCCGGGTACTTGAGGTACCAAGGGTCGTGGATGACACGGAAGTTCCCCGGATCTTGTGGGTAAAGTGTGCAACCTCTGCAAAGTGTAAAACTATTCGAATAGCCGTGTCCACGGTTAAGGACAGTTGGGTGGTGCTGCTTAGACTATGTCCTTAAGTTTATGGGAAACAACACAGTTTGGGTAAATATGTTGACGTGATTTGTGAGGAAGTCATGATGAGCTTGAGCAAGAGTTGTTCATAACTCTTTTCCGATGTTGATGTCTGTAACCTCCTGATACTTGTTGCAGATGCATGCATGCCCTGGTTATATGTTGATCATACTTGCATATGAAAAACTAGCTTTCCACAAAACTGCCAATTTAGCAGTAGAGCCTTGCATAATTAATCATCACACTTGGGTTGCTTGCGAGTACATTCAAAGTACTCATTGGCTTGCCACTGGTTATTTTATTAGCCAAGCATGAAACAACAGGATATGATGAAGATTTCATGGTGACGAACATGCAAGCTAGGACGCTTCCCAGTCAGAATGCCTGTAGGGTTAAGGCAGATGGCATGGGTCCAAGTTGTTATTGAATATTTCCGCTGCAATGATATACTCAAGATTTGACCATAATGGTCCTATTTGTGTAATACGGTATGTATGGATGTAAGACTCTTGTTATTCAGCTTCTGTGTGTTCAGTGAGCATTGATCTCTGGGATCACTGTACACGTGCATTCGGTGATCACGACTTATGAGTCGGGGTCCCCACAAAACCCTAGCACCAATTAAATGCAACTTGGTTCAAATAAAAATATTTTCAATGAACGCAAAATGCCCTTCAGAAAAGTTCATAATTTTTTAACTAGCTAAAAACCTCTACCAAAATTTTTGCACATATTTCTAGGACATTCAGGAATTTCCAATTAATCCATATTGTATTTGAATTGGAGCAAATAAAATCTATAAATAATTTTATAGATCCAAATGTTTTGGAAATAATTGTGGGTCTCTAGAATAACTTAGTTAACATCCACAATAATTTTCAGCATTTATAAAAATGGTTTAGTGCCTAAACTAAATCAGAACAGAGAAAACAAATTAGAAAAAGGAAAACTGAAAGAAATAGAAAAGAACAGAGAGAGAGAGAACTCACCTGTGGCCCAACACTATTGCTGGCCAGCCCAGCCCACCAGGAGCTGCCAGTCGTCGTCCACCTCGCGCCAGGAGCACGCGGGCGCATGCTCGACGCGCGCACGCCACCTCCTGCTTCCACCTCGACGTCTTGGCCCTTCTAGCATCACCACGCGACCCCCCTCGGTCCCCTCTCACTTTCCCCTCTCTCACTGGTCCTCCTTCCATCCTCTATCTCTCGGCCCCAAGCGAGACCAAGAACCGTTGGCACCGCCGTTAGCCGTAGTCGCAGCCATCACCGTCCCCTCGCCCAGTCATAGTGTCCAAGAGCTTCGCCCTCATCCGCTATGTCGTCTCGCCCGAGCACCAAGTGCTTGCGCGCCACGATGCAACCACTCGGACCTTTTCTTCATCATTCGGCTGCCGAGATCGCCGGAGGCCTCCCGTCCTCATCAACCCCTCCCCGAGCTCGCCGACCCGCTCACCGTGTTCTCCGCGCCTCTCTCACCCGATTGTGCTGCCGCCTGAGCTCATCGTTGATGACGCTCTGGAGACCATTTGGTTCCAAACATGCGTCCAACGTACTCGCCGCACCATGTAGACGTTGCAGGTGCTAACCCGGCATAGCCAATGCCGTTGTAGCCTCAATCCCGAGCTCACCCGAGCTCCGGCAACCGCCACGGTTGTTGCTGGCACCGTTCCTAGCCAACCCGAGCTCGGCCACCACCACCAGTCGATGCGGCTCACTCCCAGGAGCGCGTAGGAGCAAACCGCCTGGCAAATGGTGCCCTCAGCAGCGTTTCCGCAGCTCGCGGCCATGCAAGTCCTCGACGGCGGCTCGATGCCGGCGAGTTTGACTCGCTGACGAGGGGTTTGACCTCCCCTGGGTCGCTGACAAGTGGGCCCTTGCCCCTGCTAACTTTAGTTAAGTTGTTAATTAAACTTAATTAACCATACAGACACTGACAGGTGGGCCTGCCCTACTAATTAATGTTAGCACTAATTAAATTGGGTTACTTAGTTAGTCACTGACACGCGGGACCCACTGGTAAGTTTGACCTGGACCGCCTCGTTGACTCACTGACGTCAGGTTGACGCAGTGGTGATGCAATAATTCATTTCTAGAATTAATTTAATTCTAATTAATCAGAAAATTCACAAAAGGCCTAAACTTAAAAAATCCTAGGAATTAATCTATAGCTCAGATGGAAAAGATTTATATATGAAAAATGATCAAAAAAATCCAATCTATCCATTGGTACAGGTTTCATGCATGACAAAGCAAATTATACTTGCTATTTAGATCAAAACATGATAATGCACTTTGGAAATTCATAACTTGAGTTTGAATTTGAACCCTTGGTTCAAATCAACTCAAACATTTATGTTGGTTGCTACAGAGCTAAAATCATGGCATATTGACATGTCTTGATCATGCATCATATTGTTGCATTGCATTGACTATGTTATTTTTTGTTGTGTTGTTCCCCCTCAGTAGACATTGTTCCGACCATGAGTTCGATGACACGGATGAAGAGCAATACTATCTTCAGAAGTGCCACGCAAGAAAACCCCATTGAACTTTCCAATACAATCCCACTCTCTTGGTCTTGCTCTCTGTTACCGCATTAGGACAATAACGATTCAACTCTTACATGTTGTGTAGTTGAACCCCTTGCCTCTACATCACCCGACATTGCCACATTAAATAATTGAAACCCACTAGCATCAGTAGGAGTTATTTGAGCCATGATGTGCCTACTCCTTTATGCTTGCTTGTCATGCCTACTATTTCTTAGAGTTTTGTCAGGTTTGAGTCATCGGGGATGAATTTGAATGTGGTCATCATGTCATACTGTTGAGAGCCAAGTGTGTGAACACAATTTGGTAAAGGTAGCGGTGAGAGGCCATGTAGGAGTACATGGTGGGTTGTCTCATTGAACCCTTCCTCGGGAACTGAGTTCTGTATTTTTGATTCAAGAATAGCTATTGCCACATGTTGGAGTCCCTTTTGGTGCGGTGGGGGATGGTCATGGTGCACAAAGAGCGCAGAAGTGTAGCGCAGTACGACAGAGATCATACTGGTAGTTTCTACCCAGGTTCGGGCCGCTGCGAGGCATAAAACCCTACTGCTGCTTTGGTGGATTTATGGTGGAATGGTGGAAAAAGAGTGCAACGCTCTTGCTCGGAAGGGTTGCCCCGGGGCACTAGTTCCTACGCGCGTATGAGTGTGAGGGTTCGAAATGGCTGAATCCCTTCTATGATCGCGATGGGCCTTCTTCCATAGATTAAGGGGTCATCAAAGTGGAAAATCGGTCTTTCTATGTTGATTAGATAGAAAACAGTGCTATCATACCTAACTCTACACACTGACAGAGCGCCTTAAATGCACCGCTTAGTATCACATCGTGGCTTGCCCGGTATGCCCTGCCAGGCAGTTTTGCCAGCTTTGCGCCTGCTTGCTTGTCACGTCTCTGGACGAGCCCCACGAAGCTAGCATGCCATGAAAGGAGGGCCCTTCTTCTGGTGATATCTTGCCTATTCGGCTAGTCTTGGTTGCCTCGATCCCATTGACCAGCTCCCTGATTCCTCAAAAAGTTGATCCCTTCGAGCCTACATCTGATGCTGGTGTTGCAAATGTCACAGCCCTATAGCCTAGCCTTTGCTTGACTCTGCATGATCATGTGCATCATGTTTAAATTTCTCTTAAACCTGAAATGGGGTTTGCCTAAACCCTAGCATCAAAGGAAATCACTAGGTTCAACTAAAATATTTTCAGTAAATCCAAATGGCTTTCAAAAATGTTCATCATTTATGGGAAATGTTGTAAACAATAACCAGATGTGATGCACATTTTTCCATGACATATTAGGGCTCCGAATTAAATAATACTCTATTTGCATTTGGGCATTTAAATGCTATAAAATATTTTAAATGCTCAAATAATCATAAAGTACAATGTTTACTATTGGATTTATTCTAAACAGTAGCCATGATTAGTTTCATGATTTTTGGAAATGCCCTGGCATTTTAAATAAAGCCCTAAAGTCTACAGAATAATAGAAAACAAGATTTAAAAGAGAGAGAGAGCACCTACCTGGTGCTCACCTGGAAGCCCATCTGGCTGGCCCACCCCACCAGGGGCAGGGAGGTCTTCTTCCTCCCGCCAGTCGGACGCACGGCGCGTGCCCGACGCCCGCCCGGCAATCGCACGCCACCTCCTGCTTGCCGTTGGGGCCCTGGACGCATGGATGACCCCCTCGATGCCATCCCAATTGCTCTGACCACTCCATTCCTCCCCCTCGCCTCTCTCTCGCCCCCCCGACGCCATGGACGAACACCACCGTCGCCGCTGTTCGCTGCCACCGCGTCCTGAGCCACCTCCTCGCCTCCCCGACGCACCCATCGGCTCCGCCGCGTCGCCCTGAAGTTCTCCACCAACGGACATGACGCCGGACGCCCTGGAGCCCCGCCAACGCCGCCGTTTCCGACCTCGGGTGCCGGCGATCCCCGTCGTTGATTCGCCGTCGTCAACGCCCTCCTGATCCCACTTGTCTGCTCTGCGTGTCCGCTGTGATCCCCTGCGTCAAACCCCTCTCTCCCCTGGCTCGCTTGCTTCTTCTAACGCCGATGCCCACCGGAGCTGATAGCTCCTCCCCGCCGGCCATGTCGCCGCCGTGGCCATCGTCACCTAGAGCGGCAACCGAGCACACATCCGTACTTAGCACGCTCCCAGGAGGCCGTAGAGCCCCTTAGCTCGCTCCCCCGTGCCCCGTAGCTCCTTCCCCTCTCTGCCCGAACTCCGGCCGCCGCCGCGAGCTTGTTTCCGGTGAGCTCCGACCACCATAGCTCTAGCCGCCGCCACAACTGGATGCGGACGAGTCCCAGCTCCACGTAGAGCCCCTCCGCCGCTCTTTTGGTCGCCGGAGTAGGAAACCCAAGCACCGCTGCCTCGTTTGGCGGGATTAGCCCGTTTGACCTGGGGTTTGACTCCCCTGGGTCAATGACATGTGGGGCCAGCTTCTAATTAATTTTGGTTTAGTGCCAAAATTAATATTAACTCGTTTGTTAAGTAAATGAGTCACTCACACGTAGGGCCCAGACTCTGTTGACTTTTAGTTTAGTGTTTAACTTAACTAGTTAGTACTGACAGACTGACCAGTGGGGCCCACTGGTCAGGTTTGACCTGGACCAGCCCCTGTTGACTTGCTGACGTCACACAGATGTCATGCTGACGCAGTAATGTTTTCTGGATTTAAAATAAATCTTAAATGATTTATTTATTTCAGAAAATAGCTAAAACTTCTAAAAATCACAGAAAATAATCTAGAACTCCAATGAAAATAATTTATATATGAAAAATGATCAGAAAAATTCAAGGAATTGTCTATGGCATTTTCATGCATGTTTGAACAAGTTAAACCTGCTGTTCAGGTCAAATCAATTAAATGATATTTAAATAACCATAAATGGAGTTTGGATTTGAGCCTTTGGTTCAAACCAACTTCATTTAATATGGTTGGTAGTTTCATTAGCTCAATCAACAGCATACTGCCATGTCATGATCATGCATCATATTGACGCATTGCATTGATTGTGTTCTTTCTATATTGCCGGTGTTTGTTCCCTCTTAGTAGACGTTGTTCCGATGATGTGATTGATGACATTGATGAAGACACCGTTCTATCTTCTAAAGTGCCAGGAAAGCAAAACCCCATTGAGCATTTCGATACAATCCCACACTCTCGCTCTTGCTCTCTTTTACTGCATTAGGACAACAACGCTTCAACTGTTACCTCCTGCGGTAGTTGAACCCCTTTCCACAGCATGACCTGTCATTGCCATAGTAAATAGTTGAAACCCACTAGCATGAGTAGGAGTTGTTTGACCCTTGTTGTGCCTACTCATTCATGCTTTCTGGTTATGCCTGCTACTGCTTAGAGTTGTGTCAGGTCTGATTCATCGGGGATGAATTGGAATGTGGTTAACATGTTCTACTGTTGAGAACTAAGTGTGTGAACACGATTTGGTAAAGGTAGCCATGAGAGGCCATGTAGGAGTACATGGTGGGTTGTCTCATTGCAGCCGTCCTCAGGAACTGAGTTCTGTGTTTGTGATCCATGAATCAGCTACTACCACACATTGGGCCATGAAATATGACCCCGCTCGACTTACTGACTACCCATGTCCTCTGTCCAGGAGTTGTAACAAGTTTCTGGTGTTTGTAGTTTACTGGAGGTCGTGCGTAGCGCTGACCCTCGGGGTGGGCTGTGACGCGGTAGGTACGTGGCCGGGTGTATCGAGCGCCCGTTTGGTGACTCGGGAACCCTGTACACATTGTTTGGGGCCGTTAGTGACACCCCGGCCGGATTTCCCCACGGATGGAACCCAAATAGGCGATAAACCTGGACTAGAGACTTGAGTGGTTGGTTAGGTCGTGGTCTACACCCACGTCGGCTTTCACTTGAAGTCTGCCGAGAACATGTCGTGTGAAGACGCTAAGTGGTGGAAACATGTGTGAAGAAGTACACCCCTGCAGGGTTATATATGATCTATTCGAATAGCCGTGTCCGCGGAAATGGACTTCTGGGTTACCTGTACAGTTCATAGACAAGTGAAAGTGGATACTCTAAAACACGCAAGATAAGCGTGAGTGCTATGGATGGCCTTCTCGTAGGGAGACGGGAGCGGATCCATAGTAGTGTATTGATTAGTGAATATGTGGACTCTTGTGCGCCACCTCAAAAGAGTTACTTGTAGTGGTAGTTCAGGATAGCCACCGAGTCAAAGCTGGCTTGCTGCAGTCAAACTCCACCACCCCTTTGTTGATACTGATGCATATGTAGCTAGTTCTGATGTAAGTCTTGCTGAGTACCTTCGTACTCATGTTTGCTTAATTTATGTTTTTGCAGAGAGACTTCAGTCTCACTAGTGGTTACACATGAACTTTGACGTTTAGCTTGTTACCTCAGCTACGATCTTGTACCCTTGAGAGGGTCTCGTAGATAGTCAGGCTTCTCAGCCTTTTTCATTGTAGTTGTCTGTACTCAGACATGTTACGCTTTCGTTGCCTGTATGCTCTGTATGTTGGGTCATGTGACCTCTGTTTGTAATAAATGCTATGATGGCTCTTCTGGGCCTTATCTATATGAGTTGTTGAGTTATGTTGTGATGCCATGTTGTACAGCACATACTTGCATGTTATGCGTACGTGTAATGTGTATTGCTATGTGTGGGATCCGACACCTAGTTGTTTACCCTTGGTAGCCTATCTTACAGGGAAATGTCTCCTAGTACTGCCACTGAGCCTTGGTAGCTTGCTACTGCTCCGGAACACTTAGGCTGGCCGGCATGTGTCCTTCTTCGTTCCTGTGTCTATCCCTTAGGGGAAATGTCACGCGTTGTTCTTTTAAGTCCTTGTAGCTTGCTACGACTTGGGTTCATACGTTGATGACCGACACGTTCGTTGCTGGGTCATGTATGCCTGTCTCTGTAATTTAGTGGGAAAAAGTCCAAAATAAACCTTGAAATTATTGACGAAATCTAAATCAAACCCTAAACTCTGAATCCCGTAAATTGGCACTCTGAACTTATAATCCCAGTCTATTTTAGACCCTACACCTATTTGGCACACCGGGAATACTACAATCCCGGCCGGGATAACCAGCGACTCTCACGGGCAGGATTTTGGGCCGGCCTAGTATAACACAACAAGAATTCGTGAAGCTGAAAAAATGTTCGCACATTTCTTAAATTGTTCAGAAGTGAAAACTTGTTTCTATTTTATATTTTGGCACGAATTCAATTCATTTAGTGTTTTTGAAAAATTATTTGGAATTCCGTAATTCTATTCGCATTTTTAAAAACTTTTCGCATTTTGTATTTATTTCTGAAATCTTTGAAAAATTTATAAAGTGCGTTTTTTTTTGAAAATATTGAATACATTTAATAAACCAACGACTTTAAAAAAGAGAACACCTTTTGAAATATAAATATTTTTTTAATCCTGAACAAAATTTAAAAGTGCAAACACTTTTGGAAAAATAATGTTTTTCTGAAATCTGAACAAAAGTTTAAAGTGCGAACACTTTTTGTACAATGTAAAAAAATGGTTGCGTGTTGTAAAAAAATATGTCATAACCTTAACAGAATATACGTGACATGTGTTTGCAAAAAGTGTATGCAAATTAAAAACTGTTGAACCATGTAAAAGAGTGCTCGTGTACTTTTATAACAAGTTTATTGTCATTAAGAAAATGTAAAACATGTATTTGAAAAAATATTTCCATGTATTCAAAAAAGTTTTGAAAACATTTAATAAAAAAAATGTCCACAATTCATTTAAAAATATCAAAAATTTAATGTATGGGCTAAAAATATACATTGGGTACTGAGAAAAATTAGGAATGTGTAAAATGAAAAATGAAATGAAAACATAAAAGAAAAAATAAGAAAATACAAATTAGTGCGCGCGCGAGAGCGACTACGCTACTGGGCTAGCCCAATTCAACAAATACCGGCGAAGTCCTCTCAAGGTTTAAAATAGACCGGGATTAGAGAGTTTGGTGTGCTGATTTCAGGGATTGAGAGTTCAGGGTTTGATTTAGCTTTCGCCTACAAATTCAAGGTTTGTTTTGGACTTTTCCCTAATTTAGTGCCACTTTTGGTTTATAAGTAGTCATGTGTGCCTGGGTTCTCTGTCATATGGATGCTAGCGACACTATCATATACGTGTGCCAAAATGCGCAAACGGTCCCGGGCCAGGTAAGGTGGCACCCGTGGGGATACAATGCGTGAGGCCGCAAAGTGATATGATGTGTTACAGGCTAGACCTGTGTGACTTAGGATCGGGGTCCTGACAGCGTTGGTATCAGAGCCTGGCTGCCTGTTGGATGAGTAAGCCAAACTGGTCGAAGTCGTGTCTAGAAATTCTTTAGTTATATAAGGGAATTGATTGTGGAAGGGAACGTAAGGCTCTTTTTACTCCTTTACCCTATGACCTTCTGATCCGAGTCACCTTCTTCTTTCTACGGGGATTAAGAACATGGATTCTCATTCTATTTATCAGGATCATGTTAATGGTAGATTCAACCCTAGGTTCAGTTTCAAGTACTTCTGTGTGTTCAACTGTTGGTCTCAGAACCTTGGCATTATGATGTTAATAGTTTATGCTACCCTTTTGCTTGAGTCTCATAAGTATTTTCGAGCATTTACAGCCGTTATGCTGTCCGAGTCATCCCAGGTTTCTAAATAGTCTGATGCATTTGCAAATCCCTTCTCCCTGTTCCTGATGCTCCTTTGGGCCAGATTAACCATACTAACTAGTGTGTTTAGGTACTCTGTTACCTCGACAAATAGGTCGGAGTTATTATTATGACCCTAGGTGTCTTAGAGGATCACCCAGTAATCTAGCAATGCTTTATATTCCCAGTGTGATGATTCTGGCCATTATTCTCGAAAGCATCCCGTGATGCCATTTAGTTAGTAGGCATTCTATTCCTGGGTTCTTGAACCCAAGACTCACTCCACTTACCTCCTGTTGGTAGTATTTTCTCGTCCCTCTAGGATATTAGTAACCTTGTGATAGTCCTCGAGGTCATTGGTATATCATTCTTCCAAATACCATGAACCATCCTTGGCAGAAGTTCTCCCGAACCAAAAGATCACAACCAGAGTGCTCCTGAGTAGTACTCCATTCATATTGTGACTCTGCCAATTCTACTTTCTGCATTGGTTATCCGGAAGAAATATGTTGAACTAGTTCGACATGCTAATCTATGCATCCACAACTCCGAAAGATATATGTTCCTTGAGTTGTGCCTTTTAGTTGTTTTATGACTTCCCTCCTATTAGTTGATAGTCAGGAGTAGTCGTGCATTCGTGTTCATCGATGCCTTTTACTCTTGTGGTCCGTCAAGCCATTCTATTCTGGAATGACTAGGAGAAACAAACTCCAGTACCTTATCCATATCCAGGATTGGGTCAAAGAAGTTGTACTTCGCAGATGAAGAATGTTAATCCAGCTTCTAATCTGTTCTATCCTGGAGTATTACCATTCTTATGTCAAGAATGGCATGGGAATTGCACCACCTCCTATGATCTCTTGATACAGTGATACTTCTCACCATCATCGTTCATTCCTCGGTCTCCGTGTTGTTGTAACCAGAATACTGACAAGTGAATTGTGGTGTGTGAAATCAATACTCCTAGCAAATCCGTTGCTTGGTAGTTAATGGACGATAATCACATTCCTAGCGTGCTGGTTACTGAATCATCATTCTAAGACTAATCGTGCCACCTAGTCCATTGTTCCTGGTGCACTTGTCGATCAATTAGTTAGGATTGTATCAATCTCTGGCTCTCTTGATCATATCGTCTTGCCCTGAAAAGCAAGATTGTTCTCGAGCTTCATAACCTATCGATGGTTCGTGATTTTCTGAATATTTTCTCAGACGTATTACCAGGTTGTTCCCTTACCGCTATGTTGAGTTCATGATCAAGTTGGTTTTCTTATAAACCACCCCTTCTCCAAGAATCTGTGTTGGATGCCCTGAACTACTTGGTTAAGCTAAACAACAACTTGGAGAGTTGGAAGATAAAAGCTTGCCTTACTTAGTTCCTTCCAAGGGATATATTTTGTGTGTGTGTGTTGAAGAAAGATGATATGTTTGTCGGTTGATCCTTGTGATCAATTGTTGGATCTATTGTCTTGTCCAAAACTTTGATTTGAGTGCGGGCTATCCTCAAATCAAATCAGAACCAACGATGTTCGTAATGTGGTCTTACTCGTGGTTGTTCTTCGAGCATACCCCATTATATCTCTTGGTCTGACCAATGCTATCACTTTGTTCACATTGTCATGGATTTCCATCTATATGGAATCCTGGATGAATTATTATTGAGCCCATCAACAAACATCCTTATCTTCTACATGATTTCGTTGAACATCCAGCTAGTGTTGGAAACTTTTATACGAATTATCTTCATGTCCTATTCATGAAGCATATGTTTGGACGAAAGAAGTGTCTTCCTCTAATTCATGTGCATTTGATGAAAGTTGCCGTTGTGAATTCGAGAAAGTCAATATTTCTCCTCTGGAGTCATCCCAAGTCAGTCATGCATACGTGGGAAGTATTCTATGGTCTGATAGACTGATCATCTTCATTCTGTATGTATCCCTAGCACACCAAGCCACTGATTGATTTGTTCAAGGAGAAGAAGTTTCTTCTTAAGAGCTAGACTTATGCAAGGACTTCGATATCCTCATTGATGGTTCCCCCTGAACTCGGTAGTGTTTCGTTAGTAGACACCTATGTGGTCATGCTTGTCTTGGACAACGTTTTCACATGTATGTAGCACAACCAGCTCATGTTTTGGAGCCTGCTATCGTAGTTCACTCCCCAAGAATCTCGCAACGCCATCTCGTTGATTTCTGTTGTAAACTTTAATTTTTTTTCTTTCTAGACTCGATGAGTCTGGAATATCCTGACACCAACCAGAACTGAATCTCAGGCAGATATGATGGTTGGAGCATTTCCCAAGAACTATAATATTGGTCTCTCGATAACCGGTAAAGTGGATGTCGTGGCCAACCCACCCAGCCAGAAGACATATTGTTGTAGTATCTTGATTGAAGAAGTTGGCCACCTCCCCATAAGGATTTCGTAGGATTTACTCCCTAGTTGTTCCTTATGGATTTTTGTGCTCCTGAAGTCCGACCTTTTACTTGACGTTCTAGGTACCAAACCATTTTAATAAATGGGTTGCGCTAGCACATCAAATAGAACATTAGAAGCGGAGTGCTAAATGTCTCTCGGTCGATCATCCAGATTTTGCCCCTCGACTCCGCTAAGGTGAAATCTGAGAAAGTGTTATCTTCCTTTGCATCTGCATCATCCATCGCTTTTCGTCATGGTCGTATGTTGTGTTGTCAGCACCATTGGCACAGATAATGGTAACACCTTGATGGTTATGGAAATGCTCAAGTTCTTGAGAGCACGCACAAGCACTAGGTATTATCACTGGCACTAATCGGGATTACTCTCAGTGTTCTTGGTTATGCTATAACCTCTCAAAGAGTAGTTTCACTCTCTACTGTTGGGTTTCTTTCCACTTACTAGAATTGTTTCCCACCATTTGAATTTTGTTCCCAGCTTGCACTGCCAATGTGCCAATTTTCCATGGGTTGCCCTTCTCAGCCACTGATGTTCAGGATTATCTTCAGAAGTGGACTTGCCATGGGTCCCATCCATTTCCAGTGATAAACAAAATTCACCATTATGTTGTCTTCAACAAGGTAGTCCACATCATCCATGCTAGTCGGAGTATGTCGTTCTCTCGAACTCCGTCAAATGATCATTTGTGATTGCCTTAGGCTGGTATAGAGAATTTCAATGATCTCTATATCAAAAGTAATTGTTTTTGCCACTTAATGGAATAATTCTATGCGTCACCTTCACTAAGGTGCCCCGTCTGGTGACCTCGATCACCATCTTCGTAGGTGTGGAATTATTGCCACTAAGTGGACCTTCATCATTTGTTTCACTCCATCCCTTTGGATGTGTGTTCCGCGTCTCAGCTCAAGAGATGTTTCAACGTCTCACTCCATGAGTTGATCTTGAGTTGCTCGATCTTTCACAAGATCAATTACCACATAGTTTCTTTCGTCGTCACCGTGTTGGACAAAGACCTCGGAAGCAAGGATGCCAGGATCAACAAGAGGCAAGCAATCAACACTTATATGAAGGACACTTGGATCATGAAGATTATGTTAGTTAGTGTCCCCTCTGATTTCTTACCTCACGTCTTGAATCTCGGGACGAGATTCTTGTTTAGTGGGGGTGAGTTGTCACAACCCTATAGCCTAGCCTTTGCTTTTCTCTCCATGATCATGTGTATCATGTTCAAATTTCTGTTAAACCTGAAATGGGGTTTGCCTAAACCCTAGCATCAAAGGAAATCACTAGGTTCAACTAAAATATTTTCAGTAAATCCAAATGGCTTTCAAAAATGTTCATCATTTATGGGAAATGTTGTAAACAGTAACCATAGGTGATGCACATTTTTCCATGACATATTTGGGCTCTGAATTAAATCATACACCATTTTGCATTTGGGCATTTAAATGCTATAAAATATTTTAAATGCTCAAATAATCATAAACTATAATGTTTACTGTTGGATTAATTCTAAACAGTAGCCATGATTAGTTTCATGATTTTTGGAAATGCCCTGGCATTTTAAATAAAGCCCTAAAGTCTGCAGAATAATAGAAAACAAGAATTAAAAGAGAGAGAGAGCACCTACCTGGCGCTCACCTGGCAGCCCATCTAGCCAACCCAGCCCACCAGGGGCAGGGAGGTCTTCTTCCTCCTGCCAGTCAGACGCACGGCGCGTGCCCGACGCGCGCCCGTCCACCGCACGCCACTTCCAGCTTGCCGCCGGGGCCCTAGACGCGTGGATTACCCCCTCTATGCCGTTTCGATCGCTATGACCACTCCATTCCTCCCCCTCGCCTCTCTCTCGCCCTCCCGACGCCATGGCCAAATGCCACCGCCGCCGCCGTTCGCTGCCACCGCGTCCTGAGCCACCTCCTCGCCTCTCCGACGCACCAATCGGCTACACCGCGTCGCCCTGAAGCTCTCCACCAACGGACATGACGCCGGACGCCCTAGAGCCCCGCCAACGCTGCCGTTTCCGACCTCAGCTGCCGGCGATCCCCGTCGTCGATTTGCCATCGTCAGCTCCCTCCTGAGCCCGCTTGTCTGCTCTACGTGTCCGCTGTGAGCCCCTTCGTCGAATCCCTATCTCCCCTGGGTCGCTTGCTTCTTCTAACGCCGATGGCCAACGTAGCCGATAGCTCCTCCCCGCCGGCCATGTCGCCACCGTGGCCATTTTCACCTAGAGCGGCAACCGAGCACACAGCCGTACTCAGCACGCTCCCAAGAGGCCGTAGAGCCCCTTAGCTCACTCCCCCGTGCCCCGTAGCTCCTTCCCCTCTCTGCCCGAACTCCGACCGCCGCCACGAGCTTGTTTCCGGCAAGCTCCGGCCACCATAGCTCCAGCCGCCGCCACCATTGGATGCGGACGAGTCCCAGCTCCACGTAGAGCCCCTCCGCCGCTCTTTTGGTCGCCGGAGGAGGAAACCTGAGCACCGCCGCCGCGTTTGGCCTCGCCGGCGTCGAGCCGTCGGCGGGATTAGCCCGTTTGACCTGGGGTTTGACTCCCCTGGGTCAATGACATGTGGGGAAGCTTCTAATTGATTTTGGTTTAGTGCCAAAATTAATATTAACTCGTCTGTTAAGTAAATGAGTCACTGACACGTGGGGCCCAGGCCCTGTTGACTTTTAGTTTAGTGTTTAACTTAACTAGTTAGTGCTGAGAGACTGACCAGTGGGGTCCACTGGTTAGGTTTGCCCTGCACCAGCCCCTGTTGACTTGCTGACGTCACATAGATGTCATGCTGACACAGTATTATTTTCTGGAATTCAAAATAAAACTGAAATGATTTATTTATTTCAGAAAATAGCTAAAACTTCTAAAAAGCACAGAAAATAATCTATAACTCCAATGAAAGTAATTTATATATGAAAATGATCAGAAAAATTCAAGGAATCTGTCTATGTCATTTTCATGCATATTTGAACAAGTTAAACCTGCTGTTTAGGTCAAATCAATTAAATGACATTTATATAACCACATATGGAGTTTGAATTTGAGCCTTTGGTTCAAACCAACTTCATTTAATTTGGTTGCTAGTTTCATTAGCTCAATCAACAGCACACTACCATGTCATGATCATGCATCATATTGTCGCATTGCATTGATTGTGTTCTTCCTCTATTGCCGGTGTTTGTTCCCTCTCAGTAGACGTTGTTCCGACGATGTGATCGATGACACTAATGAAGACACCGTTCTATCTTCAGAAGTGCTAGGGAAGCAAAACCACATTGAGCATTTCGATACAATCCCACTCTCTCGCTCTTGCTCTCTTTTACTGCATTAGGACAACAACGCTTCAACTATTACCTGCTGCGGTAGTTGAACCCCTTTCCTCTGCATGACCTGTCATTGCCACAGTAAATAGTTGAAACCCACTAGCATGAGTTGGAGTTGTTTGAGCCTTGTTGTGCCTACTCATTCATGTTTTCTGGTTATGCCTGGTATTGCTTAGAGTTGTGTCAGGTCTGATTCATCTAGGCTGAATTGGAATGTGGTTAACATGTACAACTGTTGAGAGCTAAGTGTGTGAACACGATTTGGTAAAGGTAGCGATTAGAGGCCATGTAGGAGTACATGGTGGGTTGTCTCATTGCAGCCATCCTCAGGAACTGAGTTCTGTGTTTGTGATCCATGAAGCAGCTACTACTACACATTGGGCCCTGAAATATGACCCCGCTTGACTTATTGACTGCCCATGTCCTCTGTCCAGGAGTTGCAACTAGTTTCTGGTGTTTGTAGTTTACTGGAGGTCGTGCACAGCGCTGACCCTCGGGGTGGGCTGTGACGCGGCAGGTACGTGGCCGGGTGTACCGAGCGCCCGTTTGGTGACTCGGGAACCCTGTACACATCGTTTGGGGCCGTGAGCGACACCCCGGCCGGATCTCCCGCCGGATGGAACCCAAATAGGCAATAAACCTGGACTAGAGACTTGAGTTGTTGGTTAGGTCGTGCTCTACACCCACGTCGGCTTTCGCTTGAAGTCTGTCGAGCACATGTCGTGTGCAGACGCTAAGTGGTGGAAACATGTGTGAGGAAGTACACCCCTGCAGGGTTATATATGATCTATTCGAATAGCCGTGTCCGCGGAAATGGACTTCTGGGTTACCTGTACAGTTCATAGACAAGTGAAAGTGGATACTCCAAAACACGCAAGATAAGCGTGAGTGCTATGGATGGCCTTCTCATAGGGAGATGGGAGCAGATCCATAGTGGTGTATTTATTTGTGAATATGTGGACTCGCGTGTGCCACCTCAAAAGAGTTACTTGTAGTCGTAGTTCAGGATAGCCACCGAGTCAAAGCTGGCTTGTTGCAGTCAAACTCCACCACCCCTTTGTTAATACTAATGCATATGTAGCTAGTTCTGATGTAAGTCTTGCTGAGTACCTTTGTACTCACGTTTGCTTAATTTATGTTTTTGTAGAGAGACTTCAGTATCACTAGTGGTTCTGCGTGGACTTCGACGTTTAGCTTGTTACCTCAGCTACGATCTTGTACCCTTGGGTGGGTCTCGTAGATAGTCAGGCTTCTCAGCCTTTTTCATTGTAGTTGTCTGTACTCAGACATGTTATGCTTCTGTTGCATGTATGCTCTGTATGCTGGGTCATGTGACCTCTGTTTGTAATAAATGCTATGATGGCTCTTCTGGGCCTTATCTATATAAGTTGTTGAGTTATGTTGTGATGCCATGTTGTACAGCACATACTTGCATGTTATTCGTACGTGTAATGTGTATTGCTATGTGTGGGATCCGACACCTAGTTGTTTACCCTTGGTAGCCTATCTTACATGGAGTTTGTCTCCTACTGCTTCCACTGAGCATTGGTTGCTTGCTACTGCTCCGGAACACTTAGGCTGGCCGGCATGTGTCCTTCTTCATTCATGTGTCTGTCCCTTAGGGGAAATGTCACGCATTGTTCCTTTAAGTCCTTGTAGCTTGCTACGACTTGGGTTCATACGTTGATGACCGACACGTTCGTTGCTGGGTCATGTATGCCTGTCTCTGTAATTTAGTGCCACTTTTGGTTTATAACTAGTCATGTCCGCCGGGGTTGTCTGTCATATGGATGCTAGCGACACTATCATGTACGTGTGCCAAAATGCGCCAATGGTCTCGGGCCAGGTAAGGTGGCACCCGTGGGGATACCGTGCGTGAGGCCGCAAAGTGATATGATGTGTTACAGGCTAGACCTGTGTGACTTAGGATCGGGGTCCTGACAGCAAACTTGTCCTTGGGCCTATGCACAGTCCGGGGCCAAGGACCCAGGGTTTGTTGCACTACCAGGAGCCCCCGAGCTTGGCACGATTGAGCCGCTGGGCGTCGTCGGGGTAGGCTCTAGACTAGTGCACATGCAAAGGCATAGGAGTAGCTTACATCCTTTGAGATCTTCCTTGTTTCCTCATTAACTTGAGCCTGGGCCAGTTTCCGCATCTTCCGCGTGTTGCGTAACGCCAATCTTGGTGGGACCATTCTCTTAATGGACGTTGAATGACTTTAACGCACGGGGGAGTAACTGCCAGTTCACCCTTCCCACCACCCTCTTATCCTCAACCACGTACGCTTCATGCATTGAGTGGGGTTGGTAACAGAGGCGTGTGGTTACGAAGAGTGTCAAGGCAGGGGCCCAACCTTCTTGGATTGGCGGAGGAGGGCGGCAGTTACACGCCGGGGAATCAACCCCCAACCCCCACTTTCCTATAAAAGTGGGAGCGGGGGTTGAGCGGAGTCACTCATCCATATCCCTCTCTTCCTCCATTTCCTTTTCATCTAGTTCCTTCCTTCTAGCTGGGATATGATGCTCCCTCATCTTGGGGAGGCGCTGAACCCCAGCCAAGCCTTCCCAGTGCCTTCTTCTCGTCTCACCGTAGTGCTTGGGCAAAAGAGGGACAAAGAAGGGGATTACAGGACACTTATCTTTTTTCAATATTAAATTTGTACGCAATTGCCATACTTTCATTCAAATAAATATAATTCCTATTATTCATGTTTGTGTTCTTTAAGATTTGTTCTTGTTAATCAGCATATTAATGAAAAAGATTTACCTTGTCGGGGACTCGTGCATGTTACTTGTCCATGCAGAGGTGGGATACCTCTATACTTCCAAGTAAACAAGTTTTCCAGGGCAGGCTACCTTGACGGTACCCTCGGGATTGTTGCCGCATAGCTAGGCTTACCGGGAATAAGTTATGAAGAGGGACTAGCACCCTGCCAATCCTTTTTCGTCAAAGGCCACTACTACGATCCTGACCGAACCAGCGCTCGGGTCGAAGGATGGGAGCACCTAATCTTAGAAAGGTAGCGGGGTTTCCCTATGCACACGTCATTAGAGAACACATATCGATAAAGGAAAAAGACTTATCTATTCATCTTCCGGAGATTGCAATGTTGGCTTCTCTTTTCATCTCTCCTTGAAAAACCAAGCCCACGGCAGGAACCTGTGGATTATGCAGATGAAAATGATGCCAAATGCAATCTTATCTACATGAACATGAGATGGTCATGATATGCTTGTGCATGCATGCAACTTGTCGGGCCCCCCCTCTCAGCGCTTCGTTCATTTCTCTGTTGTTCAGGGTCTGTGCTTGGATTTCTACAAGGGGTTACATGCAACTGAGGCAAGGCATGTATAAAAGGGTGGATGCCGGGCAGGGCCCAACAGCCGCGCCTTACGTGTAGTACTTGCAGAAATGCTCAATGTTCCATGAGTTTTCCAATTGAATGCCATCTCCGGTCTACAGACGGACTACGCCAGGTCTGGTGACTCGTACCACCAGGTAAGGGCCTTCCCACTTCAATGATAACTTATTTGCACCCTTGGCGGACTGAACGCGCCTAAGGACAAAGTCCCCTTCCTCAAAACACCGAGCAAGAACCCTACGGCTGTGTTAGCGACGCAGGGCTTGCTGGTAGAATGCGACACGCGTAGCAGCACGGAGAGGGTTCTTCTCAATACGCAAAATGTCGTCACGCCGGTGCTAATCCCACGCTACTTCATCATAGGCACTTGAGGAGACCCGTAAATGAGTTCCGTGGGGATAACTGTTTCTGCCCCATAGACAAGGGAGAAGGGAGTCTACCCAGTATCTCGGTTTGGTGTCGTTCTGAGGGACCAGAGAACCATCGTGAGCTCATCTATCCATCGCTTGCCGTTCGTCGTCTCCGCTTGTCCATTGCTTTTGAGATGCACAAAAGAGGAAAATGGGATCTTGCTTCCGAGTGCATTAACATATTGCATGAAGGCGTGGCTTGTGAATTGGGTGCCATTGTCGGTGATGAACCAGGCTGGGACACCGAAGCGGCACACAAATCCGTTCAAGAACTTGATAGCTGACTAAGCAGTCACCTTTCTAACAACATCTACTTCTGGCCACTTTGTAAACTTGTTGATGGCAACGAACAAGAATTCAAACCCCCGGCAGCTCGTGGGAATGGCCGAAGATATTGAGACCCCAGACCGATAACAGCCGTGACAAAGGGATTGTCTAAAGAGCTTGAGCAGGCATATGGATGTTCTTGGAATGGAACTGGCAGGCTTCACATTTGGTGACTAGCTCGACCACATCTTGGAGGGCTGTGGCCCAATAGAATCCTTGTCGGAATGCTTTCACCACTAATGCCCACGATACAATGTGGGAGCTACACATGCCTTTGTGTATTTCTGCCAGCAGTTCCTTTCCTCCTTCCCGGCAAATGCACATCAATTTCATACCTTTGGGCCTTCTCATGTATACAGTGTCATCGACAAACTGATACATACTGACCCTCCGGGCTACTCTTTCAGCTTCTTCTTGCTCTTTGGGAAGTTCTCCGGTTTGGAGGAAGTTGACTATGTGCCTTGCCCAAGTTGGAGCCTGGGGCTCGGCAACAAGGACTAGCGGCACCTCCGCATTTGTGGGGGCGTGTTCCTCGGCCGCGGGAACCTGAGGCCCGGCAAGAGGGTACAACCCAGCAAGGGAATGGGAGTTTTTTTTTCTGCAGGGCCCCTACCAGCTACCCCGGAGGACTCTACCGGGAGAGTCTTACCGGAGTACAGTTTCCTCCTCTTTCAGGCCAATGTTGCCGGGGATATGGAGGACTGGGTAAGGTGGAGAACAAAAGTTCCTTGTCCCACAGGAAGCTTCTGCACTGCACACTTTGACAGATGATCAGCAATGTTGTTTTGTGCACATGGTACGTGATCTTTTTGCAATCCATCAAAGTGTTCCTCCCACCTTCTCACTTCCTCGACGTATGCCTCCATCAATAGGCTTTGGTAATCCTTGTTGACTTGTCTAACCACAAGTTGTGATCTCCTCTGATAATCAACTTATTGATTCCCAATTCTTTGGCGATCCTGAGCCCGGCAAGGAGCCCTTCATACTCTGTTGTATTGTTTGTCGCCTCCTCTCGGGGAAAATGCATCTGGCCAACGTACTTCAAGTGCTCCCCAGAGGGAGCAACGAGCAGCACGCCAGCCCCTGCACCCCGTAGGGAAAAGGCACCATCAAAATACATGATCCATTATTGTGGGATTCCTTGCGGGGAACAACTGTCTTTAGCATTTCCTCATCGGGGGTTGGTGTACATTCTACAATAAACTTTGTCAATGTCGTGCTCAGTATTGCTGAGGTTCTTTCAAACTTCAGGCCAAAGCTGGATAATTCCAATGCCCACCCGACTATCCCACCGGTAGACTCTGGGTTCCGGAGTATCATTTGCAATGGGAAGCGTGTGACAACCGTGATCTCCTAGGCTTGGAAGTAGTGGCATAGTTTTCTTGAGGCCATGACCAGGCCAAAAATCAATTTTTGCACACCATAGTTCCTGGATCTAGCCCCCTGCAACAGGGAGCTGACGAAGTACACTGGGCGCGGCACCACTTTCTTCCTTGTCGCGTCCTTCGGGTTGTCTCTCCTGCCGTGCTCCTCTTTGTCCTGACCCATATCCGACCTTGTTGAGCTATTATCATCCTTTTCTCCCAAAGGGACATTAGCTGAGGCAATTGCTTCCTCTACTTCACACTTTGCCACCAATGCTGCACTAACCACTTGATTAGTTGTCGCTAGGTACATCAGCAACGACTCCTGTGGTCTGGGAGCAACCAAGGTAGTAACGGAGGACAAGTAGGTCTTCAAATCTTGTAGTGCCATATCTTCTTCCGGGGTCCATTTCACGGGCCCTGCCTTCTTCAAGATCTTGAAGATCGGCAAGGCACGCTCGGCAGACATGGAAATGAATCTGCTAAGCGCGACAACGCACCATGTCAAATGCCTGACATGCTTAACTGTCTTTGGTTCCTGAATCTACTCAATAGCCTTGATCTTACCGAGGCTTGCATCTATCCCGCCGTGGGACACAAGAAAACCAAGTAGCTTGCTGGAGGGAACGCCAAACACACTCTTCTCTGGATTCCGCTTCAAGTTGGTCTTGCATAGTTTCGCAAATGTCTCTTCTAAATCCTAGATGAGGGTTGATCTATCCTTGGTCTTGATCACAATATGATCCACATAGGCTTCAACATTCCTGTGCAGCTGTGACTCAAAAGCAATCTCGACTTCCCTTGCAAAAGTAGAGCCTACACTTTTCAACCCGAAAGGCCTACGCATGCAACAGTATTTGCCACATGGGGTGATGAATGAGGTCTTCTCTTCGTCTTCCTTGGACATAAAAATCTGATGGTACCCAGAATATGCATCCAAGAAAGAGAGCATGTGACACCCCGAGACCGACGCTCCAGAAGCCTTCAATATATTTCGTGATATCCGTGTGTTTCATTTTGCTTTCTCTATTTATTTCACATTGCATCATGTCATCATACCATCATGTCATTTAATTTTCAAACTCAACTAAATAAATTGCATGGATCTTCGATCCATTTAAATTGAGGGAATTCATATGATGATTTCTCTTTATAACATATCCTCCTAATAATTATGGAGCTATTATAATTATTCCATTAACGTGGAACTACCTTTGACACACTTGCAAAATAACCCCATGCCTCTTCTGCTTCAAGTTTCACCTCCAAACCTCGACAATGGTTCTTTCACCATTTATCAAGGCTCCTCCAAAAACCTCAACATTTTTCTACCTCCCAAACAGCCACTTCCATGTGTAACCCATTTGGATTTATTCAAATAAGTTTGAATTCAACTTCCTCCGCATGGCCACAGCTAATTTCCCTGGTTCAAGCTCATTTTTATGAGTCTGGGAAAATTAATTGTATTCCCAAATTCTATCTCTACTTTCCTTTCTTCTCCTTTTTCTTCTTTATTTTTCTATTTTGGAAAATAGAAGAAGAAGAGGGAAAGAGAACCAGCCCAACTGGGCCTCAGACCAGCCGCAGCTCACTACCTAAGCCCACCTAAGGCCCATCCCCGTCTATCTCAACCCTAGTCGGACCCGTGCACCCCTCATCTCGCTCGCTCCCTCATCCTTCCACTCTGCCGCCAGCCGCTCCTCCCTTCTCTCGCTCGATCTCTCTCCCTGCTCGACCGACCACCCCGCCCCGGACGTGAGCCCTCTCCTCGATCCCCCACAACACCACCTCACCGCTGTTCTCCCACGGCCGCGCCCCTGTGACCCCGCCTCCTTCCACCACGCCGGCGACCTCGCCAAGCGCATCGCCGCCGTCGCCTTCGCGTCTGCCAATGCCATCGCATCCCCTCGTCGGCTCTCCTCCGCATCCGCGCATCGCGCCTCCCGCTCTCCTGCCTGTGCCACCATCGCGCGCCCGCGACGTCGGACCTCCTTCCGCGCGCCATGGCCGCCCCAACCTCGACTCGCCGCCGTCGCCAACTTTTCCACCGCCCCAGGCGTGGTCTGCTCCTCCCCTCGCGTCTCCATCTCGCCGGAGCGGACCACCACCACCGCCGCCGCCAAGCTCCTCCCTCACCATCCCAACCCGGCGGGCGCGTCGTCGCTCACCTCCGGCCTCCGCACTGTCGGACCGTCGTTGCCTCATCATTGCAGGTCCCTTGGCCCTCCTCCTGCCCGAGTCCCCTGCATCAACCCAGGCCTCACCCCGCCTTCCTCACCTATGACCTCCTCTGTGCCGCCTTCCGCGTCTGCCTGCATCAAGCTTCCACCTCGGCGACCCTCGAGAAGTTTTGTCATGGCCGAGACCCCCCCACAAGACATTCCAGGGACACGCCAAGTTCATCTACGGACGCATCGGACGTCTATGAACCGTGTACAGCTATCGTTACACTTGGATTTGCCAAGTATCACGACGTTGATGACCCTCAAGTTTGACTATAGGGAACTGCCAAGTACCCTTACCGATGACACCAAACTTTGTATGACCACCGTCGTCGAGACCCTGAGTACCACGACGATCCCTGTAGAAGTGCACGCTCTAGCCAATGCAACCAAAAGACCGATATGATGGAAAAGACTAGGCAACACATTATACGTCAACACTCCCCCTCACGTGTGGCTTCCTCAGGCCTAAACATGGACCGAAAGTGGGCTACAAATTTAATTGCGCCAGCCGGGTCTTGAACTTGAGACCTCTTGGCTCCGATACCATGTAGAAGTGCATGCTCTAGCCAATGCAACCAAAAGACCGATCTGATGGAAGAGATTGGGCAGCACAATATATGTCAACAATCCCGATGGGTTCAGGTTTGTCAAATTCAACTACTTCCACAGCGCGTCGTGAATGACTACCGTAGTCGAAGGCCGTCGAGTACAACTACCGCAGCCGTGGATTAGAGAAGACAATATGTACCACTAATTCTACGGCGAGACGAGTACGACTACCGCCGACGTGAACGACTATGAAACGTGAATGGCTACTTCCCATGAGGCCTCGTGAATGACCACTTCCACTATGACCGTCCCGAGAACGTCTACTTCCTCTACATCTCATAGAACTCGAACCGCCCCGAAACACACGCTTCGAAGGTATAACCGCCGAGAATAACTTTCGAGAATGAATGCATGTTGTATGAGATGAACCCTATGTTTGCACCGTTACGATTGTTCGTTGCACGAAGCCCCTCTTTTGCCTTGCCGTTGACATGTGGGAACCCGGTAACCGGGATCACCCAACCATCTTGCTCCACTCGCTGACGCCGCCCTTCTTTTTCATCGGCATCTCGACGAGTTGTCGGATCACCGGAATGTTGCCGTGGCACTATTTCCGTTATCGTTGTCGTGGCACCCCTTTCGTTCCGCCATGGTGACCAAATGCTTTATATCATCTTCTTGTCAACTTTTAACTAAAATATCATATGACTTGACATCGCATCCTCATACATGTAAAGGAACACTTCAATGTTACTTGCATTTATTTTTCTCAAACGGCGAAGTCCTTGTTTCATACATCATATAGGCATGTTTGACTTGATGTATCTTTGTGCATGTTCAACCGTTTGGAGAGCATGATATGTCAAAATGTTCATCTCTTGATGCTCTACATGATGGTGTGCTTTGCATTAATGTTAGGGTGCATATTGATGTAATGCCCAGGATGGGACTATATCTCCTACGTGTCGAGGCACGACTTAAAGATATAAGCCCATTCTGGAATGATCGCAAGTTTGGTACCTTTGCACATCTCATGTAAAAATGGGGATGGAAAACTGAAAAGATAGTTGGCTTACACTCGCCACGTCACACAAATACATTACATGTTCAAACATCATTCAAATGAACATCACAGCCCATCCAAGGGTAAAGATCCAAATGACAAGATACCAAACATAACTTAAACCACAGGTCTAGATTGAATCCTAGTAGAAGCTCTACTGATCAACCGGATAGTTCACATATTAACAGGTACGCTCCTCGTCGTACTCCCAGTCTAGCTCAGTGCCATCGCCTGTGTAGCTCACCATCGTACCTGCATCTGGTGTGTTGAAGTAACTGTGAGCCACAGAGGACTCAGCAATCCCGTTCCTGGGTAACACGACTATTTAAGCCTTGGGTGAGGAGCAAGGCTGAAGAAAGAACAAGAGGTTGCAGTAGCACTAGCCTAGCTTACGTAAAAGAGAGCGAGAAGAGAAGGTGCCTCGGTCGAGAGATGATCACTAAGTGATCCTAAATAAAGCAAGTCAAACATAACCCCACCGTGTTCACTTCCTGAATCCCTTTCGGAAAATGACCGTCACGGTACACACGCTGGTAGTGTATTGGAACATGGTGTCAAGTTTTCTACAACCGGATATTAACAAGCTCCCATCTGCCACATAACCGCGAGCACGGCTTTCGAAAGTTCAAACCCTACATGGGTGTTCCAACTTGGCCCATGACAAGCCCACGATCCGCGGAGTCGCAACTCCAAGGTGGGAAGACCCGAGTATTCTCGGAATCCCGTGCTCAAGATACTCCGAACTAAGGTAAGGCTAATCCAGCAAATCCTCCCGGCGTGCCGACACCCTGACAATAGCCGCGCGTATCTAGTCTCAGGCTACGACCGGATGGGCGATTCTACAGGTTTATATCAATCCTCGAGTTTCCTCGTGGTGACCCCGCAGACTCCCCGTTTCGGACCAACACTCATGTGGAGCACTGGCCCGGGGTTGTTGATTAAGAACTTGGGTTTGCAAGACCCTATGCAAGTTTTATTAGTTATTAGGCGAATAGTACCAATGTTGGGACTTGCTGGAAAAGACTTAGCACTAAGCGGTTTATCGAGGGGGTCCCATAACCCCAACCGTGTGAGGAACGCATAATGAAGGAACATAACACCGGTTTATACGGTTCCTAGCGGCATGAGTGGAACAAATCACCAAGCAAAAGGCTTAGCCTTCCACCCATTACCAATATATAGATGATTTCATTTAATAACTAATATAGTGTGATATCCCAACAAGCTTCAACAAGAAGCAAGAATCTTCAATCTTCACCTTCAACTAACAATGCTATAAGAGGGGCTGAGCGAAGCCTACGTATAGCCAATCAATGGTTTGCATAGGTAGGGTTGTTAAACAGGTTCATGGTTACAATAGGAGGCTGACAGGAAAAACATGGGCATCGAGGCAAAACTATAGATCGAGACTTCTAGCAATAGGCAAAAATAGTAATGGTATCCGGGTTCGGTCATCTTGCCTGAAGAGTTGTCGATGGGATCGTAAGAGAGCTCCTCGTTCTCAACCTCGGTAGTAACCTCATTCTCCTACTCATACTCAGCTTCCAGCTCTACTCAACACAAACACGCAAGGCCCTAAATCAACAAGATGCAATGCGCACACAAAATATGCTGGATGCATGACTGATGCACAATGGGAGCACAAGGAGCATGACAATATGCGATCAAGCAAAATGCTTCAAAACATGATAGCAATAGGATATTATAAATCTACATGAAAAATCACACAAGTTTCATATAGGACTTGCTCAAATCGGAGCTACGGGCTAAAAGTTACACACAAAACAATAAACATGCGAAAGCTGAAAAATTACAGCCACATAGCAACTTCGGAGCAAAAAATAATTAAGCTACATCACTAAAACATCATGGCAAAGAGCATGAACACAAACTAGACATATCGTACAGCAAACAAATCCATTGGAGCATCCCCAAAGGAGCCATGGATCAATAGCAACAAGCTATGACATATTGAACTTGACAACAAAATCCTGACACCAGTAATTTGTTGCAACTTGGGAGCAAAAGTTAAATATGCTACAGCCACTCAAATAAGCATGTGAGAGCATGAATGGATAGCCAACAATATATACAACAAGGAATCATCAAGAGTCACCCCAAAACTATAATGGATTGGCCTAGAACAACAAGCAAACATGGCATCTGGACATTACAGATTCCAGACTTAGTGAAATTTCACTAAGTGTTAAAACAGCAGTTTCATCATGGCATCTTTGAGAGCAAGTTTAAGTCACCTCACAGCTAAACATGGCAAGTTGTAGGCACCACAGTAAAGTACACGTGATGGTGAATCCATAACATCTAAGCATGCATCGAGGAGACAAACACATCAATAGCAACGAGCTCCTCTACGAGGCATTTCGTAACAAGTTTAACAACTTAACAGCCACAGAGCACTTTGCAACGGAGATAAGCATGTCAAGATGAAATCTATCATACAAGCTAAAGCACCCAACATGTAGAGCATTTCATGATGAACACGTGGACATCTCATTTGCTTCATTTGGATAAGCATGCAAAAAGTTATCACATTGCAAAGATGGCATGAAAACAACTACTAACAGCAGTTTATAACAATATGCATTCTTGCAACAGATTTTTAAGCATCTAGATGAACTCAAACATGCATGGCACAATGGAACAAATTGTAGTACAAGTCTCCACGAACATTTCGACATATCATTCACTCAAATCGGGCCATCACACAAAAAGTTATCCACGTTTTAAAACTGCATCAGAGATCACAATTTCAGGGACTTAGAGAAAATCAACCTCCTCGGTCAAAGTCAAAGTCAACGCGGCGGCTGGTGGATCGGGTCCTGGCGGAGCGGATAGGGCAGCGCCCTCGGGCTAACGGGCCCCGCGGCCCGCTAGGGTTCGGCGGTAGAGACGGCAGATCGGGGGATCCTCCCGATCCCCGATCGGAGGTGGCGGCGGCCGGCTGGGCCTCGGCCCGGCTCGCACGGGAGGCGGAGGAGGCCGGCCCAGGTTGGCCTGGCGGGGCGAACTGTTGGCACGCAGAGGCGGCGGGCTTGCGCGCGGGGTCGGCCGGCCCAGCAGAGAGGCGGGGCGCTGGGCCTCGGCTCGGCCTGGGAGGCCCGGCAGACAAGGCAGATCCGGATCGGGGGCCTGGCTCCCCCTCGATCCGATCTGGTCGGCAGCGGCGGCTTGCCTCGAGCGGAGGGCGCCGGTGCGAGGGTGGCGTGGATCGGGAGGTGGCCGGAGATCGGCGGGGCGGCGCCGGCCGGCAGCGCAAGATGCCATGGCGGCGGCGGAGGAAGCAATTCCGTTCGGCGGGGTAGCTGGAGGGTGGCCGGTGAACCTCCGGCGAGGCGGCGGTGGTCTCCGGCGAGCTCCTCCGGCGGGGCTCCGGCGAGCTCCGGCCGGAGTGGAGGAAGGTGGTTGGAGGTAGGGGAAGATGGACTAGGGTTTTCTAGGGCAAAATTTGGGGGAAGGTGGAGCACAAGGAGCTAGGGTTGTCCAAATGAGGTGTGGTTTTTGGCCACGCGATCAGAATTGGATGGCCTAGATGAAGGAAGGGGTTTGGGCTGGTTTCGTGGGCTGTTGGAGGGGTTCCTTGGGCCTCAAAGTGGAGGTACTTTCAGCCCACGAGAATAACTGTTGGAGCACCAAACGAACTCCAAACGCGACGAGATTTGACAGGCGGGTTACACACACCAAAACAGCAACACACGACAAGTCTCGCGCCAAAACGGGAAACGTTACATGGCCAAACAACAAAGTAGGCCTCGGGGACGCCACGGACACGTGATGGAGCTCCGGAACTCGAAACGGACAACGGAAAGGAACGAGTGAGACCGGATGCAAACGACAACACAAATGCAATGCGATGCACATGACTACATGATATGAATGAATGCCACACACGCACACAACAAGACAACGAAAACCCGAAAAACGAAGAACCCGGAATGGAATTGATGAAGCCAGAGATATTATATATTGCCCAAAAGGGAAAGTATTACATCCGGGGCATTACAAACTCTCCTCCACTACAAAAAGATCTCGTCCCGAGATCTAGGACTAGAAAAAGGAAGGGTACTCGGAACGAAGATGATCTTCTCGTTCCCACGTAGCTTCTCGGTCGGTATGGTGTGACCACTTGACTTTCAATAATTTGATGGACTTGTTGCGGTCTTGCGCTCGGTTTCTTCGGGAATAGCAACAGGATGCTCTCGGTAAGACAAATCTTGTTGAAGATCAATCTCTTCAAACGGAATCATGCGTTCAGGAGTCTTGAAGCACTGGCGGAGTTGAGACACATGAAACACATCATGAACATTGGCGAAGTTGGAAGGGAGCTCAAGTTGATAGGCTAGATCGCCTCTTTTGCCAAGGATCTTGAAAGGCCCGACGTATCTAGGAGCAAGCTTTCCTTTGATACCGAATCTTTGGGTGCCTTTCATAGGAGAAACACGGAGATAAACATGATCCCCAATGTTGAAGGCCAAATCACGATGCTTGCCGTCATAGTAGCTCTTCTGACGCGACTGAGCGGCCTTGAGATTCTCACGTATGAGTTTGCACATTTCTTCGGCTTCTGAGATCAAGTCATTGCCAAGAAGTTGACGTTCACCAGTCTCGGACCAGTTGAGAGGGGTACGGCACTTTCTGCCATAGAGGATTTCAAACGGAGCTTTGCCAGCACTTGCTTGAAAGCTGTTGTTGTAAGAGAACTCGGCAAATGGAAGGCAATCTTCCCATTTCATGCCAAAAGATATGACACGGGCTCTAAGCATGTCTTCTAGAATCTGATTCACTCTCTCGACTTGACCACTAGTCTGAGGATGAAAAGCAGTGCTGAAACAAATCTTAGTGCCCATGGCGGACTGAAAGGAGTCCCAGAACTTTGAAGTGAACAAACTTCCATGGTCTGAGGAGATAACTTGAGGAATGCCATGTAAGGACACAATTCTGGAAGTGTACAACTCTGCCAATTGAGCAGCATTGATGGATTCTTTCACTGGAAGGAAGTGAGCAACTTTGGTAAGCTTGTCAATCACCACGAAGATAGAATCATTCCCTCTCTTGGACTTAGGAAAACCAGTGACGAAATCTGTAGGATCGAAAGTATGTCTAGAGGGGGGGTGATTAGACTACTTGACAATATAAAAAATCTGCCTTTTGATTATGCAAAGTTTTTGGCAGTTTCACAATTAAGATCAATTCAAGTATCACCCTACACATGCAATTCTAGAGTATAAGCAGCGGAAAGTAAATTGCACATGTAGTAAAGAGAGGTGGAGAAGATCAAACGCAGTTTGGAGACACGGAGATTTTTGTCGTGGTTCCGATAGGTGGTGCTATCGTACATCCACGTTGATGGAGACTTCAACCCACGGAGGGTAACGGCTGCGCGAGTCCACGGAGGGCTCCACCCACGAATGGTCCACGAAGAAGCAACCTTGTCTATTCCATCATGGCCTACGCCCACGGAGGACTAGCCTTACTCGGGGTAGATCTTCACAAAGTAGGCGATCTCCTTGCCCTTAGAAACTTCTTGGTTCAACTCCACATCTCAAAGACGGAGGCTCCCAAGCGACACCTAACCAATCTAGGAGGCACCACCCTCCAAAAGGTAATAGATGTTGTTGATGATGATGAACTCCTTGCTCTTGTGCTTCAAATGATAATCTCCCCAACACTCAACTCTCCTCACTGATATGGCTGTGGTGGAAGAAAGGATTGAGTGGAAAGCAACTTGGGAAGGCTAGAAATCAAGTTTCATATGGTAGGAATGGAATGACTTGATCTCAGCACAAGAGTAGGTGGTTCTCTTCTCAGAAAGTGTATAGTATGAGTGGTAGACTTTCTGATGGCTCTCTCCTCGAATGAAGAGGGGGTGGAGGGGTATATATAGCCTCCACACAAAATCCAACCGTTACACACATAATTGAGCAATCTCGGTGAGACCGAAGTGAAAACTCGGTCAGACCGAAAGTTCAAATATAGTGAATGTTGGGATTTTCGGTGGGACCGAAAATATCATCTCGGTGTGTCCGATGTGAGTCAAAGGTAGGAGCTTGTCATTCTCGGTGGGACCAAAATTAACAACTCGGATATTCCGATATGATGTCAATTGGTTACAGAAGGTTGGCAGTCCAGTTTCGGTGAGACCGAACTCAAAATCGGATGGACCAAAAAATTAGGGTTTGGAAGAATAGCTGAGGTGGTTCATCTCGGTGGGACTGAGTTTGCAGAATCGGTTTGTCCGAGATTACTTATGAGTGTGTTAAGTAGTGAAGAGTGCTGATAGTTGAGGGAGCTAGATCACTAAGCACTTGAGCAACCAGATCATCAACACAACCTCATCCCCTTTTAATAGTATTGGCTTTTCCTATGGACTCAATGTGATCTTTGATCACTAAACCAAAAATGGAGTCTTGAGCTTTTGCCAATGCTTGTCTTAGCATTTTGAGGGGTCCACTTCTTCAGACATTTCCATACCCATATCATCGAACTTCTCTGAAATGATTCTCAAGTAAATATTAGTTCAATGATATATATGTTGTTATTAATTACCAAAACCACCCGGGGATTAGTTGCACTTTCAATCTCCCCCTTTTTGGTAATTGATGACAACATATAGATCAAAGCTTCGACAAAAGATATAATCAATGAATAATATCGTCGCTTTGAGAAGTATGTGATAAACAAGAGCTCCCCCTAAATTTTTGCATTATTTAAAATTTGCGTTTGAATGCAAATGCACAACCGATTAGGATTATGGGTCACTCTTCCATGTCACATACATCTTGGTGGAGCGCACAAAATGATAGGAATGAATAACATGCACTCAATCACCAAGACAAGAGTAAATAGCCATACAATAAGGAATAGCATATGATAAGCATTAAGCACACATTAAAGCATAGTATGACCAAGCACTAATTAAGGTAGCATCAAACGTAGTAGCAAGCACACTGAAAGTTTCGAAAGACCAAAAGAAACCAATGTATCTCAAAGGAAACCGGCAAAAGAACGAAAGAGCACTCTCTCTCTCGAAGCCCTATGATCTATACAATTTCTCCCCCTTTGGCAACAAGTTACCAAAAAGTTCGAAAAGGTATAGAGCTAAGCGTCACTGCGGGCTCTGCTGGCGGCTCCCGTCTGGGTAGATGTCGGAGTAGAAATGACGGCATCGGCGAAGACTTCTGTTGATGTCTGCGCTAGAGGAGTGGATGCTGGAGCTGGAGTAACTGCTGGAGCTGTGGCTGGTGCTGAAGTGGTACCCCTAGAGTCAGTCACTGGGATAGCTGCAGATCTGGATCCTCTGGGAACCTGAGCAGTCTGGCGATGAGAGTCCTGGACTAGATCATCCTGCATGAGCTCTGCTCTCTCCTGCCTTGCTTCCTCCATGTCTGCCTCAAGCTTGTTGACGGACACCTGAATCTCTGTCAGCTTCACGTCCAGAGCGTGGATCTTGTCCTCAACAATCCTCTCTAGGCTTTCCTGAGATTGCTCAATGTTGGCCAGGCGTTGTTCAATCCTCTGGGTAGCTTCAAGAATCTGCTCTCCGAAGCTCTTTGGTTTAGCTGCTGCTGCTGCTGCCTATTTGTCAGCTTTAGCTTTCTTCGCAGCTTCGATTTTGGCTTGTCCTTCAACTGAGGTTGGATCCTCCTCATCCATCACAACTACGTTGTCCTCATGCTCTGGCTGCAGTGGCAAGTGCTTCCTATCCAACATGAATTTGCCCGTGCCAAACTTGGCATTGATGAGCATCTGAATCTGCGGGGCAAACCCACATGACCTCTTCTGGTCAGCTGCAGTCCTCTTAATGGTCTCTACCATTAAGTCCATCACCTTGAAAGGTGCCTTCTCATCGAGAATGTGCAGCATGTTGATACAATAGCCTCGAATCATGCGGTGGTCTCCAGACTTGGGCATCAAGGTATGCCTCAAAATAGTGTTAGTGGTGGTCAGACCTGCCTGGAGATAGTACACTGAGCCAAGCTTCCACCCTTCCAAATCAGCAGCGGGGATCTCCTTGTACATGTTCTTCATGGAATCATGACTCTTCTTAGGAATCCCATAGACATCAATGTCGTCCTCTCTCTGCACTGGAGCATTCAGAAGTTCTGCCCATTCTTCAACAGACGAAGAAAACCTTTGACCTTCAGTCATCCAGGTGATCTTGCCATCAGGATAGAAGTGGGCTGTGGCGTAGAACTGCATGATCATCTCGTCATTCCAAGCTGTCAGCTCTTGACCCACAAAATCAGCAACTCCACATGCAGTAAAGCTCTCATGCACATGGGGAAAGAAGTCTCGGTGCTCTTCACTGTCAATGTACTTCCAGTCAACATACCTGGTGTCAGCAACAATAGGCTTCTTATCCATCAGCACGGTCTCATAGAAGTCCTGCTGCTCTCTGGTGTGGAATCTGGGGTCCACAGCAGTCCTTCTCCTCACAGCATATGGATCAGACTGTCTCCATAGCCTGAGACCTTTATCCTTCCTTGCCTTCATGTCCTCAGCTTGAGGATGAGCATCATTGTGGAGTGGCAACTTAGGACGGAGCTTACGCAACACATGCTCTTCATCTGACTCAGACGGTGGCATCTCACCTTTGTTCTTCTCAGAAGCTGGAATGCTCCTGGTTGTTCTCTTGGGCTTGGCTGGAGCTGCCTTGGCTTGAGCAGGCTTCTTGGGCTTAGAAGAGGCTTGAGCCCTAATAGCATCACCCATGAACTTAGCTTTCTGAGGAGGAGGCTGGGGTGCATCTTCTTCTTCTTCTTCAGCAGCTGCATCAACTTGAGGTTCAGCATATACTACCCTCTTCCTCTTGGAAGTTTTCTTCACCTTACTTGGAGCTGGCTCTTCCAAGTCTAGCTTCTTTGCAACAGCTGATTGCTTTACCTTGCTTGTGCCTTTCCTCGACTGCTGCCCTTGGTGCTGTTTCGCAACAACATTCCTCTTGGGCTTGGAGGTAACTTCCTCAGCAACGAAGTCAGAGTCCTCATCATCAGAATTTCTCTTCTTTCTGGTTCTGGTGGCTGCAGGAGGCAAACCACTAGGGGTGCTCCTCTCACCATCATCACTGGAACTGCTAGCCTCAGGACTGGTATCTGCCTCTGGAATCTCTGCAAACGGTGATTCAGACCTGTTCTGGCTGTCACTGACATCTGACATGGCTGACAACCTGTGAAAAGATAAGGTATAGGCAGAGTAGAAGAGTTATCACAACTGCAGAGGTTTTTGCAAAAAAAAAATGAGTTCAAGTCTTAGTTTTGAGTTTTCACAGAATGCATTTCGGTCAAACCGATTTTAAGTTTCGGTGAATCCGAAGTGTATACAGAGGCCTACACACCACTTTCGGTCAGACCGAAATGGGTTTCGGTCCTACCGAAACACTAGGGTTTCACTGAAGCTAAGTTTCGGTCACACCGATTTGCACAACTCGGTTAGACCGAATGGTGCAGTGCAATGGCCAGAGGCCAAATCGGTCATTCCGAGTTTCAAAATCGGCTTCACCGAGATGTGTTCCGTGGAAACCTAAACCTAAGAATTTCGCTCGAAACTAGAGGATCTGATCTGATGTTTAGGGAATATCTCAAACGTGGATAGATTCATGGCAAACCAATCGTGCAAGAATCAGATGGGGAGCACGAAAGGGATCGGGACTCACCCTAACTTGGTGGAGTCCCTCTACGGCGGCAACGGCGCGGAGAGGATTACCGTTGACGGCGGCGGAGACCTGCGGCGAGGGCGCACAGGCGACGACGGCGACGATCCGAAGACCAGGGCGACGGCAGCAGGGGACTTGGGGGCGAAGCGGTTTTAAGAGTTAAATCGCGCGCAGCCCTCAGGTATATATATCCCCATACTGTCGGTGGGACCGAGTTGAAAAACTCGGTGACACCGAAATGGCTAACTGCTGTGCAGTTATTCATATCGGTCACGCCGAGATTTTAAACTCGGTTTCACCGAGATGAAACCTAGATCAGTCTAAGCGTTTCGGTTGGACCGAGATGGAAAAGCCGGTCAGACCGAAATGGACTTAGAAGGTTTTGGAGGTCAGCCTTAGACGGATCGGTGGCTCCGAGTGCTCCTCACTCGGAGAGTCCGAAAATGACTTGTTCAAAGTTGTGATATGAGCATGAATAGAAATTGAGACAAGAAAGCATAGATAGCTAGGGAAAGTGCTTAGGCATTCTTGTCCATCCATTTGGCCAGAAAAATCAAAACAATCAAAACAACAAATGGATGTCCTTGAATGGATAAAATCATGCATTCAACATGCTCACACAATAAGATAGCAACTGAAATATGTGTCAAACATGCACAATCAATACTCTAGCTACTAGCACAAAATTTGTCGATGACTAGGTCATCTATATATGAGTATTTTGACTTAGGAGCCAAATGAGAACATTTGATCATAGGTCATACTCATCGTTTAAGCACAAGTGGGGTTACCACTTTTACATAAAGCATTTATGTGTTCACATCATTTGGAGATGCTTTAGCTCAATTTTTAGAGCAAAGCTCCCCCTAGATGTGAGAACCCCTTTTAAAGGGTCAAAATAACCTTGGGTTGTCGTAGAAGACTTCATGTAGATGTTGAAGATGTGGATGCTCAATGTTGATATACATCATCAAGAGTTGGGAGCTATCCTTTGGATTAGGGCACTTTCAATACCTACATGGGTTAGTCCCACAAGGAACAAACAAGAATATCCATAGACATAGATTGAAGTACACAAAAGATGATGTCCATGAAAGCAATGATTACCTTGTCCCTTGACTTACCAACAAGAGGGTTTGTGACTCCATGAACTAGTGCATGATGTGGAAGTTGATTGCACAAGTTCTTGCCAAAATGAATATGAGTGAAGTTTGTTGGCGGAGTCACCCTCAAGAACCTTCTAGTTCTTCTTCTTTGGGATCCACATCATCTTGATGGGAATCCTTCGGGTTATAGTTGAGTTTGACGAAGTAGAACTTGATGTGTCCTTGGGAACCCACTTGACCATGGCTTGAGGTGCTTCAATGAATGCATCAATCTCCTCTTGAAGCTTGTCCTTGGCCTTTAGCTTGTGGTCTTGTGGTAGAAGGTCATCTTGAGATTGTTCCACATTGGAAGAAGTAGGATCATACTTCTCCTTTTGTGAAACAAACTGTAGAGTAGGGTATTGACCTTCTTCCCACTCAACACCTTCGGCGTTGAACTTTCGCTCAAAACCAATCCCTTGATTCTTCCGGTGCCTTCCTTGTTTGCGAACAATCTCCTCAAAGTTCTTGCTTTCGGCAAGACTCTTGTAGACACCTTTCTCTATGATTTCCTTCAATAAGCTATTTTCTTGCTCAAGTGTAACTTGGCTTGAAACATTGTTAGTGGAATCAAGAGAACTACTAGAAGCAACAATATTGGTTTTAACATGGTTATTGTTACTACTAGAGGAAGAATTTTTCTTATGCTTGTCATGTTTAGTCTTAATAGGTGGCAAGAAATTAGACAAGAGAAGTCGTTTGGCAAGATATGAAGAACTCTTCTTTCGAAGATCGTCATTGATCGCTTTTAGAAACTCATGTTCTTGCTCTAGAGTGAGCTTCTCGAAGCGTAGCTTCTCATGAGATCTTAGGAGCTCTCTATGATCTTCTTGAGTTGTTTCATGAGCTAACTTAAGAGTGTTTAGTTGTTTAGTTAGACGCTCAATCTCCTTCATAGCATTGTCATTCGACTCTTCTCGACTATAAAGACTACTAGCATTTTCATCATTACTAAGCTCACTAGATTTATCATGCAAGAGCTCATCTTCACCAAGCAAGTCATCCTCATCACTATCAAAGTCAATGAATTTAGGGTGTGTTACCTTGGGGCCTTTAGCCATGAAGCATCTTCCAATTCCCTCATTTGGTGACTCAAATAAGTCGTAGGAGTTGGAGTTGGAGGATACGAGTGCAAGTCCGGCAACACCTTCATCTTGACTGTACTCGGAGTCGGAGTGATAGCTTCCATCGGATTGATTGTCGGAGTCGGAGCCGGAGACCCATTCACCTACATGAGCTTGATGTCTTCTTCTTGTGTAGCTCCTTGATGACTTGTCTTTCCTCTCCGAATCCTTGCTTCTCCGAGAGGGTCTTCGTTCATAACGATCATCTCTACTCCTTCTCTCTCTCCGAGGTGACTCATCTCTTGCTCTTCTTCTTGGAGATTCTTCTCTTCTCTTGTGGGGAGCCGTACACTCATTTGAGAAGTGTCCGGGTCTTCCACAATTGTAGCAGTTTCGATCACGACTAGAAGATCTCTTTTCATCATATGATCTAGACTTTGAGCTTCTTTCTTTGCCTCTATTCTTGTAGAACTTGTTGAAGTTCTTAACCATTAGGCTTATCTCTTCATTGGAAATTAGCTTGTCACTTGCAGTAGTAGGAGCATCACTTGTAGCTTTGTAGGCACCACTTTACTTGTTGTGAAGCTCTTCCTTATCCTTAAGTGTCATCTCATGAGCAACAATTCTTCCAATGACTTCAGTTGGCTTGAGAGTCTTGTAGTTTGGCATCATTTGGATCAAAGTGCACACGGTGTCATACTTTCCATCCAAAGCTCTTAGAATCTTCTTGATGATGAATCGGTCGGTCATTTCTTCGCTTCCTAAGCCGGCAATCTCATTTGTGATGAGAGCAAGCCTAGAGTACATTTCAGCGACTCCTTCACCATCCTTCATCTTGAACTTGTCAAGTTGACCTTGAAGAATATCTAACTTTGATTCCTTCACAGATTCAGTACCTTCGTGCATTTCAACCAAAGTATCCCAAATCTCTTTAGCATTCTCAAGACGGCTGATTTTGTTGAACTCCTCGGGACACAAAGCATTGAAGAGAATGTCACAAGCTTGAGCATTGTTTTGCAACATCCGCAACTCTTCCGGTGTAGCTTCGCGATCCAGAACTTTTCCTTCTTGGAAGAAATCACCTTGCATACCAACACAAATAATGCCCCATGAGGCTGGGTTATGACCAAGAATATGCATTTTCATTTTATGCTTCCAACTAGCAAAATTTGTACCATCAAAGTAAGGACCTCTACGATAATTACCCTCACTAGACGCCATACTCTCCTAGGTTGTGAAACCAAGCTTATGGAGTCCAATGCAATGGAAACCAAAACAATGGAGACCAAAGCTCTGATACCACTTGTAGGATTGAAAGTATGTCTAGAGGGGGGGGTGATTAGACTACTTGACAATATAAAAAATCTGCCTTTTGATTATGCAATGTTTTTGGCAGTTTCACAATTAAGATCAATTCAAGTATCACCCTACACATGCAATTCTAGAGTATAAGCAGCGGAAAGTAAATTGCACATGTAGTAAAGAGAGGTGGAGAAGATCAAACGCAGTTTGGAGACACGGAGATTTTTGTCGTGGTTCCGATAGGTGGTGCTATCGTACATCCACGTTGATGGAGACTTCAACCCACGGAGGGTAACGGCTGCGCGAGTCCACGGAGGGCTCCACCCACGAAGGGTCCACGAAGAAGCAACCTTGTCTATTCCATCATGGCCTACGCCCACGGAGGACTAGCCTTACTCGGGGTAGATCTTCACGAAGTAGGCGATCTCCTTGCCCTTACAAACTTCTTGGTTCAACTCCACATCTCAAAGACGGAGGCTCCCAAGCGACACCTAACCAATCTAGGAGGCACCACCCTCCAAAAGGTAATAGATGTTGTTGATGATGATGAACTCCTTGCTCTTGTGCTTCAAATGATAATCTCCCCAACACTCAACTCTCCTCACTGATATGGCTGTGGTGGAAGAAAGGATCGAGTGGAAAGCAACTTGGGAAGGCTAGAAATCAAGTTTCATATGGTAGGAATGGAATGACTTGATCTCAGCACAAGGGTAGGTGGTTCTCTTCTCAGAAAGTGTATAGTAGGAGTGGTAGACTTTCTGATGGCTCTCTCCTCGAATGAAGAGGGGGTGGAGGGGTATATATAGCCTCCACACAAAATCCAACCGTTACACACATAATTGAGCAATCTCGGTGAGACCGAAGTGAAAACTCGGTCAGACTGAAAGTTCAAATATAGTGAACGTTGGGATTTTCGGTGGGACCGAAAATATCATCTCGGTGTGTCCGATGTGAGTCAAAGGTAGGAGCTTGCCATTCTCGGTGGGACCGAAATTAACAACTCGGATATTCCGATATGATGTCAATTGGTTACAGAAGGTTGGCAGTCCAGTTTCGGTGAGACCGAACTCAAAATCGGATAGACCGAAAAATTAGGGTTTGGAAGAATAGCTGAGGTGGTTCATCTCGGTGGGACTGAGTTTGCAGAATCGGTTTGTCCGAGATTACTTATGAGTGTGTTAAGTAGTGAAGAGTGCTGATAGTTGAGGGAGCTAGATCACTAAGCACTTGAGCAACCAGATCATCAACACAACCTCATCCCCTTTTAATAGTATTGGCTTTTCCTATGGACTCAATGTGATCTTTGATCACTAAACCAAAAATGAAGTCTTGAGCTTTTGCCAATGCTTGTCTTAGCATTTTGAGGGGTCCACTTCTTCAGACATTTCCATACCCATATCATCGAACTTCTCTGAAATGATTCTCAAGTAAATATTAGTTCAATGATATATATGTTGTTATTAATTACCAAAACCACCCGAGGATTAGTTGCACTTTCAAAATCCATTTCAATGTGGTCGAATTTCCACTCGGGAATAGGAAGAGGTTGGAGAAGACCGGCTGGATGTTGATGCTCTGCCTTCACTCTTCTGTAGACATCACATTCATTCACAAATTGGGCAATTTCCCTTTTCATGCGTGTCCACCAGTAAGATTGCTTGAGGTATTGGTACATCTTGGAACTGCCAGGATGAATGGAAAGGAGGGAATCATGTGCTTCTTCCATTATGAGCTTCCTGAGATCACCTTTTGGAACCACGAGTCTGTCCTCGAAGAACAAGGTATCTCTCTCATCAACGCGATAGCACTTGTATTTAGGAGTACCCTTTGCAATACCATGTTTCACTTTCTGCACCATAGCATCACTGAGTTGGGCCTCACGGACCTGATCTTCCAAGGTAGGAGCAACTTCAAGATTTGCAAGAAAACCTTGCGGAACAACTTGGAGGTTGCGTTTCCTGAATGCTTCACAAAGCTCTGGCTGGAACGGCTTGATAAGAAGGCTGTTGCAATATGCCTTTCTGCTCAAAGCATCTGCAATCACATCCGCCTTGCAAGGAGTGTATTCGATGCTGGGATCATACTCTTGAATCATTTCAAACCAACGAGTCTGGCGGAGGTTCAGATTCGGCTGTGTGAAGATGTACTTCAAGCTCTTGTGATCGGTGAAGATGTCGACTTTTCTGCCCAACAGAAGGTGTCTCCACGTAATCAAAGCATGTACCACAGCTGCTAGTTCAAGATCATGTGTGGGGTAGTTCTTCTCACTTGGCTTCAGCTGACGAGAAGTGTATGCCAAAATTCTCTTGTCCTGCATAAGCACACCACCAAGTCCTTGAAGAGAAGCATCACAGAATACTTCATAGGGCTTGGACTCATCTGGAGGAGTAAGAACTGGAGCAGAGACGAGCTTTTCTTTGAGAGTTTTGAATGCCACTTCACAATCTGGAGACCAGTAGTACTTGACATTCTTCTGCAGCAAGTTGGAAAGAGGCTTGGCAATCTTGGAGAAGTTCTCAACGAACCTTCTGCAATAGCTGCCAAGACCAAGGAAGCTTCGGAGTTGCTTGGCGTTCTGAGGAGCTTCCCAGTTGACAATTGCTTCAAATTTCTTGGGGTTCACCGCAATACCGTCAGCGAAGATGATATGGCCCAGATACAAGACCTTATCGAGCCAGAATTCGCTTTTGGAGAACTTGGCATAGAACTTATGTTCACGGAGTCTGTCGAGAACGAGACGGAGGTGCTTTTCGTGATCTTCTTCATTCTTGGAAAATACCAAAATGTCATCCAGATACACAAGCACAAACTCGCCAGTGTAGGGGTTCAAAATGTATTTCATCATTCTCGAGAAGGTAGGTGGAGCATTAGCGAGACCAAAGGACATGACTGTATACTCATATGAGCCGTAGCTCGATTTGAAGACAGTCTTGGGGATGTCTTCCTCGTGAATGCAAATTTGGTGATAGCCCATTCGGAGATCGATCTTAGAGAACACTTTAGCTCCTTTGAGCTGCTCGAACAGTTCGTTGATGTTGGGGAGCGTATACTTGTTCTTTATTGTCTTCTTATTCAATGGCTGGTAATCAACGCAGAGGCGCTCCGTTCCATCCTTCTTCTTGACAAATAAGACACCACAGCCCCAAGGAGACGTACTAGACCTGATCAGACCCATACGCTCCTGTTCATCAAGATGCTTCTTCAATTCCTTCAATTCTTTGGGAGAGAGCTTGTACGGACGCCGGCATGCTGGCTCAGTACCCGGCTCGAGTTCAATGACGAATTCCACTTGACGGTGTGGAGGCATGCCTGGAAGTTCTTCAGGAAAGACGTCTTGGTATTCGTTAACCACCGGAATTTGAGATATGGCATTCATTTCGCCCTTGTCATTGAGAGAGAAAAGCCTCATTGTGTTATCCCTGGAGGCGAAGATAATCACATCACCATCGGAATGAGTAATCTTGACTTCCTTCTGTGCACAGTCAATTTGAGCATCATGCTGAGAAAGCCAGTCCATTCCGAGGATAAGGTCAATGTCAGAATTGCCGAGAACCACCGGTTTAGCCAGAAAGCGATAATCACCCATGCGAATAGATACATCCGGATCATAGCCACTAGAAGTCATAATCCTGCCCGGAGAAACAACTTGCAACTTCCGAGGAAAATTTGAAGTGACAACATTGTGCTTGGATGCAAATGGATATGACATGAAAGAACATGAAGCACCCGAATCAAACAACACTTTAGCAGGAAAAGAGTTAACTGGAAGGTTACCCAAAATCACATCAGAAGAATTCTCCGCTTGCGCTGCATTCATCAGATTCACCCTTGCTGCCTTAGGATCATGCTTGACAATAGCCGAACTGACAGGTGGAGGAGGCGGAAGGCGCCTTGGGTTGTTGCACTTGTTGGAATAATGACCCTTCTGGCCACACTTGTAGCAAGTCACCTTAGAAAGAGGACGAGTAGGAGGAACACTTGGTCTTGGAGCTTGGAACTGCGACTTGGACTGCTTGTTGGAGTTGGGTGGGTGGGAGAAACCACGACCACCAGCATTCTTGTTGTTGTTGTTGTTGTTGTTTTTGTAAGGAGCTCGGATCACAAGAGGAGGAGGAAGCCAAAATTTATGTTGCCTCGCGACGACTTGAGAAGATGAGGAGGAGTGAACGGCATCTCGAATCCTCTTTTTAGATGCCTCCATCTTGAGCTGGGCTGCCTCTTGCTTAAGCGCCATGTTATAGAATTTTTCAAACTCATCAGGCTCGAACAAGGTGAGAGCAAGTTGAAGTTCATCTTTCAGACCTCCACGGAACTGATAGATTTTGCTCTTGGCATCTGGTATGTCTTGCTTAGCATAGCGGGCAAGATTTTGGAACTTGACATTATACTGGTAGACAGTCATTGAGCCCTGCTTCAGGTTGCGGAATTGCTCACGCATACCCTCGATGACACTTGTTGGAATGTGGTGAGAGCAAAAGTCCTAGCAGAAATCATCCTAAGAGATCACACGCCCTTCTCTGGAGTCTTTGTACTGCTGCCACCAGTCAGCTGCTTGGTCCTTGAGTTGGAAGGCTGCAAACTTCACATAGTCCTCTTCCCTTACGTTACTGCACTCAAAATGCTTCTTGATATCGGTTATCCAATCTTCATCATCGAGAGGGTCGACACAATAACTGAAAGCCTTTGGTTGATTAGCCAAGAACTGGTTGAGAGTAGCATGGTGCTGTTGGTTGAAGAAATTGCCTTGGTTCCCTAGAGCACCCTGATTTGCTTGATTTGCTTGCATCTGCTGCATCATCTGCATCAACATCTGGTTGTTCTGCTTCGTAGTTTGCATAATCGCTCTCCAAACCTCAGACTGAGGAGGAGGGGAAGGAGGACGATCTGGAACCTCTTCACCCTCTGGGTTAGCGTTGGGAACCCGTTTCGGAGCCATCCTGAAAGAGATGACCACGAATCAGCAATTTGATTGAAAGAAGGTATAAGCTGAAACAACGGATAGAAATGCAACATAGTCTTCACAAGAATCATTCGAACAAGAGGAACGAATGAAATTCTCAGTTTAATGATAACAACAATCTTCACGAGAAGCCACATAGGGGATAAAAGGTAAAATAAGAAAAACACAAGTTACAGATGGAACAAACACAAGATAGGAGCTTCGTTCTGACATCTTTGTGCAGCAAGCTTATGAACGCGTTACGAAAGGGTTTTGCAATCCCCGGATCAGCATAGCCAAGGACCCTTTAAGATGCAACTCCCGATCGGAACATCGGCCATAATACCACTTCACTCAATGTAGAACCCCGAACTCGCTAACCTACATTCGTTGGAAGAATGCCTACGATCTACTGGATAAACACACCTATTAACTTCCGAAAGTTTCCAGTTATGCAATCAGGTGTTGGGGATACAGGGGAAGCACCGCGCAATCAACTCTAAACCTACATCCAGCTGTATCCATCCTTCAACACATAACCAGTCTTTCTCGGAAACCGTCTACCTCGGACCTTCGAAAAGCATCCACTATACAAAGCTATGGCAGTACTCCCGAACTACCTCCCCAGTACTGGTTGATGTCGGGGTTATCTTGCCACTAACCGTATAGGAGAGATTTTCGATGTCGGCCGTCTTAAGTATTTAGTACTGTCGCGATATGCTTGTGACGACAATACCCCGAAGGTCAACTCCTCGGGACACTGCCACAACCCCTAATGTCAGTAGGCATCGAGAACAATATTCTCGTCACAAGGACATCGAAACAATCCAACAATACTCACGAGATTCCTAAAAAAAATTGGTGCAATTTTTGAAAGTAGAAGAGGCAAGAGTAGACGTCAGGAGTCCTCACCAGAATGAAAGGGGATGAGGAGCAAAGAAATCCTACTCTCTGATATAAATATAGGACTCAAAACTTTTTCAGTGTGTGCCTAGACTCGACCGTCAACGATTCGATCAATCAGTGGGGCCTTCTAGGTCGGAGAAGGCTCTGATACCAACTTGTAATGCCCAGGATGGGACTATATCTCCTACATGTCGAGGCACGACTTAAAGATATAAGCCCATTCTGGAATGATCACAAGTTTGGTACCTTTGCACATCTCATGTAAAAATGGGGATGGAAAACTGAAAAGATAGTTGGCTTACACTCGCCACGTCACACAAATACATTACATGTTCAAACATCATTCAAATGAACATCATAGCCCATCTAAGAGTAAAGATCCAAATGACAAGATACCAAACATAACTTAAACCACAGGTCTAGATCGAATCCTAGTAGAAGCTCTACTGATCAACCGGATAGTTCACATAGTAACGGCTACACTCCTCGTTGTACTCCCAGTCTAGCTCAGTGCCATCGCCTGTGTAGCTCACCATCGTACCTGCATCTTGTGTGTTGAAGTAACTGTGAGCCACAGAGGAGTCAGCAATCCCGTTCCCGAGTAACACGAGTATTTAAGCCTTGGGTGAGGAGCAAGGCTGAAGAAAGAACAAGAGGTTGCAGCAGCACTAGCCTAGCTTACGTAAAAGAGAGCGAGAAGAGAAGGTGCCTCGGTCGAGAGATGATCACTAAGTGATCCTAACTAAAGCAAGTCAAACATAACCCCACCGTGTTCACTTCCCGAATCCCTTTCGGAAAATGACCGTCACGGTACACACGCTGGTAGTGTATTGGAACATGGTGTCAAGTTTTCTACAACCGGATATTAACAAGCTCCCATCTGCCACATAACCACGGGCATGGCTTTCGAAAGTTCAAACCCTGCAGGGGTGTTCCGACTTGGCCCATGACAAGCCCACGATTCGCGGAGTCACAACTCCAAGGTGGGAAGACCCGAGTATTCTCGGAATCCCGTGCTCAAGATACTCCGAACTAAGGTAAGGCTAATCCAGCAAATCCTCCCGGCGTGCCGACACCCTGACAATAGCCGCACGTATCTAGTCTCAGGCCACGACGGGATGGGCGATTCTACAGGTTTATATCAATCCTCGAGTTTCCTCGTGGTGACCCCGCAGACTCCCCGTTTCGGACCAACACTCATGTGGAGCATTGGCCCGGGGTTGTTGATTAAGAACTCGGGTTTGCAAGAACCTATGGAAGTTTTATTAGTTATTAGGCGAATAGTAGCAATGTTGGGACTTGTTGGAAAAGACTTAGCACTTAGCGGTTTATCGAGGGGGTCCCATAACCCCAACCGTGTGAGGAACGCATAATCAAGGAACATAACACCGGTTTATACGGTTCCTAGCGGCATGAGTGGAACAAATCACCAAACCAAAAGCTTAGCCTTCCACCCATTACCAATATATAGATGATTTCATTTAATAATTAATATAGTGTGATATCCCAACAAGCTTCAACAAGAAGCAAGAATCTTCAATCTTCACCTGCAACTAACAATGCTATAAGAGGGGCTGAGCGAAGCCTACGTATAGCCAATCAATGGTTTGCATAGGTAGGGTGGTTAAACAGATTCATGGTTACAATAGGAGGCTGACAGGAAAAACATGGGCATCGAGGCAAAACTATAGATCGAGACTTCTAGCAATAGGCAAAAATAGTAATGGTATCCGGGTTCGGTCATCTTGCCTGAAGAGTTGTCGATGGGATCGTAAGAGAGCTCCTCGTTCTCAATCTCGGTAGTAACCTCGTTCTCGTACTCGTACTCAGCTTCCGGCTCTACTCAACACAAACACGCAAGGCACGAAATCAACAAGATGCAATGCGCACACAAAATATGTTGGATGCATGACTGAAGCACTATGGGAGCACAAGGAGCATGACAATATGCGATCAAGAAAAATGCTTCAAAACATGATAACAATAGGATATTATAAATCTACATGAAAAATCACACAAGTTTCATATAGGACTTGCTCAAATCGGAGCTACGGGCTAAAAGTTACACACAAGACAATAAACATGCGAAAGCTGAAAAATTACAGCCACATAGCAACTTCGGAGCAAGAAATAATTAAGCTACAGCACTCAAACATCATGGCAAAGAGCATGGACACAAACTAGACATATCCTACAGCAAACAAATCCATTGGAGCATCCCCAAAGGAGCCATGGATCAATAGCAACAAGCTATGACATATTGAACTTGACAACAAAATCCTGACAGCAGTAATTTGTTGCAACTTGGGAGCAAAAGTTAAATATGCTACAGCCACTCAAATAAGCATGTGAGAGCATGAATGGATAGCTAACAATATATACAACAAGGAATCATCAAGAGTCACCCCAAAACTATCATGGATTGGCCTAGAACAACAAGCAAACATGGCATCTGGACATTACAGATTCCAGACTTTGTGAAATTTCACTAAGTGTTGAAACAGCAGTTTCATCATGGCATCTTTGAGAGCAAGTTTAAGTCACCTCAAAGCTAAACATGGCAAGTGGTAAGCACCACAGTAAAGTACACATGATGGTGAATCCAAAACATCTAAGCATGCATCGAGGGGACAAACACATCAATAGCAACGAGCTCCTCTACGAGGCATTTCGTAACAAGTTTAACAACTTAACAGCCACAGAGCACTTTGCAACAGAGATAAGCATGTCAAGATGAAATCTATCATGCAAGCTAAAGCACCCAACATGTAGAGCATTTCATGACGAACACGTGGACTTCTCATTTGCTTCATTTGGATAAGCATGCAAAAAGTTATCACATTGCAAAGATGGCATGAAAACAACTACTAACAGCAGTTTATAACAATATGCACTTTTGCAACAGATTTTTAAGCATCTAGATGAAATCAAACATGCATGGCACAATGGAACAAATTGTAGTACAAGTCTTCACGAACATTTTGACATATCATTCACTCAAATCGGACCATCACACAAAAAGTTATCCACGTTTTAAAACTGCATCAGAGATCACAATTTCAGGGACTTAGAGAAAATCAACCTCCTCGGTCAAAGTCAAAGTCAACGCGGCGGCTGGTGGATCGGGTCCTGGCGGAGCGGATAGGGCGGCGCCCTCGGGCTAACGGGCCGCGCGGCCCGCTAGGGTTCGGCGGTGGAGACGGCAGATCGGGGGATCCTCCCGATCCCCGATCGGAGATGGCGGCGGCTGGCTGGGCCTCGGCCCGGCTCGCGCGGGAGGCGGAGGAGGCCGGCCCAGGTTGGCCTGGCGGGGCGGACTACTGGCACGCAGAGGCGGCGGGCTTGCGCGCGGGGTCGGCCGGCCCAGCAGAGAGGCGGGGCGTTGGGCCTTGGCTCGGCCTGGGAGGCCCGGCAGACAGGGCAGATCCGGATCGGGGGCCTGGCTCCCCCTTGATCCGATCTGGTCGGCAGCGGCGGCTGGCCTCGAGCGGAGGGCGCCGGCACGAGGGTGGTGTGGATCGGAGGTGGCCGGAGATCGGCGGGGCGGCGCTGGCCGGCGGCGCAAGATGCCGGGGCGGCGGCGGAGGAAGCAGCTCCGGGCGGCGGGGTAGCTGGAGGGCGGCCGGTGGACCTCCGGCGAGGCGGCGGTGGTCTCCGGCGAGCTCCTCCAGCGGGGCTCCGGCGAGCTCCGGCCGGAGTGGAGGAAGGTGGCTGGAGGTAGGAGAAGATGGACTAGGGTTTTCTAGGGCAAAATTTGGGGGAAGGTGTACAAATATATAGGCACAAGGAGCTAGGGTTGTCCAAATGAGGTGTGGTTTTCGGCCACGCGATCAGAATTGGATGGCCTAGATGAAGGGAGGGGTTTGGGCTGGTTTGGTGGGCTGTTGGAGGGGTTCCTTGGGCCTCAAAGTGGAGGTACTTTCAGCCCACGAGAATAACTATTGGAGCACTAAACGAACTCCAAACGCGATGAGATTTGACAGGCGGGTTACACACACCAAAACAACAACACACGACAAGTCTCGCGCCAAACGGGAAACGTTACACGGCCAAACACCAAAGTAGGCCTCGGGGACGCCACGGACACGTGAGGGAGCTCCGGAACTCGAAATGGACAACAGAAAGGAACGAGTGGGACCGGATGCAAACGACAACACAAATGCAATGTGATACACATGACTACATTATATGAATGAATGCCACACACGCACACAACAAGACAACAAAAACCCGAAAGACGAAGAACCCGGAATGGAATTGATGAAGCCAGGGATATTATATATTGCCAAAAAGGGAAATTATTACATCCGGGGCATTACAATTGACATATTAATCTCTATCGCAAAAGTGCATGTTGCTGTTAAGTGCTAAAAACTGTTATAACTTGCTCATTGGTCTTTTTCATATCTTTTTTTGTGATTTTTGTATAAGCTTCATGTCTACATGTTTTAGGAGCACAATCATGTCATCTTTGCAATGGTGTAATTGGTTTGTTATGATATGCCATGTGTTGAGTCGAACAAGCTTGTAAACATGCTATGATAATGTTGGTATTTTTCTTACACTTGTTGAAAAATGCTAAGTCTAAAACTGTTATATTGGGATGCCATGTTTGCTTGATGCTACAGTCATATCCATGCATGTTTTCGAATGTTCAGTGGGCATGCCTTGAAGTCCATGTTATGCTCTATCCATCCGTGCCCTTGTTTACAATTATAGGTTGTTGTAACTTGTCTGTTTCTTGCTCTCAAATTGCTATATAATGTTTATGTCAGCCTGTTAACAGTAAGTTCAATTTTATCATGTGAATACCTAGTGTTATATGCATCCTATGACCATGTTTTTGCGATGAGTAGCTGTATGAACATGTCTTATTGCTGTTGGTTATATTCACCTGTCATGATATGATTTGAGATGAGTTGCACAAGCTTGCAAACAAGCCTACTTGTCGTTGTTGCTTCCATGTTCAATTTATTTCACTAAGTCTGTGAAACTGTTATCTTTTGAAATCTTGCCATGATGTTTTGAGCATGTTCTAGTGGTAATTGGCAGTAGCTTAGTGATCAGCTTTATAGTGCTTGACATGTACATGCTTGCCATGCCCTTTGATGCCATGAGATGTTCCTGTAGCATGTTATTTTGATGATTGCAAAGTGCCTAGTTGCTGTTTTGGGACAGATTGTTGTTATATCTTGTTTCATGTGTATGTGTTGTACCGTTGCTCCGTATTGAGTGTGCTCTATATGAAACTTGCTTGTTTTTACATGTAGATGCATCATATCATGTTGTATACATGTTTGGAGTGTGTTTGCTTGATGTTTAAATGCAACTTGCATCTTTGCCATGCTTAACTTGTTATGCTCATATCTTCTAGGCCGTAGCTCCGAATTAAATGAACTTTAGATGTAACTTGACTAGAATTTCGTGTAGATCATCTTGGTGCAAGTTAACTTGCAGTTTAACAACTTTAACATAAGGTTTATTCAGATCTGGACCAATTTCGAAATTTGCATAATAGGACTTGCCGTAATTGTTATTTGTTGTTTCACTACTAGGCAAAGGCCTACTAATGGCGCATCTATTTTGGCCATTAATGGCGCATTAGTGGTGTGCCATTAGTGCCACGCCATCAGTATATTTTACTAATGGCGCATCTCAGATGCGCCATTAGTATATACCACAGTGCGCCATTAGTATGCCTCCCAGGGGGGCATATATACCCAGGTGCTTTGGCATACTAATGGCGCACTACTGCCAGATGCGCCATTAGTAACTTTGGCATACTAATGGCGCAGTGTTTAGTGATGCGCCATTAGTATCCTTTGGCATACTAATGGCGCACTGTGGTTTGATGCGCCATTAGTATGAATATTAGGTTTTTTTAATTTTCTGTTTTTTGCACAGGTTACAAAATGTATTATTGGACAGAATATAGACAGCACACATCAACAACAGATTCATCGAATACAATAGAAGATTAGTCTTTGAATACAATTCATCATATTAGTCTCCGAATTGAAAAGACCGAACAAAGATAGAACATTATATTACAAGTATCGAGACCGCGAGTAGCGAGTTTGTCTTCACATTACAAGTCGATATCGATCATCTAAACTACCATCACATAGAAGAGAGTTGCGGTCATCACGATGAGCATCATCACGATGAAACTCGTCTTCATCCGGTTCCTCCAACGCTCCCTCCCCTCTCCCGCTAGATAGCGGGCGTATCTAGATTCCGCCTCGGCCCTAGTGGTGTACCCTTTATAACTGTTACCGCAGAATCGGTGAACCTGTCTCCGACACTCCTCCCAGTCGTCGTAGACTCCGGGAACCTTACCCTTGTACACGACATACGACGGCATCGCTATGCACTAGACAAACGAAACATTAGTACCAATTCACAAACAATACATAAGCAATATATAAGTATGCAACAGAACGATCGGAAGAGAAAAGCAAGACATTAATAGCATCGATTACATCTAAGTTGAACGACTGTCGAAACCAAAGAGACATACTACAAGTTCATTAAAGTTTAATTACAACATGAGCGAATCAATGTTTCAGAACTAGACACAGCATCACTACTTTCGACTCGACTCAAGGGACCGGAGCGTGGACGAAGCCGCCGTCTATCGTGGGAGTCATGAAATCACGAGCGTTGTCAGCCTGCATTTGTAGCATTGTGTCGATGTCACTGTTGGACGGTTGACTTCTGAGGTAGAACTGCCCCGAGGTACGAAGGACATCTTGATGGATGATTTCCGCAAACTCCGACTCGATGCGAAAGAATTCTTGTCTGATGTCCGCGCCCTGGATTGCCGACACACTCGCGGCCCAATCTTTGAGTTTACTCGGTAGCAGAAGTTGATGATGGTCCCGTACGATCGCCCGCATGTGATGGATGGCGTAGTAGGCACCCTTCTGACCACCAGGCGGCTGCTTGACGCAGCAGAACGTCGTATTGTAGGAGAACACGTGCTTGCCGTACTTACGAATAGGCCTGGTGAAGGTGCCTCCAGATTTGGCGTAGCCGGGGAGAACATCATCAAGAACCTTCTTGACATTTGTGTAGTCTACGTTCGACTGACGGTCCAGGTCGAAATACGTGGCCATGGAATATTTGGGGCTTAGGAGGATGAGCGTGCAATGTGTGTCACTGCAGAAAACACGGAATGTTAAAAGAAAAACGATCGAAATCTAAGAATTCATATGTTACGGGGCGGTTGAGGGGAGGACTTACTCGGGAAAGTAAGGCACGAGGAAGTTATCCTTATCTCGGTTTGCCAGAATGATGCCTTCGAGGTAAGAACTCGCGACTTGTCAACAGGTTATCTTCCACCAAACCGCTTCCACATCAAATCCCCTCTACTAGCTCGACTGGTCAGCACCCAGTTCTCACACCAGGAGGTCCTGGGTTCGATTCCTAGGCTCCACAATTTATTTTATGCGTTTAAAATGCTGTTTGATACTTATTTGTGTTTAAATATTTTCAAACTTGTTTAAATCATAACAGTAATATATTTTTTATAAAACAGTAATAATTTTTAAAAAATATCATCAAATTTGCTATTTGAATATATTTATGAATATGAAAAATATCATCCAATTTATTATTTGAAAATATCATGAGTTCATGGGTCGGCGGCGGCGGCCGGTGGAGCGGGGGAGGGTGCGGGGGGTCGGCGGCGGCGGTTGAGTAGGGGAGGGGTGCGGGGGGTCGG
>LR738710.1:358994486-359059777 GCA_902687465.1 Secale cereale
TCAAATTTGCTATTTGAATATATTTATGAATATGAAAAATATCATCCAATTTATTATTTGAAAATATCATGAGTTCATGGGTCGGCGGCGGCGGCCGGTGGAGCGGGGGAGGGTGCGGGGGGTCGGCGGCGGCGGTTGAGTAGGGGAGGGGTGCGGGGGGTCGGCGGCGGCAGCCGGTGGACCGGGGGGTGCTCGGCGGCGAGGGGGGCCGGATCTGGCAAGGTGGGATAGCGATCGAGATGGAGGGGGATCGAGATCGAGTGTCCATGAAATTTAAAAATATTCATGATAGTTCAAAAAGTGCCCATGAAATACAATCGAGAAATGAAGGCTACGATTTAAATACAACCGATCTTTGCTAGCTATCTGTTCACAATCTTCTTGCCCTTCTTTTTCGCAAATGGAGTTCTTCTATGGAACGGACGTCCTTTAGGTAGGGTGGTCATGCTTCTTCTTGTGGTGTATGCTGCTACTTCATCATCGTCGTCATGTTCGATCCTCGGGTCGCCGTACTTGTCGAAGTCTTGCTCATTGGCTACTCCATCCATTCCGATGATCTTCCTTTTGACTCTCTTCACGACAACACGACTGGGCTTTGACGGGTCCGTAATGAAGAAGCATTGGTCAACTTGGGAAGCCAGTACCCATGGCTCATTTTTCGCGGTGACGTTTGCGCCCGCGGTCTTGGATTTGGCTTCGGGTATAACCATGGTGGTGAAATACCGGTCTTCTTTTAGGACGCTCTTGGCCCATCTGACACGGAACATCGGGACCTTCTCTCCAGCGTAGCTCAGCTCCCAGATCTCCTCGATCCTTCCGTAGTATCTGTCCTTGTCATTACCGGTGTAGGATTCCATCGTTACCCCAGAGTTCTGATAACCATCGCTCTTCATGTCCTTGGCCTCGGTGTAGAATGTGTAGCCGTTGATATCATACGCCTCATAGGTCATCAAGTTGTGCTCGGTGCCCTGTGACAAGGTGAATATGAGTTGTTCTTCCGTGGAAGAATCCTCATGTAAAGGGTACGGCAGAAGCTTCTGCTTGAACCAACGCGTGAAACATGAGTTGTGTTCTTTGATTATATCTCCGTCCGTCCTCTGTTGGCCTCGGTCATTGTACGTCTTCTCAATAAAGGTTTTGTTTTCTACCACCCAAGGATCGAGCACGTCTATGTGTTGTAGCGCGACTAGGTTTGCTCTTTCAAAGTCGGCGAGTCGACCCTCGAAGTCGACATGCATTTCGCGGCGACCCTCACGGTGACCCCATCCAGCAAGCCTGCCGAGGTGCCTGTTAGCAGGCAGACCAACGGGGTTCTCGATGCCTAGATAATTTGGACAGTAGGAGATGCACTCTTCGGTAAGAAAGCCCCTGGCTATGCTTCCCTCTGGACGTGACATGTTGCGAACGTATCCTTTGATGACACCATTCATACTTTCGAACGGCATCATGTTGTGTAGGAACGTCGGCCCGAGTTGGATGATATCGTCCATGATATGGACCAGCAGATGCACCATAACATCGAAGAATGCAGGCGGGAAGTACATCTCAAGCTCGCATAGTATCACCACGATCTCTTCCTGTAGCCTTTTGAGTTGCCTCACGCCAACAGACTTCCGAGAGATGACGTCAAAAAAGTTGCATAGGCCAAATAGGGTTTCACGAACGTGCGCGTACATTATCCCACGGATTGCAACTGGAAGTATCTGCGTCATCAGCACGTGACAGTCGTGAGACTTCATCCCGTTGAACTTCAGCTTCGTTGGGTCTAGTTATCTGCTTATCTTCCCCGCGTAACCGTAAGGAAGTTTTACTCCTACGAGGCAGGTGAAAAACTGCTCCATCTCCTCCTAACTTAGAGTGAAGCACACGGGAGGGTAGTCATTTCCGGTCTTCTTGGCCTTTTTGCCTTTGCGACGACTTTCCGTGTCCTGCTTCGCCTCATCATCATCATCATCATCATCATATATATAGCGTGAAGCTCCTGCCTGATGCCCATTGATTTCAAGTCTGCCCTTGCTTTCGGCCCATCTTTGGTCCACTCTGGCATGTTGAGTAGGGTACCAAGCAGACTCTCGCACACGTTCTTCGTGATATGCATTACATCAAGGCTGTGAGGCACACGGTGGATCTTCCAGTACGGCAAGTCCCAGAAAACAGACCTCGTTTTCCATACCTTCAGCAGCAGCTCTGGCGCCTTTCGCTTCTTCCCCGGCTCTGGCGCCTTTTGCTTCTTTCCCGGTAGTGGGCAATCTTTCCAATTTTTCAACAGCTCGTCTATTTCCTCACCGCTCCTCGTACGCGGGCGTCCTCGGGGTTCGGTTTCACCATCGAACAGATCCTTGCGTTTTCTCCACAGGTCATCGTCGCGAAGCCACCTTCGATGTCCCATGAACACTGTTTTCGAAGACCCGAGATCTCTATCTAGCTGGCGATACGTTGTGTCATCCATGCACCTGACGCATCCAGAAAATCCGTGGACCACCTGCCCCGCGACATATCCGTAACCGAGATAGTCGTGCACCGTCGTGAGCAGCGCGGCTCTCATAGGGAAATATTCTTTCTCTGCCGCGTCCCACGTATTGGCTAGCGTTTTCCACAGTGTGTCAAGATCCTCTTTCAGTAGCCCCAGATATAGATTGATGTCGTTCCCAGGTTGTTTCGGTCCTTCAATTAGCATACTCATGTGAATGTACTTCCTCTTCATGCACAACCAGAGGGGAAGGTTGTACATCCAAATAAACACAGGCCAGGTGCTATGTGTGCTTCTCTAGCTACCAAACGGATTGAATCCATCGGTGCTCGCGCCCAGCATGATGTTCCCAAATTCTAGGTCTTCGAAGTTCAACGCTTGCCACTGGCTCACATCCTTAGGGTGACTCAGCATCTTGTATTTTTTATCTATCTCCGGATCATTTGCGTCATCTTCTCGCTTCTTCTCCTCCCTATCCGCGTGCCAACGTAGGAGCTTTGCTACCTTAGGGTCCGTGAAATACCGCTGCAGACGAGGAGTGATCGGAAAGTACCACACCACTTTTCGAGGAGCTTTCTTCCTCTTCTTGTATCGAGTGACGCCGCACACCGGACATATGGTAGACTCCGCGTGCTCGTCCCAATAAATGATGCAATTGTTCATGCACACATGGTATTTCACGTGGGGTAAATCCAGAGGACACACGATTTTCTTCGCCTCCTCGAAACTGGTCGGGCACTTGTTCCCCTTGGGAAGACGTTCGTGCCAGAATGACATGTTCTCGTCGAAGCATACGTCGGTCATTTTGTGTTTTACCTTCATCTCCAGAGCCATGAGCGTTACTTTTAGGCGGGTATCCTCGGGCCTGCATCCTTTATACAATGGAGTAACTGCGTCTAACTCAAGTTTATCCATCTTGGCTTTCTCTTGGGCGGCAGCTCTTGCGTTATCCGTCTGATTGAGAAGCAGCTCTGGAATATGAGGGTCCTGCACCCGACCCATCGATGGTCCAGCGTCGTCTGCTCCGCCGGCATCATCATCTTCATGATCATGCCCATCGTCTGCTCCGTCATCTTCCTCATCATCATGTCCTACATCTTCTACATGATGACTGTGTACAGCATCACCGTCGTGATCATCTCCTAGGGATTCTTCGTCTTCTCGCCCGCCCGAGCCGCGGTGGTTGTCTTGCTGCCCTTCCTCATTTCTTGCCCGCCCCCCATGGACGACTTCGTAGTCATCTTCATCACCTTGCCACCGATAGCCATCCATGAAACCACGCAAGAGCAGGTGGTTCCGCACCTGCCCGGAATCCGGGTCCGCAATAAGGCTCTTCAGCTTTCATCTTCGACACGGACATCTTATCTCCGACTCGTTCTTTTGAAGCATCTCGACCTTCGCGGACCTCAAAAACCTATTCACGATGCCTTCGGTCATCATGCGGACCATGGTCGCCTGCGGGGTAGAGAAAAACGATGTTTTAGAACCAAGAAAAAATTTGGCATGACATTCCCTAAAAATAGGACAAAAAAGAATGCTTAATGCCAAAATTCTCGCTGAAACGGAAATGAATCGACATTCCGGGAAAATATTGGCAACTATCGCATTTCAAATAGCGGTACAACTCCAAACACAAACACATATGCAACACCACAAACATATGCAACACCACGAACATACATAGATCTAGCTAGGCCATAAAAAGTGCATGTGCACATTGTTGTAGGGAGAACAACATAAATATAGCTTCCCCCCTTACTTACCTATCAAAACAAGGTAATTTAACCACTTAATTTGAATGAATCTCTGGTGGAAATGAGGTGAAAAAGAGGAGGCACCCGAGACAAGGAGGAGGTGGAGAGAATGAAGTGGGGAGAAAGTGAGTGTGGGTAGGAGAGGCTGTCTAAAATATCTTGTTGGTGCCCACTTACTAATGGCGCACCAACTCTTAATGTTCCATTAGTAATCCAGGTTACTAATGGCGAACCTTCTGGTGGTGCGCCATTAGTAGTTTTGCAAAAAAAAAACATACTAATGGCGCACTGTTCCATAGTGCGCCATTACTAGTTTAAACTAGTAATGGCGCACTATGGAATAGTGCGCCATTAGTAGTTTTGCAAAAAATATAATAAAAAAACCAACATTAGTGGCGCACTTTCCGAAAGGTGCGCCATTACTAGTTACAACTAGTAATGGCGCACTGTGTCTGGATGCGCCATTAGTATGTTTGGACAGGCGCACTAGTTCAAAAAAAATTGATACTAATGGCGCACCCTGGGCCAGGTGCGCCATTAGTAGTTTCAACACTAATGGCATATCAGAAGGTGGTGCGCCGTTAGTATATCCTAATGGCGCACCGCTTGTCTGGTGCGCCATTAGTGTCAATCCCATCTATAGCCCTTTTTCTAGTAGTGTTTCCGGCCTCATTTAAACTTGCTTTGCGTGTTGATCTTGTGTGCTTCATATCTTGCCATGATTAGCTTCATGTAGCCTTGTCATGCATCATACTTGGTTTAGCATCTTGTCTTGTTTATGTGTGGTGTGTTTACCATGTTGTTTGCTTCTTCTCGTTAGTTCCTACTTTGTTGCGATCGTGAGGATTTATTCGACTACGCTTGTTCGTATTTGTGGCTTCGTCTTCTTCATGGACTCGTTCTTTTTCCTTGTAGGATCTCTGACAAGATGACCGTCACCTTGGATCTCATTACTATCATTGGTATGCTAGTTGTCTTGATGCTATCATTATATGTCGCGCTACCTATCTATTTGTTTGCTAGCCTCTCATTGTTGCCATGAAACACCCTCTAACCTTTGATACCATCCCAGCAAACCATTGTTTGGCTATGTTACCGCTCGCTCAGCCCCTCTTATAGCATTTTTAGTTGCAGTTGAAGATGAAGATTTCTCCATTTCGGAACTTGGATTGTAAGAATATCACAATATCTATTACTATAATTAATGCACCTCTGTACTTGGCAATGGGTGGAAGGCTTGGCCTTTTGCTCGTGTTTTTGTTCCACTCATGCCTCCTTAAGAACCGATAAACCGGTATTATGTTCCTTGAGTTTGCGTTCCTAACACGGTTTGTTGTCATGGGACCCCCTCGACAGTTTGCTTTGAATAAAAGTCCTCAAGTAAGGCCCAACTTTGGTTTTACCATTTGCCTAGTAACTACAACTTGCAAAGGGACTTTCAGGACCCCGAGGACTTAATTTACAACCCCATGCCAGTGCTCCTCATGAGTGTTGGTGCAAACTAGAGCCCCTTGCAGCGCCACCATGGGGAAACTTGAGGATTGGTTTTTGTTGTATAGAGTGTTCATTTGGTCGTGGCCTGAGACGAGATACGCGCGGCTACTATCAGGGTGTAGGCACGCCGAGAGGTCTTTCTGGACTTGTTTTTCCATTGTGGAAATGTCTTGTGCACAGCGATTCTGAGTCTGATCGGGTCTTCCCTAAGATAAGGGGTTTTTACCTTTGTTTGATCGTGAGAGCTTGTGATGGGCTAAGTTGGGACACCCCTGCAGGGTTATGATCTTTCAAAAGCCGTGCCCGCGGTTATGTGGCAGATTGGAATATGTTAATGTCCGGTTGTAGAAAACTTGACAAAGGATCCGAGATAAAATACACCAACCGCGTGAGTAACCATGATCGTCTCTTTTCAATTTGTGAAGAGAACACGATGGGGTTATGTTTGACTCGTAGGTAGTTCAAGAACTCTTAGCGATCATTACTAGTTGGCGACCGTTTCCGCAGATGCTCGTCTTATTCTAGTACTCGTAACTTAGCCACCATATATTGCTTAGCCGCTGCTTCAACCCTCACCACTTAACCTCTCCATACCCATTAAGCTATGCTAGTCTTAATACCCATGGTTATGGGATTGTTGAATCCTCGTGGCTCACAGATACTACAACAACAGTTATAGGTGCAGGATTCCGATGACTTGACGTGAGATCAATGTTTACTTATGTTGGAGTTCTTTCTTCTTCTTCTTCGTCAGTCTTGGGTTAGGTTCCTGGTCGGCAACCTGGGTAAGCAGATGGATGTCGTTGTGTTTTTCATATTTTCATACATAGTTGGATGTCTTGTGTATGATGTGTTGTATTCATGTGGATGTTGTATGACTTGTTGTATCCCCATCAATATATGTAATGGTACGCTATAATGATACCCATCTTGCTAAGCGTGCGGAATGCGGTTGTGCCGCAATCACGAGTTCATCACGTGATCGGGATAGAATCGCTTCTTGGGCATAACAGACCAAGTCACAACCTGAAGTGGAGTCCACGACCTGGTCGATGCCGATCAAGGGAAATGGGTCCTTCGGGCAGGCCTTGTTCATGTCAGTGAAATCTATGCATAACCTCCATTTTCCATTATCATTGCGTACGACCACTGGGTTTGCTAACCATGATGGATGCATCACTCCTCTGACCAAACCAGCTGCCTCAAGCTTCTTAATCTCCTCGGCAATGAACTGTTGCGACTCCAAAGCTTTCTTTCAGACCTTCTGCTTGACGGGCCGGGCATGTGGGCAGACAGCAATGTGGTGCTCGATTACCTCCTGGAAACACCGGGGATGTCAGATGGTTGCCAGGCAAACACATTGATATTCTCCTGCGGGAAGGCAGCGAGCGCGCTTTCCTATTTGTTGTCAAGGGTGGCAGTGATAGTAAAGGTACCACCAGTGTCATCCAGCCCTGCCAGGACCTTCTTCACAGCAGGAGCAACAACTTTGGATCTCTTGCTGTTGGAGCTCTCATGCAAGTCATCAACATGTATAGCGCGTTTCAAAGAGGCGTGCTTCCCGAGCTCCTTACCGGGGCTCGTAACAGCTGTCTTCCTTTTGTTGCTCTCCTTGGCGGGACTAGTGATCTCTGCGGCCTCTGCCGCAACTGCATCCACGTACATCTTATCCACGCAAATGATTGCGTCCTTGTCGTCTGATGGAGTGCAAAGGACCCCCATTGGCCCTGGCATCTTGATGGTGTTGTAGGCATAGTGGGATGCCACAATGAAATTGGCCAGAGCTGGGCACCCAAGGATTCCAATGCATGGTAAGGTGAGGTCAACCACATCAAACACAAGCTTCTATGTCTGGTAGTTCAGTTCTCCCCCAAACGTTACCGGCAACGTGATATTTCCCTTAGGACGGAACCTATCGAGATTAATTATTTGAAACGTGTCGGTAATCTCAAGCCCTTCCTCTGATATCTGGATTCTGCTGATGAGCTTTGGGGAAATCAGATTCAACTCGGCCCCGCCGTCAACCAACATCTTTGTGACCTTGAGGCTAGGATTGTTAGTGAGACCAACAATGGCAAGCACCCTACCGCAGTAGTGTGGCCTGGGTGGTCCTCTTCAGCAAAGATGATGGGTGTGGGAGACCACTTGAGCGGTTTCAAAATTCTGCTGCAGGTTCCAAGACATTGACCTCACGCACCCACTGTTTAAGTTGGCGGTGAGAGGAATGTAGAGATGCACCCCAATCAATGCACAAGGCATCAGTGGCCTTTTGGAACTCCTGCTCACCGGTTTCCTCTTCATCCCCTCCATCACTCTCTTCATCGCAATACTCTTTCTCACGGCCCTTGGCGGATTTCCCTTGGTTCCTAGGAGCCTTGCCAGGGAGATTTGCTTCACCGCCCCGGCCCTTTCCACCAGCGCCATTCTGACCTTTTTCCTCATCTTTCTTCTTGTAATCAACACTCTACCTCTTAACGAGCTGATCAACCCAATGACACTCCTGGAGATCTTGGCCTTGGTCCGATGGATCTTGCAGTACGAGCAATCACTCTTCCTAGCCTTCTCGGCAGCTGCAGCTTTCGGGCAATCGTCGCACGTGGCAACCTCCTTGTCGGGAGCATCAGCCTTAGCCTTCTTGCCGCTACTAAGCGTCCTCGATCCCTCAACTGTTATCATTGCCTTATCCTTGTGCTTCTTATTGCGCTTCTTCTTATTGTTATTCTTCTGACTGGTGGCATCATCATCATCCTCTGAGTTGATGTCGGCGCCATTCTATTCTCCAGGGAGTTTCCTCCCCTCCTCCGCCCGAGCACACTTTCCCACCAAAGTGTAAAGCTCCTTCACAGTCTTGGGCAATCAAACGTTCATCTTGGAATGTATCCGACGATTGCCTGCGTTGGACTGGAACACTGTTATCACTGCAGCTGGGTGGATGTCCAGAATATTTCTGTTGACTCGGCTGAACCTCTGCATGTACTTCCACAGAGTCTCCCCTTCCTTCTATGCGAGCAACTGCAAATCGCTGGGCCACCCTGGTTCTTGGTGGACGCCCGTGAAGGTGCCAACTGTCAGGACCCCGATCCTAAGTCACACAGGTCTAGCATGTAACACATCATATCACTTTGCGGCCTCACGCACAGTATCCCCACGGGTGCCACCTTACCTGGCCCGGGACCGTTTGCGCATTTTGGCACACGTATATGATAGTGTCGCTAGCATCCATATGACAGAGAACCCGGGCCGACATGACTAGTTATAAACTAAAAGTGGCGCTAAATTACAGAGACAGGCATACATGACCCAGCAACAAACGTGTCGGTCATCAACGTATGCACCCAAGTCGTAGCAAGCTACAAGGACTTAAAGGAACAACGCGTGATATTTCCCCTAAGGGACAGACACGGGAACAAAGAAGGACACATGCCGGCCAGCCTAAGTGTTCCGGAGCAGTAGCAAGCTACCAAGGCTCGGTGGAAGCACCAGGAGACATTTCCCTATAAGATAGGCTACTAAGGGTAAACAACTAGGTGTCGGATCCCACACATAGCAATACACATTACACGTACGCATAACATGCAAGTATGTGATGTACAACATGGCATCACAACATAACTCAACAACTCATATAGATAAGGCCCAAAAGATCCATCATAGCATTATTACAAACAGTGGGTCTCATGACCCAACATACTTAGCATACAGGCAACGGAAGTATAAACATGTCTGAGTACCGACATCTGAAAAGGGAAAAGGTTATCAAGCCTGACTATCTACAAGACCCTCCCAAGGGTACAAGATCGTAGATGAGGTAACAAGCTAAACATCGAAGTCCACGTGGAACCACTAGTGACACTGAAGTCTGTCTACAAAAACATAAATTAAGCAAATGTGAGTACAAAGGTACTCAACAATACTTACATCAGAACTAGCTATGTATGCATCATTAACAACAAAGGGGGTGGTGGAGTTTGACTGCAGCAAGCCAGCTTTGACTCGGTGGCTATCCTGAACTTTGACTGCAAGTAACTCTTTTGAGGTGGCGCACACGAGTCCACATATTCACCAATCAATACACCACTATGGATCCGCTCCTGTCCCCCCTACGAGAAGGCCATCCATAGCACTCACACTTATCTTGCAGATTTTAAAGTATCCACTTTCACTTGTCTATGAACTGTGAAGGTAACCCAGAAGTCAGTTACCACGGACACGGCTATTCCAATAGATCATGTTAACCCTGCATGGGTGTACTTCTTCACACATGCTCTTGCCACTTACCACCATGTACATGTCATGTATCTCGGCAACCATCACGTGAAAGCCTGGCGAGGGTGTCGGCCACGACCTGACTAACCACACAAGTCTCTAGTCCAGGTTTATCGCCTATTTGGGTTCCATCCGTGGGGAGATTCGGTCGGGGTGTCACTCACGACCCCAAACGATGTGTATAGGACTCCCAAGCCCACCAAACGGGCGACGCTTGGTAAACCTGCTGCATTACAGCCCACCCTGAGGGTCAGCGTTGCGCACGACCTCCAGTATACTACAAACACCAGAAACTAATTGCAACTCCTGGACAGAGGACAAGGGCGATTAATAAGTCGAGAGAGTCAATTAAGGATCCCAATGTATGGTAGTAGCTGTTCATGGATCACAAACAGAGAACTCAGTTCCTGAGGACGGCTTCAATGAGACAACCCACCATGTACTCCTACATGGCTTCTCATCGCTACCTCTAGCAAATCGTGTTCACACACTTAGCTCTCAACATTAGGACATGTTCACACACCTCCAATTCATCCCCGATGAATCAGACCCGACACAACTCTAAGCATAGCAGGCATAACCAGAAAGCATGAATGATTAGGCACAATATGGCTCAAACAACTCCTACTCATGCTATTGGGTTTCAACTATTTACTGTGGCAATGACAGGTCATGCAGAGGAAAAGGGGTTCAGCTACCGCACCAAATAGCAGTTGAAACATTGATGTCCTAACACAGTTAAAGAGAGCAAGAGTGAGAGAGTGGGATTGTATCAGAATGCTCAATGGGGTTTTGCTTGCCTGGCACTTCTGAAGATATCACTATGTCGTCATCAGTGTCATCGATCACATCGTCGGAACAACGTCTACCGAGAGGGGACAAACACCGGCAACAGAGAACGAACACAATCAATGAAATGCCACAATATGATGCATGATCATGACATGGCAGTATGTTGTTGATTGAGCTAATGCAACTAGCAACCATATTAAACGAAGTTGGTTTGAACCAAAGGTTCAAATTCAAACTCCATATGTGATTATTAGAATGCCATTTATTCAAATTGTCCTAAACAGTGGCTGTAAGTTATTCAAACATGCATGAAAATTCCATAAACAGATTCTTTGGATTTTTCTGATCATTTTTCATACATAAATTATTTTCATTGGAGTTATAGATTATTTTCTGTGATTTTTAGAAGTTTTGGATATTTTCTGAAATTCATAAATCATTTTTTGATTTATTTTAATTCCAGAAAATATTTACCGCATCAGCATGACGTCTGTGTGATGTCACCAAGTCAACAGAGCGGTCAGGTCAAACCTGACGTGTGGGGTCCACACATCAGTGACACAACTAACTAACAGGGTTAGTTAGCTTTAAGTTAACACTAACTAAACTATCAGTGGGGCCTGGGCCCACCAGTCAGCGACTCATTTACTTAAACAAACAAGTTAGTATTAATTTTGGCACTAACCCAAAATTAACTAGAAGCTGGCCCCACATGTCATTGACCCAGGGGATTCAAACACCAGGTCAAACGGGCTAATCCCGCCGACAGTTTGACGCTGGCGAGGCCAAACGCGGCAGCGGTGCTCGGGTTTGGGCTAGGGTGCCTTGTTTGATGCGTAGCTAGGCTCGTTGGAGAGTTCTCGCCGACGCGCATTGGATGGGGGTGGTAGGCGAGCCTGAGGTGGCCGAAGCTGACGGCGACGAGCTCTGCAGCGGCTGTCGGCGTTCGGGCATGCGCGGGAACGCGGCTGCGGTGGCCTAGGCGAAGCATGCGCGGCACCTAAGCCGTCTACGTGATGCGGCGAACAAGGTGGACGGGCGCCCGGGACCAAATGGTCATCGGAGCATCGTCGGCGGCAAGCACGGGCGGTGGCGGGTTCCGGTCATCGGTGAAACGGCAGCTACGTCATGCAACCAAGAAAACAGAAAGGGGAAGGAGGGGCAGCAGCTCATAGAGGTTGCAGCAGGCGTCAAATTAGGCTCGGGGAAGGCCGAAGCTGAGCAGGGCGGTGAGGCGGATCTCCGGCGGCCGCGGAGGGAGAAAACATCAAGGGCGGCGCTTTGCGGCCCTGCCGGTCGTGTGGCTCGGTAAGGGAGTAGGGAACGAGGTGGCAGAGCTCTAGGACAGCTCGGGGCGGCTCGGGGAGCACAATGGGCACGATGACGGCAAGCGGCGGCGACGGCGGCGCTCTGTTATGGCGTCGGGGGAGCGAGGAAGAGGGCAGTGGGAGGAATGGAGCGGTTGGCTCGATACAGACGGAAGCGGCAAGGCTATCCACGGCATCTACACGGCGGGAGGAGCTAGGCAAGCGAGGAGGAGGTGGCGCGCTGGGCGTGCGCGCGCGTTGGCCACGCGCCTCGCCTACTAGCGCGAGGTGGACGACGGCTCGCATCGGCCAGCTGGGCCAGGCCGTGCGGGACCAAGCCAGGTGAGCGCCAGGTAAACCCTTTCTCTCTCTCTCTTTCAATTAATTCTTCTTTCTATTTTTCAGCAGCTTTGTGGCTTTATTAAAAATAGCTAGTCACTTTCAGAAATCACCAAACTACTCATTCCCACTATTTAGGATATAAACAACATGGAGCATTTCAGTTTAGGATTATTTGGACATTTAAAATAATTAGTAGCATTTAAATGCCCAAATGCAAATAGCATATGATTTAATTCAAAAATCTAGAATGGTCCTAGAAATATGTGCAACATTTTTGGCAGAGGTTTTTATCCAATCCGAAAATGATGAACATTTCTAAAGGGCATTTTGGGTTCATTGAAAAATATTTTAATTTGAATCTAGTTGAGTTCACTTGGTGCTAGTGTTTGAACAACCCCATTTCAAGTTTCTGAGAAAATTAAAGATGATGCAACAGACAAGTGCTAGCCCAGTGCAAGGTGAAGCTAGGGATGTGACACCAACGAACTCATGGCACATGTCAGCCCATGTCGAAATGGAGTTCTCCGGCAGATGCATCAGCCAAGACCTCACATTTGGCTTGAGCTCCAAAGGGAAGTAGTTGCTGAATACCTTCTCATCTCTTCCCCCGACAGCTTGAACCGCGATGGTGTAGATGCTCAAGAATTCTACCAGGTTCAATCTTCCATCATACTTCTCTGGAATCTCGGGCTTAAACGTGCGAGTGGACGGCCAAACAACTTGCCGCGGCTCACGGGTGAAGGGAGGGCATCCTGCACTGAAAGGCAGGTACCCGCCCCAGTTGAACGCACGCTCGTTGACGTTAGGGCCATCATGCCCGTCGGGCTGGCAGTGGTTGCCGTAGCGTTGCTCGATGGTAACACGCGTGTGCTCCCTCTGCCTGCCCTCCGGGGCTCGCTGTTGGCCTTGATGCGCTCGAGGGTCCGACGAAGCCACCTAGACATAGTGAGGCTCCTGTTTGTGTGGCTCATGTGCTAGCTGCCGTGGAAGGCACTGCACCATGAGGGTGGCCCCTTCAGTACGACCAGTAGCATGGGCCATCTCCATTGCCTAGGGAGGTCGTGACGGGCCAGCTCACTGTGATGCTCCTGCCTCGGCGAAACCAATCAGACTTTGGATGGTGGCTCACCATTCATCCATCTGATCGGCCGCCGGTGGGAAACTCAGCAGCAGTTGTGCCGGCGCCATAGCCTCCAAGGTGGTGCTTGGCTCGGTTATGATGATGTGGACAGCATTGTCGGTCGGCTACTGATGGTGCCGATGACGACCGCGTCGCGCCCTCGTCACTGTGAGCCAGCCGCTTGGATGGCATGGGGACGAGGAAGAGACTCTTGTGGGCTGCGGCTCCGTTGGGTACAGTGGTTAGGTAAGCTCGCCCGAGGGTGCCACATGCTCTGCGGTCGCGCCCACAATGGGAGCAGCCCAGGAGTTGCAATTCGCCACAGAATGAGCAACACCGCCATGATTGTGCTCTTCGGATGGGCAAGGAGGTACAAAAGGAGTAATTTCTCTGCTCGTACCTTGTGGCACGTCGCCGCTGGGATGCTGCTGACGCTGTTCTTCTGCAGTTTCCTCCGCTCTTGCTTCGTCCGTGGGGCTGTGGTAACAATGCCGCCTGCGCTGGCCACGTGCCCCATGGTGTCTGCAATCCCAGGCGTCCCCGCATTCCCCGCGGCGTTGGTTGTGGTGGATAGCGAGGTCCTTGAAGTGGATGGGTGATCTGCAGCACCGGTCTTCTTCTTGGGCTCCATGGTCGACGCAGCCGAAGATGAAGAAGTTGGTGATGAAAATGACGCGCTGCTCATGTTCTCGGGTCTGCGCAAGTGATACCCCTACCTGGCACGCCAAAGTTGTCGCAGGAAAACCATGACCACCTGTGGGACATGAGTCCCTTTTGGTTCGGCAGGGGATGGGCACATTGCACAAAGAGCGGAGAAGCATTGCGCTACATGGTAGAGATCACACAGGTAGCTTTTACCCAGGTTCAGGCCTTTGCGAGGTGTAAAACCCTACTCCTTCTTTGGTGGATTGATGGTGAAATGGTGGAAAAAGAGCATGGCGCTCTTGCTCGGCAGGGTTGTCCCGGGGCAAGAGTTGCTACCTGCGTATGAGTGTGAGGGTTCGAAATGGCCAAATCGCTTCAACGATCGCCATGGGCCTCCTTTTATAGATTAAGGGGTCACCACAGTGGCAAGTCAGTCTTTCTATGCAGATTTGATAGCAAATAGTGCTATCATACATAACTCTCCAGGTTGAAAGAGCACATTAAATGTGCCACTTAGTGTCACATCGTGGCTTGCCCTACAGGCCCTGCAGACTATTTTGCTAGCTTCACGCCTGCTTGCTTGACACGTCTTAGGACGGGTGTCACTTGGAGGATTTTTCCGTAGGAAGTGGCTGCCATGTGGCGAGGGGCTGGCAGTGAGCCACTTGGGAGCTTGACACCGCACTGATTGACGATGGGCGTCCTTGTAAGGTGGTGGTTTGCCTCCGCGAGATCCGGTAGGCCTGTCGGGATGATGTTGGAGGCTTGCTTCCAGGGCGGCCTAACCCCGCCCGGCTCGCGTGCCCGGCAAGGACGACCCTTCTTCTGGTGATATCTTTCCTCATCGGGTGGTCGTGGTTGCATCGATCCCCTTGACAAGCTCCCTCATTCCTCAAGAAGCTGATCCCTTGGAGCCTTGATTGGATGTTGGAGTTGCAAACTTGTCCTTGGGCCTGTGCACAATCCGGGGGAACGGTCCCATGGATTGTTGCACCGACAGAAGCGGCCTTCCTAGGCTGCTTCCGGAGGAGCGGAGTTTCCTATGAAAGCACCCACCTCGTGAGGATCAAATGACGCAAGCCATGACGACTAAGCCCAGGCGGGTGCCAGCGGGCACAGTGCAACAGGTTTCCTCTTTGGTGCTAAATAGGCAAGTGCAGTCGCGGAGTCCCGCGGAATTAGCCAAAGGTTTCCATTCTTGTGCAACAAGACCATGACCGCCACGACGGTAGGACGAATGTCATCGCCGAGCCCACACTAGCGTCATGATCAGAAGCTTTGCCAGCAAAGACCACCTTTTGTCAGGATAAGATGTACTTCCTATCCCCTTTCAAGTTGGTTGATGAGGTACCCCTTCCCGCCTTTGTTTTCAGAGGAAGAGGACCAAATCCACTATAAATGTAGATTAGCCAACACCATAGGGAGGGCACGAAACCTAGAACCCTCACTAGTGAGGACTCACCCAAGAACACACCTCATGAGGTTGTTCTTCCTTTGTACTAGTTCATCTTCATCCCCCGCGAGGCTAATCCACCCAAAGCAGAAGTAGGGAATTACACCGCAAGGTGGCCCAAACCTGGGTAAACGACTGAGTCTCTTTTCCTTCCCGTCCATCGAGCTAGTCCATGAGATCGATGAGCTAGTAGGCTGGAGAGGTTGAGTTCTTCGCACACATCCCAGAGTTCAAACCTTTCTTGGGTCTGCGGAGCCCTGAATCTGACAAGGACCAATGGACAATTTCCATGTGTAAAATTCTCATTGGCCGGCGGAACCATGTGTCAGATCCACGTGCAGACATATGTCTACCCAATGGACGGGAGGCGCCTATGATACGTCGACACATGGTATAACCTAACCGTGGCCCAATCAAGTCAAAAGGCCGGCCCGTTTGACTTGGTCAAATATTAATGGGTCGGCCCATCGAAAGCCCGTTAACGGCCTACTCGCATATAGCCCTTTCAGCCCCAATAACTCATGGCCCGTGATGACCTTTCCAAATTCGGCCCACTAGCTTCATCTGGGACATCCAATATGATTCTAGCCCATTCTAACTTCTGGCCCATGTACGACCCTATGACACCCCAAGACCGACGCTCTAGAAGACTTCTAGTTGTTTCGTATTTGTCATGTGATTTATTTTGCTTGTTGCATTTCATCATGGCATCATGTGCATTGCATCCGCATGTTTTCATAAACTCTTAGCCGTTCGTAGTTGTCAATTCTCCTTTTGCCTCCGATGACTTTTCTCAGACCAACCACGGTTTTTGAGTCCCTCTTTTTTGACCGCCTAACCTCTCTGCATAGTGCAAAGACCCCATCACGTGCATCCGAAAAAATCTCCAAACCCAAACCGAGCTGTCGTTGCCGATGGGTCCAGATGATCTCCAATCATCCCTAAAATATCTTTGGTTATTTGTTTGGACTCCCTAGGCTATTTATTCTTGACCATCTAATTTTGATCGGAGGGACCAAATAGTCCAAACCTAGTCTTAATTTGCATATATAGCCCACCAAGTCTAAAGCGAGACCAAATCCTTATTTTCTAGGGATCCTCCTACCCGCCGCCACCACTGTCCATTCCCTCCTCTTTCCTCGGGATTTCACCAACCTTCCCCCTTGCTCTCCTGCCCAACCAACCATAGCCACAACCTCCTCTATTCCTGAGGCCCGAGCAGGAGCGCTCGGCCTTGTCTTCTCGCGTGGCCAGCCGCATCGACACTGACCTCCAGGACGTGACACCACGAGACTGATGCGCCAGGTGTCAGCCAGTTATTCGTTGTTGTTGCCATGTCATCTGCTTGCGTGTTGCATTTTTCCTTGTCATTGTGTGCATTGCATCAGCATGTTTTCAAAACTTGCATCCGTTCGAGTCCGGCCGTCCTCTCCGTTGTCCGTTCCGAGCTCAGACACACTTGCACGCGCCTGCGACATCTCCGTATATTTATTTTATGAGTGGCCGGAAAACATTCTTGGAATGGGGTGAAACTTGGTGTGTGGTCTTATTATAGCATAGGTGGACCGCCTGTCAAGTTTCGTCGCGTTCGGAGTCCGTTTGATGCCCCAACGGTTAACCACGTTAACCGTCAAAGCCCCTTCTCTTTTGGCCCAGCAACCCCTCTCCAACAGCCCGCTAGCCCATCCTAACCCCTTCCATGCTCTCGGTCGTCTGATCAGGATCGCGTGGCCGAAAACCGCTCCTCAGTTGGACACTCCTTGCTCCCTCTACCTATATATATGTGTCTTCCCCCGTAATTTTCGCGGATGGAACCCTAGCCCTGCTCCCCTCGCATCGCCGGACATGTCCATCCGCGCCGGACATGTCCAGCCTCCACGTCGCCCCGGCCAATGGCCTTCTGCCACATCAGCAGCGCCATCACCCCGAACCAACCAGCAAACGCCACGGCACCCCGCCGCTGGCTCTCTCTCTCCTCCCACCGCCGAAGCCCGCACCGCCCAGATCCGGCCCACCCGGGCCCGGATCCCGCCGCTGTAGCGCCCAGTCGTCCGCGCGCCCAAGTCGCGGTGCCGCCCCGCTCCTCCCTTCGCCGCCTGGTTCCCAGCGCCAGCCGGCCGCTCCTCCTGCTCCAGCCACTAGCGACCGTCGCCGCCTTGAGTCCTAGCATCGCCGGCGGGAATGGATCCGCCGCGGGCCGATCTGTCTGGCCCGACCAGCCCCCGCCTCGATCTGCGCCTCCCCGAAGTGCCATCGGTCGTTCCCTCGCTGGCGATGAGCCACCGCACTACTCACCGCTGCTACTCCTACCTCCCACGGCCCAGGGGAGATCGAGGATGAGGACGAGCCCAGCGCCTCCCTGGGCCGGCCTCCCCAACGTCGTGTGGGCCACGCCCCAACCACCGGCCCAGCTCCATCCAGCCGGCTTGCCTCGCCACCGCTGGGCCGACGCCCATGGTGAGCCACCCACTAACCCCCGCCCTGTCCGTCTATTAGCTATCAGTCGCTCGCCTGTTTTTCCCTTATCTGTAAAAATTGCTAAGTCACAGAAATTGCTTAATATGTTGCCTTGTTTGAGTGGTTGTAACTTCTTGCACGTAGATTAAAATTGTGCATATGATATGTCCAAATGTTCGTGGTGATATGCTCTTCATTTTGTACCACTATGGCATGCTTGTTTGAGTTCATATCGATGCCCTAATCATCGTTGCAAGAGTGCTATATGTTTAAAACTGCTGAAAACTGTTGTTATGATAGCATGTTAGTGATGTGATAACTTTGTGCATGTTGGTCCAAATGGAGTGTGTGATATGTCAAAATGTTCATTGTGAAGTTCTCTACATGATGGTTGCTGTAGCATTCACGTTAGGTGCCATCTTGGCATGTTAATCTCTGTTGCAAAAGTGCATGTGATTGTTAAGTGCTGAAACTTGTTATGAGATGTTGTTTTGTCTTGTTCATAGCTATTGATGTGATTGTCTTTCATGCCACATGTCAAGATGTTTTAGAAGAACAATCATGCCATCTTTGCTGTGGTGCAATCCACTTTTCATGATATGCCTTGTGGTGTTTTCAACAAGCTTGTAAAGTAGCCTACTCGCTGTTGTTTTCCTGAGACTTGTTGAAAAACTGCTAAGTCTCAAACTATTAAACCTGATGCTATGTTTGCTTGATGCCTCACTCAAATCCATGCATGTTTTAGTATGTCAAATGATCATGTCTTGTTGTACATGTTATGCTCTATCCATACATGCCCTTGTTTGCATATATGGCCTGCTGCAACTTATTTATTTCTTGCTCTCAAGTTGCTATAAATGTATATGTCAGACTGTTATCACCATGATCAATTTGATGAAGCTTGTTGTTATTGATCCATGCCTCCTATGGAGTTGTTCCAATGGAGTTGTTTCATGTATGCTATATCTATTACATGTCCATGATCTTTATATACTTAGTAGAGTTGATATGCTTGTTGTTTTGTGCCACCGAAGGCAGCATCGTGATGTTGTTTTTGCCTTCCCAGATTTTGGCTAAGACTGAGAAATCTGTAAACTTATTGACTCTTGCCATGCTTGTTTAATTGTGTTCCAACAAGTTTTTGGGTGTGCTCTAAGTTCATGCTTGTTGAGGATCATGTCTATTTCACATCCATGCCTCTTGTTATCATGTTTGAGTGCTGTAGCATATATATACCTTGCTCCAAAGTTGCTATGTTGCTATTTTTGGACAGCTTGTTGTTATATCTTGTTTCATGTGTATGTGTTGAAGCGTTGCTCCGTTTTGAGTGTGCCCTATATGAAACTTGTATGATTTTGCATGTAGAAGCATAATATCATGTTGTTACATGCTTGGAGTGTGTTTGCTTGTTGATTGGATGCATCTTGCATATTTGACATGCTTGACTTGTTTTGCTCATATCTTCTAGGTCGTAGCTCCGAATTAAATAAACTTTATATGTAACTTGACTAGAATTTCGAGTAGATCATCATGGTGCATGTTAACTTGCTGTTTAACAACTTGAACTTAAGGTTTGTTCAGATCTGGTCTAATTAACATGGATGTTTACTTCCCAACATCATCAGCCGATCAAAGTCTTATCGAGGTTAGTGTCCTTCCAACTTTCTCCATGCTGTCATATTACTATTTAAGCAACCAATTGATCACTATTTAAGCAACCAATTGTGATATCATATTCTGACTCCGTTCCTAGGAAGGAGCAAATTCTGTTTACCAATTTATGCGCACTATATATTCTTCTGCCATGTTGTGAATAAATCATACCTTTCCACCTTTTAAGCAGGATATGTTGGATGCATAGTGAATGATCTGTATGTTACTAAGCATACCAAAAAATTCTCTGGAAGGACTTGAAGCACGTCATAAACTTTGTTGATAATCTGACAGAGATAGCACAACGTATGAAAGCTAGATTTTGGATGGGATTAATTAGACCTATGGCACACACACTGAACAAGACGAACTGTGTGCACAAAGCGCTGGTAAAAGGTCTTATTTTAATGTTGATGCTCATAAACCATATATATCTTCAACGATATGTTACAATTGTTTTTGATTCTACATGTCAACAGAAATTGCCCCCTGTATAGCCGTTCCAGGATCGATTTTGCGGCATGGTCGAATTACACTTGTGCCTACTAATAACGCCAAAGTGATTGCAAGGTACTGCATTTCCCGCAAAAATTGAACCATCCAAATTAACAACGTCTCGCTTCTCGTGACAATGCATCCATATTGGAAATTTGGAGACACTATTCTACTCCTGCTCTACCAAGGCACATGAGGGTTTTTCCTTTTCATTGACGAGATGCCGAGTCGCTGTGATCAAGCTGCTTCCAGTGGATAGTTGTGGTTGTTGGTCCTCAGCCTCTTAAAATGTGCTAGCTGTTACTATATATGTTAAGTATGTACATATGGACCATATGGTTGTTGGCCCTTAGCCTCTTAAATTGTGATAGTTGTTACTACGTTAAGTATGTAGATATGGACCATATGGTTGTCAAAACCGTGTTACGAAGATCCTCCTTTTGTTGAATAGTGTAAGCACTATATATATGTTCCTCAAATGTTATTACCCAAGTTCATAAATTTTCATGGAAAGTATTAGTATCGTACACAGTTCATTGAGTTTAAGCGAGTGCCCGATGTCCAGAAGGCATTTGCACATTAACTGACCATATTGCAAATTGACATACATGTTCACATAAGGAAACGCATGTGTAACATACTAATCATCGCACACGAGTACTCTCGGACGCATCGTGCGCGATACTCCTAGCCACCGCAAGCAACTAGTTTGCATTTTTCAAAGTTTAATATACACAGAGAATCACACACGAAGTAACTGTATTGACCGTCTGTGTTGTAATCTCTCATTGCAAACAGTTCATCTGAGTCGGCTGTTTGCCACGTATCACACACATCTTGTTTACACGACTCGTTTGTGTTCTTTTGGCTCATCGCAAACAGCTCATCCATGTGAACTGTATGCTACATATCACACATATCTTGTTAAGTTGAACCATTTATGTTCTGTTCCCTAATAAAAAACAGTTTGTCCGAGTTAACCGTATGTCGTATATCGCACACACAGTGATATGGCTGCCCGTTTATGCTGTTCTACCTCATCGCAAACAGTTCGAATGGATTAACCGTGTGTCCTGCATCGGACACACATTGTTATGGCTTCCCATTTTTGTTGGTCTGCCTCATCGCAGACAGTTTGAATGGATTAACCGTATGCCCTGCATCACACACGCAACTAGAATCTTAACCGTGTTTGATGCATCCATCATTGCAAACATTTTGCACCTTTTTTGACGGGTCTTTTACACCACCGTTTGCAATTATTGCATCGCACACAGTTTTGGCAAAGGGTATCTGATCTAGTGTCGTGTTAGCAGTCTCCTGAAGTAGTGATGATCTCTCATTGTCATTGCAAACATGTTTCATTCATAAGAGGCTGGATCAGGGATGACAAGCTAATCATATTTACAAAAACAAGATAGGTCCAGTTCGTACCAGCTTTTCTCCATCTCAATCATTTCATCATATATCGCCATTATTGCCTTTCACTTGCACGACCGAACAGAGTGAGTAATAATAGTAGTCCACGTGCACCGGACTAAGATGGAATCTGCAAACATTTATTCACAGAAGACAAGGTAATATCGGCTCCTTGTTAGTTCAACAATAATGCATATGAGAGCTACTCAACATTTTCATCATGGTCTTCTCCTCTCGACCCCCAAATAAGAGAAACGGATTTCAAAGAAACACACTAAAATATTTTTGAATTTTTTGTTTTTCTGAAGAAAGCAAAAAAAGAACAAGAAAACTATTTACACGAGAAAGCTCCCAAAAAAAAGGAGAACGAGGAATCTTTTTGGATTTTCTTTTACTACTACAAACTACTAAGAAACTAGCTAGAACGAAAAGACAAAGAGAAACAGGAAATATTTTCGGGCTTTCTAGATTTATCAAACACACAAGAGGAAAGCGAGAGAAATAAACTAACATGGATAATACAATGGAAAAGTATGAATACCAACAACTGGAAATAATATGTGGACATGAATGTAATGTCGGTGAGAAATACGTACTCCTCAAAGCTTAGGCTTTTGCCTAGGTTGGTCTAGGGCTACCATTGGCCTAGATGACATCCAAAATTGTAGTTGGGGTTGTACTGTGCTATGGCAGCTACTGCTAGGCGATCTTCCTCCTGAAGGCGGGTGGTCTCTGCCTCTCTCTCATAAGCGTTAGCCTTCTCTCTGGTTATAAAATATCTCCCTTTTGCCTAAAAGTAAAAGAAAGAAGGAGCAAGAAGAGTAATATGGACGACACACCGTCTATCAAAGATTAGTTGGTACTGAAGGTGCTGCTCATTCCTCTCAAGAAACTGATAACGTATCATGGATTCATAATCTAGAAAACCAGCTGGCAACTCAACATCATAACCTCTTACTGGCACTCTTAAATAGTTAGCTAAGCGAGTTGCATATATCCCTCCAAATATATCTCCATCTTTAGCATTAAGGTGCAGCCTCCTCACAATGATTGCCCCTAAATCATAACTCTTATCACCTAACACTGCGCATTTGAGGATATTGAGATCTGGGACACAAATATGGCAATGCTCATGTTTACCGTTTATGCATCTACCTATGAAGAGAGCAAAATATGTATAACATGAAAATGAATTTGACAAGATGCGGTGGCATTGGGGGAAGCTGCACAGGTTGCGGACGAGGCCAATGACCCCAACCACCATGCTCATAGGCACCCTGGACTGCACCCTGACTTGCATTGTTGCCCGCAGGTGGTGCACCATTTTGAATGGGCCAGTTGTGTACTTGTTACTGATACAGCTGCTCCGCGATGAGATCAGACCCAAATTGGGGGTGTGGGTTACCATCTAGAGGCGGCGGTTCCTCCCCTGGCGGCAGCACCTCCGGTAAGAGGCCATTCCAGTCATTGCTGCGTAAAATGGAGACCGAAACCGTCGAGCAGTCCCGAGCGCCTCCCAATTGCCAAATAGTGAAGCTTTTAGGGATTAAGCGGAGACGAATCACCCTAGCTTTGAGCAGCACGAATCTACGATCCTGCCTCGGATTGTACTAGGAAACCAAAGAGCCATAATCCCCTAGAGCCTTGTTGATGTAATAGTCAGTTTGATAATCATATTGAAAACCAAAAAACATCAGCCAAACTTCTGGCCCAAATGAACTGGTGCACCTATTGAGTGCCTCATTGTGGGGAACAAACGAAATCAGCATATCCTCTTCCTCTAACTCAATAGGAGTAGCAACACCCGTATCCCTCATGAATGAGTCAACAAATCCAAATATTCCAATCCCAAAGGGATGATCACTGACCTCGGTGGTGAACAGTTGAGACTCATGCAACAATGTTGTGATCTGGTCGTGGATGGCAGTTCTTCGGTGCAGAGGAACGTAGTGGCTAGATTCTGCAATGGCGAGGAAGTCGGGGTTGAGTGGCGCAATGGGTCCAACCACCATACCACCGCGGACAAGCCTATCCCCCGGGTCGGGCTCAATGGCAAACCCCAACGGGAGGAAACAAACTAGATTCAGGGGGAAGTTTTCAATGGCCGAGTTGCGTGTGAGAGGGAGTGATTGCAGGGGTGATGGGACAGGGTAGCACAGGGGCTCTTGTGTTTTTGCGGTGGAAGACGGAGCGTGAGGGGGTGGGCGGGCCGGCTGGACAGCTTTTACTACCCACCTCCAATTCTTCTGAAATTTTGACCTGCGACAAGATCGTTCCACGTGTCCATAGAAGCCACAGCCGACACAGCAGATGGACAGTTTAGATTGACGCACAGGCTAATGAGTAGAAATGGATTGTCCCAAAGATCCGGCGGGATTGATCCTAGCCTTGCCAATTGATGAGACTTTCCCATTAATTGATGATATGGGATACGCTTGGGACAGTCAATGGCTCGGTGCTCACGACCGGAGAAACCTCTCAGGGCCTGACTGTTCAGCACGGCCTAGTTCGTGAAGATAATATCACGGACAACGCTTTTCAGGCCTGGAATGACTCCATTACGGTGTCTGAAAATTCTAACTCTTCCCAGTCTGATTTGGGTGCGCTGCCCGACCTGAATGTTGCTGTGGATGTGATGCCCGATCTGAATGTTGTTGTGGCTAGCCAGGTGGCTCCCCCTGAATCTTTGTTTGTCACCGTGGATATACATTCCCATGGTATTCGTTTTGGTTTGTCTGCTCAAGTGGAGGAGTTGATGTCCATCTTACAAAGTGATCCTGTCCCTCGACAGCGTCTCAACTCCTTCATTTTTCAAGCTCTGCATCCAGTCATTGCTTCCATTGGACCTTGGCGTGAGGGTTATGGCATGAGGAATATTACTTCTAAAATTACTATCAGAGTTTCAGTTGAATTAGAGGGTATAAACTTCTCTCAGGTTCATGCTGCCAATGCAACCCCCACAGCTTCTTCGTCCGTGACCGTTGAAGAAATCGTTGATGATGTTGTTTTGCCTAATACTGGTGAGCTTCAGCAATCCTCTGAACCCTTGCTTCCTGCCCCACCTGCTCCCCAGGTGGCTCGGGAAAGGAGTCCCAGTACATCAGCTCCAGTCTCCACCGTGGAAGTCAAGCGCAGTCTGCGCTCAAACAAGTATAATGGTTTCAAATCCCAAGCTATCAAGGACACTCGCCCGACCACTTCCAAGGTAAAGTCTCACATTATGCCTTTGGTTGGTTCTTCTAGCTCTTCTGATAGTGTTCCTCCTCCAACACATGTCTCCACCCTGCAAGCCATGGGTATCAATCGTTGTGCAATCCCTGAAGATGATCTTACCTTTGAAGCTTTACTGGCTGCACCCTTGTTTGAACCTGAACCTGAAGAAGCGCATGGGGACGTGGCGTCTCCCACCCTTGAGAGATCCCACTGGTCCTCATGCCTCCTCTGTGATGCTGGAACATGCTCTCATGGAACGTCAGAGGTTTAAACTCCGAGAAGAAACAGTTAGCCCTCAATAATGCGATTATCTCCCTTGGTTGTGCAGTCGTTTGTTTATAGGAGACTAAAATGCCTGATGTCTCTTTTGCGTTTATTAAAACCTGCTTTCCTAAACAATTTGATCGTTTCGCTTATGTTCCCTCACGCGGTGCCTCTAGAGGCCTTCTTACAGTGTGGAAAAGTGCTTTATTCTCTAGTAACATCATTTTCGCTGGTATTTTTGTGTTAACCGTTAGTTTCGTCAGCAATCAATCAATGTTTACGGTCCTTGTGCGGGAGAGGATCGAGATGCGTTTACCACCTTGTCATATGATGTCCAAATTCTTAATGGACATGAATGGTTATTACTTGAGGACTTCAACTATATGCGCGCTGCTGATAACCGTAACAAGTCGAGGGGAACTAAAATGACATGATTACATTCAATGATATCATTCGCAAGCAGCAGTTCATTGAAATTCTGGTTCAAGGTAGATCTTACACGTGGAGTCACATGCAACCTGACCCTCTACTTGAGCAAATCGATTGGTTCTTTACTTCTCTCCACTCGACCAATACATACCCTAAAACCCTGGTTAATCCTCTTGGCAAACCTGTCTCCGACCATATCCCATGTGTTGTATCAATTGAAACAAAAATCTCTCAGAGCAAACTTTTTCGATTTGAATCCTATTGGATCTTACACGCTGAGTTCATGGATGTAGTTCAACAGGTTTGGAACAAGCCAATTCTCAACAAAAATGCAGCTCCCACGCTCTACCACAAGTTTAAGGCTCTCGGACATGCTCTGAAAATTTGGAGTACACACATATGAAAGATTTCCATTGCGATCAGTAATTCTAATGCTATCGTGGCTGATTTGGACGAGTTGGAAAACAAGAGATGCCTCACAATCCCTGAATCAAATTTCAGAAACATCCTTAAAGCTCATCTGCTCAAGTTGCTTAAATATCATAAGCTTTAGTGGAAAAACGTTGCACCATCCGTTCGATCAAATTTGGCGATGAGAATACCAAGTTTTTCCAAGCCATTGTTACCGAGAGGTTTTGTAAGAATAATATTGCTCCGTTCAGCACTGAAGACGGCAGTCTGGTCGAGGATCACCCTAGAAAAGAAGCCTTACTCTACTACACATATAAATCCATGCTGGGCACCGCTGCCTCATGAGATATGAAATTTGATTTGCCATCGATCATTCCACATGCATGCAACCTTGATCTTCTTACTGAGCCATTCACTACTGAAGAAATTGATGGGGTTGTCAAAGAAATGCCTCCCGATCGCGCCCCCAGACCCAATAGATTCAATGGGGCTTCTCTGAAAGCCTGCTAGCCCATTATCAAGCATGATTCCTATGAGCTTTGCACGCAATTCTATGAAGGAAATCTTGACATCACCAACATCAACGATGGTTTCATTACGTTAATCCCCAAGGTTAACTCGCAAGAGTCGTTCAATGATTATAGACCCATTACTCTGCTAAACTGCTGCCTGAAGTTGCTCACTAAGTTGCCTGCCAATCGCCTCCAACGTGTCATCCTCCAACTGGTTCACCGTACCCAATACGGAGTCCTGGCGTGGGCCTATCATTATATTCATCAATGCCATACTTATGGCAGGGTGTTCTTCTGCTCAAACTCGAGTTCTCTAAAGCATTCGACACCATTTCTCATGAGCCCATGATCAATATTATGAGACACATGGGGTTTAATGGATCAGATGCCTCTTCTCCTTTGGCCGATCATCAGTTCTTCTCAATGGAGCGTCAGGCCGTCAATTTCTTTGCAAGTGCGGGGTTTGCCAAGGAGACCCGCTCTCCCCTCTGATCTTTGTCCTCGCAGCTGAATTACTCCAGGTTGCACTGAATGAGGCGTCCAGGCAAGGCAGAATTCACCTCCCCTTTCCCTGTAGAGGACAGACTGATTTTCTGGTTGTCCAATATGCGAACAACACTCATATCCTCCCTGCGTGCGTTCAGCAAGCCACATTTGTCAAGCCGATTCTACCCGACTATGCCTCCTCCATCGGGCTCAAGATTAATTTCCACAAGTCAACTCTAATACCAATCAACTTGGACATGGCGGCTACGACTAATCTCTCCAGAGTTTTTCGGTGTGTAATTGGAACAATGCCTTTCACCTACCTTGGCCTCCCGCTTGGCACGACCAAACCCTCTATGCAGGAGCTCATGCCTCTGGTTTGCAGATTGGAGAGATAGCTCACGTCCACCATTGTGATGATGTCGTAAGGCGGTAAAATTTCCTGGCTGATTGCATCTGTCACGTCCCTCCTCGTGTTTGCCATGTGCACGCTTAAGTTTCTGCCCAAGCTCATTGAGATCCTTGATAAAATTAGACGCAGGTGTCTTTGGACTAAGAAGGCGGAGCAAGGTGACAAGTGCAACTCTTTGGTTGCATGTGATATGGTCTATAGACCAAAGAAAAAAGGTGGACTAGGAGTGATCAACAAGAAGATTCACAATGAGGCCCTACTACTAAAATTCTTACACAAATTCTTCAACGAGCAAGATATCCCATGGGTAAACCTTATCCGGGACAATCACTACGTTGACAAGATCCCACATGCTGTTGACTCGGTTGGTTCGTTTTGGTGGAAGGACATCCTAAAACTCACCCCCATATATCGTGGGATCTCATGCGTTCAAGTGGTTGACAGCAAGACGACGCTCTTTTGGAAAGACCTTTGGAAGGAGGAGATCCTACAAATCTCTCACCCTCGTGCCTTCTCCTTTGCTATTCATGAAGACCTGTCTATGGCCGGGGCGATGGCCTGTACAGATTTGCATGAAACCTTTCACCTGCCGATCTCACCGCAAGCGCTTGATGAAATCCAAGACATGCATTCCTCTTCATTTTGGATTTCTCTGTCGACCTCGCTGCATGATGCATGGCACTATTCTTGGGGCTCAGCGTGTTACCAGCCAAAGGATTACAACAACAACTACTTTAGGGATGGAGAGGCGCATCCCGCATTCAGCCAACTTTGGAAGTCATGGTGCACTATGAAAATCAAAGTGTTTGGCTGGCTCTGATTCCTGGACAGACTCAACACACGCAACATGCTTAAAAGGAGACATTATAATATCGGGGATAATTTTGATTGCATCCTTTGTGGCCAGCACATTGAGGAAACTGTTGACCTGTGATATTTACATGCCCCTTTAGTCAGAGCTGCTGGGCCAAACTTCACATTGTTTGGGCATTCTTTGACTGCCGTCTCGCTCTTCTACAAGCCACGAAAGACACCTGGAGGAATCCATTCTTCTTGGAAACATTTCTAACCGCGGCTTGGAGCATTTGGAAGGAGAGAAACAACAAACACTTCAGAGGGGTGGCTCCTAGTGTGGGATCCTGGCTAAACCGCTTTAAGGAAGATCTTAAACTTCTTCAACATAGGGTTAATGCAGCACATATAGTTGCCCTGATTACTTTCTGTAATTCTATTGTATAGTCAATACTCTCGTACTGTGTGACCCCGACCACACATTGGCTGTGGTTGGTCCTTGTAACAATGGCTGACATGTCTATGTAAACACCCCATTTACATAGATATATTATAGCATAGTAGGTGATTTCACCCCTAATGTCAAGTTTCTAAAAAACCCAGGAAAATGAATGCTCCCTATGGTGGCTTGTGTAATATTTCTAGGGTGCCCTACATGCTATCAAGTAAATCACGGTATTCAGATTTGTGAGGATCATTGAGACTACCCCACTGTGGAATCTTGCATGCAACACAAAAATCTTCTAGGTCCATGGTATAAGATTCATCATAAAGATCAAACAGGACAGTATGAGTATTGCGCTTGGATGAAAATTCAAACCTCCGCACAAAGGAGTCGGTGAGGTAATAATGTTGTCGGCACTTATCTGACATGAAGTCCTCAAGGCCGGCATTTCGTATATGTGCATCAAACTCATCCTTGGATCATGCGCGAATCATAATTTCATCCGACGGCCATTCACAAGTCCGTACTTGAACATCTCTTGGTGGTTCAAGGTCCTGTTCACGTATCGCATGCCTCGCTGCTTGGTTTCTTTAAGGGCCACCTTGAAATGTTCACATAGACATTTTCTTTCTCAATGGAGATGTGCATGTCCACAACAATAAGAATATCATACTTCTTCTTAACAGTAGGAAGAGGGAATTCAAAACCTCCAATAGTGATAGCTGATATTTTTCCAATAGAATTGATGCTATTTACTTGAGGTTGTTTCTTTGGAATGTGTACCGTATGTTCATTACAATTTACGTGAAAAGTAACATTGCCTTTGTTGCAATCAATAACAGGCCCTACAGTATTCAAAAAGGATCTACCAAGAATAATCGACATACTATCGTCCTCGAGAATATCAAGAATAACAAAGTCTGTTAAAATAGTAACATTTGCAACCATAACAGTGACATCCTCACAAATACCGATAGGTATAGCAGTTGATTTATCATCCATTTCTAAAGAGATTTCAGTAGGTGTCAACTTATTCAAATCATGTCTACGATACAAAGAGAAAGGCATAACACTCACACCGGCTCCAAGATCACATAAAGCAGTTTTAACCTAGTTTCCTTTAATATAGCATGGTATAGTAGGTATTCCTGGATCTTCAAGTTTATTTGGTATTCCATCTTTAAAAGTATAATTAGAAAGCATGGTGGAAATTTCAGGTTCCGGTATCTTTCTGTTATTAGGAACAATTTGTTTCACATACTTGCCATAAGGAGGCATTTTAAGCATATTAGTCAAACGCATACGCAAAAACATAGGTCTAATCATCTCACACAAGTGCTCAAAATTCTCATCATCCTTTTTCTTGGATGGTTTAGGTGGAACGGGCATGGGTTTATGAACCCGTGGTTCCCTTTCTGTACCATGTTTCCTAGAAATGAAATCTCTCCTATCATAACGTTGATTCTTTGACTTTGGGTTATCAAGATCAACAATAGGTTCAATCTCTACATCATTATTATTACTAGGTTGACCATTGGTATGAACATCATCATTAACATTATTTCTAGGTTCATGTTCATTACCATACTGAGTCTCAGCATCAGAAATATAATTATTATTGGGATTCTCAGGTGTGTCTACAACAGATTCACTAGAAGCATGCAAAGTCCTATTAGTTTTCTTTTACTTATTGTTACTAGGACTAGGTTTATCAATATTAATTCTCTAAGAATCTTGCTCAATTATATTAGGATGGCCCTCATGATACAAAGGTTCCCGAGTCATATTACCACCTCTAGTAGCAACCATAACAGCTTTATCATTATTCTTACTCTTCAACTCATTAAGCAAATCATTTTGTGCCTTAAGTACTTGTTCTACTTGAGTGGTGATCATATAAGCATGCTTACTAATAAGTTTAAGATCATTGGAAGTTCTAGTCACAAAGTCACCCAAGCGGTCAAATATATAAGAATTACGTTTCATTTATCTACTAACATAAGCATTAAAATCTTCTTGTTTAACAATAAAATTATCAAACTCATCTAAACAATGGCTAGCAGACTTATTATGAGGAATATCACCTTCGTCAAATATATAGAGAGAATTTACCTTTACTACCTATGTCGGGTTATCAAGACCATTTATTTCTCTAACATGAGGTGAAGTCTTAACATCTTCAGCTTTAATGCCTTTTCGCTTCATTGATTTCTTTGCCTCTTGCATGTCTTTGGGACTGAGATATTGTGGGGACCCCGACTTAGAAGCCGAGATCACCGAATGTACGTGTACAGTGATCCCAGAGATCAATGCTCACTGAACACACATAAGTTGAATAACAAGAGTCTTACATCCATACAAATAGTCTTACACGAATTAAGGCCATTATGGCCAAGTCTTACATAGATAGAGCCTCACGGGCTGAATGGCAATTAACTCAAATAGCGGAAGTCTTCGATAACGGGTAGAACCCGTGCCATCGGCCTTAACCCTACAGGCATTCTGACTGGGATATCGTCCTAATTTGCATGTTCGTCTGCAAAGAACTCTTCCTCATATTCCTGTTCTTCCATGCCTGGCCAATTAAATAACCAGTGGCAAGCCAATGAGTACTTTGAATGTACTCGCAAGCAACCCATGATGTGGTTCAAAGTAACAATGCAATTGAACGATAATGAACAATCTAGCAAAGGGCTAGAATAAATATTCTACTATCAAGTTTATGCATCAATAACCTCGCGTAACCTCGAAGACTGGTTACCGATATCAACATGAATAAGATTCAACTCATCGAGTCAAGTCACCACCTTGACTCATCACACACATACTATCACTGATGAAGTAAAATTCTGGACATAGTTTAAGTAGCACCACCCAACTGTCCATGACCGTGGACACGGCTATTCGAATAGTTTTACACTCTGCAGAGGTTGCACACTTTACCCACAAGATCCGGGGAACTTCCGTGTCATCCACGACCCGCGGTACCTCAAGTACCCGGGGTAAGCACCCGGTCATTACCTTTCCTTAGACGACACTAACATAGAGTCCACTCGTTGATACACGGCCCTCGGGTACAAACAATAGATCACGGGACTTGCCCTAATTTCAATGTCACGCGTACCCGAAGGGACCAACGGTGTGTCCGGTGCCCTGTAAAAACAGTCATGGCCGTCTATCCAAGCACGACCCCGTCCAGGAAAAGACCTCAAGTCTTCCCGTCACTAGTAATGCGGGCACCATGCTAGTATCGACCTAAGTAATCAATAAAACCCCGTCCCATAAGGGGTAGTGTGGTTGCACATGTTTGGTTGGGACGGTAGTCACACATAAATCTAATCCATCTTTTCACCATGCACATGATTTTACCGGCACATCACTTATTTCTCAAGTGATGACCTAACATATCATCACCCTCGGGCATTAGGGGCACCCGATGGGTTCATGCAAAGATTTTAACTACGAAGGTTAAAATCACACAAGCATCATTTAAGCTTCATGACCAACTATTTGCATGTCATCTAGCACTTAGCAAGATCAAGATCAAGCATGCATCATGTGGTGGTTTCAACTAGGTCACCACCGTGAATCTATCATCATGCATTGGAAACAACGGGTTCCGCAAAACAAGTGTATCATGGTTAAAGGGCTGCTTGCCTAGATTGGCTTGGTCTTCGAAGTCTTCAAATCCTTCTCCTTCTTCTTCCACAGCAACTTCGTCAAATACGGGATCTATACGTCGCATAATAACCACGGAAAAATAAGACCACAAATAAAACAGAAAAATCAAAGTGCTCAGAAAAATGTCAACTTATTTTTGTTAAATAATAGAGGAATTTCTAAGATGGGGAAAATTCTTATTTGGAGTTTTGGAGTTATAGAATGGAATCTATTGATTTTAGAACAGGAGTTTTACTACTCAAATTTGAATTTAAATTTGAACAGAACAGAAAAGTTTCATAGATGTGAGTGAAAGTGGTACCATTAAATAGGTTGGAATATTACAAGATTTTAGGAGTTGGAATTATTTTATTTGGACCATTATTCTTTTCTGTAGAAATGTTTAAAACAATTTACAGAAAAGAAAAAGGAAAAGTGCCCTGCGCAACTGGGCCAGAGAAGGCCACAGTGCACGGCCCAGGGCGGTCCAGCCCAGCCGAACGGGTGCCTGCGCGCGCACGTCAGGTTTTTGAACCTGACGGGCGGGGCCCGTCGGTCAGTGATTGAGAGGAGGGGGAGAGAGGTGTGGGGATGACAGGCGGGGCCCGCCTGTCATCTCCAACTTTGCGGCCACGGCGACGGCGAGCTCACCGGCGAGGTTTCCGGCCACGGCGACGGCAATAGAGGCCAGGAATGGACTCAGCATCGAGTGGCGGTTGCAGTGGTGGTGGTGCGGCACGCCGGGAAGGTCAGGTTCGCCGGCGGCGAGGTGGGACGGCGGAGGAGCTACGGGAGGTCGCCGTTCCGGCCGTTTCCAACTGCCACAGAGAGGGGAAACAGGGGGGAAAGAGTCAGTGAGGCGAGGGGGTTCCGACTTGGGCAAAAGAAGGGGCAGGGGAGGCCCGTACTGCGAGATCACCGGCGGCCCGACGCGGCGGAGCTCCGGTCGATCCCGAGTACTGGGACGACTTGGGAAGGAGTGGATGGTGCTGGAGGGATCAGTGGGGTGTGGTGGAGCTGCTGATGCTGCTGGAGAGGCCCGGGGGGGGTCCTATTTATAGGAGGTCGACGGAGGCCCGTGGTCCAGTGCGCCGGCGAGCTCCGGCTCGAAGCTACATGCGCACAGGGGGCGAGGGGAATGTGTCCACGGAGTTGCTGGACGAGCTCCACGTCCAGTAGAGGTGAGAGGAGGAGCGGGGGAGCTTCTGGAGCGCGCGCGCGTGCGAGGCAGAAGAGTGGCCGTAGCGGGCGGCCGGTGCGCGTGCGACGATGTTCACTGGAGGGCGCAGGAGGAGGGGGGACAGCGTCGGGGCGGTCGTGGACGTCGAGGAGCATCGACTGGCGCGAGGGAGTGGCCCGAGGATGTCGGGGGTGGCTGATTGGCTGAGCTACAGTGCGTGTCCGCACTGTTGCGTGTTCCAGAGCGCGCATATGGCTGGCACCACCGTGCCCTCGCCGCTCCGGTCAAAACCAACGTGCCCAAGAGTGTCTAGAAGGTCAAGGGAGGAGTAAAGAAATGGCCTGCGGCCTTGGATGCCCTGGAGATGCTGAGAGAGAGGGAGGATGCTGGTGACTTGGTGAAAACTTGCTGTCCAGCAAGGTAAACTTGGATTCTTACCCCTCAATAATGGAGCTGGGGTGCTGGGGAAGTTACTGGGGGTAGCCAGTAACTGAATGATCATGTGGTAAAAAGTTGAGGCCATGGAGAAGAGTAAAAGTGATTAAGATGGAGGTTTTAGTAAAAAGCCAGAAGGTGTTTGATCAGTGTTTGGTCAAGCAAATGACCTCCACTTGACATGGCACTTAACAGGATTGAAAGACATGAGAAAATAGGGTGCTTCACCAAATTTGGGCTCATTTGAAGAAACTAGCCAATGTAACTTTGGTGAACCCTAGAAATCAACAGAAACAGCTTCATCTTGTTTGAGTCAAGCTAATTATCTCCCCTTGATGCACCACTTGGTGTAGCATCATCATTTGGGGTATTGATCATGCCCACAAAGTTTGAAGCTCCAGATAAAAAGTTGGTATTGTAAAGTTGTTCAAATTTGCATTTGAACAGAAAGGGTTTTGAGGTGATCTGATCAAGTTGCTCTACTCCAAATCTTGTGCCATTTGGTCTAGATGCCTTATTAGGCCATTCTAGCATGTGCACCAAGTTTGAGAGCAGTTGGACAAGTTTGGCAATGTAAAGTTGCTCAAACTTCAAATATGGACAGAATGGTTATGAAGGGGTTTGAGGATGTTTTCTTGCTTCCCAAGGCATGGGACTTGGCAAGATCATCAAATATGTCATATATGACATGATAGAATTTCCCTGGAATTTTTGGACAAATTTTCCTTTGTAAATATTTCAAAAGCTTGAAATATCCAGAAAGGGTTTTAGAGGGTTTAGCCCATTATTTTGAACATGACCAAGTGTTGAAACTCTCATATATGGACAATATATGTCCTCTTAGTCTCCCTGAATTTTGGCAAATATTTTTGAAATAGTTAAATAATTTTCCCCTATTAAAGACCATTTCTGGCCTTAAGAACAAGCTTTTAAATAAAATAGGAAAATAACTTTTAAAATTATACCTTTGTGGTTTCTGGGAGTCCTATGACTACTAGGTCTCAAATATTCCTTTTGAAATAATTTTCTCACCCTAAATCAAGTACTTGTAGTGCAAATCTCAATTCAGGGGTTTTTGGAAAACTAAATTTATAAAATACATTTTGGCCAAATTATTTTTGTAAGAAAATACTATACTGTTATATAACACTTGGCATGATCATTGGGCAGAAGTTTTGAGTATGGAGATGAATTCTACAAGAGGTCATAGTTGACTTTACTGAGCACAAGAAAAAGCACATGAAGAAGACTCAATTTCAAATAAAAGCCAAATGATGCTAAAAAAATTTGCTGGTCCAAATTTTCATGCTTCAAAGGTACAAATAACATGTTACAAAATGCAGGGTGTGACAGACCTACCCCCCTTACAAGAATCTCGTCCCCGAGATTCCTAAACTAGGTCTTAAAAGAGGTCGGGAAACTCGGATCTAAGATAGTCTTCTTGTTCCCAGGTTGCTTCTGCTTCGGTGTGGTTGCTCCACTGGACCTTGAAATAATTGATGGTACGGCTTCGCGCCCATCGTTCTGCTTCGTCCAGAATGCGAATGGGCTTCTCGCGGTAGGTCAAATTAGGCTGCAGATCAATGGCTTGGTGATCCACATCCTTGTAGAGATTGGGCTTGTCTGGAACTTGGAGACATTTTCGGAGTTGCGACACATGGAATACATTGTGCACATCGGATAGCTCAGGTGGTAGTTCCAACTGGTAAGCCACTTCTCCTCGTCGTGCAGTGATCTCAAAGGGTCCAATGAACCTTGGTGTGAGCTTCCCCTTGACGTGGAAACGCTTGGTTCCCTTCAGAGGAGTTACCCGCAGGTACACATGGTCCCCGACATGGAAACTCTTGTCCCGACGGTGAGTGTCAGCATAACTCTTCTGCCTTGACTTGGCTGCCTTCAAACGCTCTCTGACTAGTTGGACTTGCTCTTCTGCTGCGCGGAGATTATCCGGTCCAAAGACTAGTCCTTCTCCAGTCTCTGACCAGTTGAGGGGTGTGCGACATCTGCGTCCGTACAACACCTCAAATGGTGCCATCTGAAGGCTCGACTGGTAACTATTGTTATTGGAGAACTCGGCAAAAGGGAGACAATCTTCCCACTTGGCTCCATATGCCAAGACACAGGCTCGGAGCATGTCTTCGAGAATCTGATTGACTCGTTCTGTCTGACCTCCGGTCTGTGGGTGAAAAGCCGTGCTGAAAGACAACTTGGTTCCCAAGGCTTCCTGGAACTTCTTCCAGAACCTTGAGGTGAACTAGTGTAACGCCCCGGACACACCCGCCGGTGGTCGTTACTCCTAGAGGGATCTAGACTGGCCTCACATATCAATACTAGTCTTTACTGCGCACTTTGTCCTCACTCGTGCGCACCCGGGAGCAACTTCCCAGTCGGTCACCCATCCTGAAACTACTCCAAGCCGAGCACGCTTAACTTTGGAGTTCTATCCGAATGGGCTCCCGGAAAAGAAGGAATTCCTTATTGATATGAGTAGTCTACCATCCCTAATAAGCCAGGCCATCACATACACCCTCACTCAGAGGAACCGACGTCCTCGACGGGACACAGGAACGTTCCCTCTTGGCACAACCGTCTGTGCTTCCAGGACAGCACATGTGCCATGCCGTGTGCCACGACGGGTCACAAACGTCATGCACAACATGACTGCAAACTGTCCGCAAACATCCATGTAACCGCGAGGGTCGGCTTTGATACCAACTTGTAACGCCCCGGACACACCCGCCGGTGGTCGTTACTCCTGGAGGGATCTAGACTGGCCTCACATATCAATACTAGTCTTTTCTGCGCACTTTGTCCTCACTCGTGCGCACCCGGGAGCAACTTCCCGGTCGGTCACCCATCCTGAAACTACTCCAAGCCGAGCACGCTTAACTTTGGAGTTGTATCCGAATGGGCTCCCGGAAAAGAAGGAATTCCTTATTGATATGAGTAGTCTACCATCCCTAATAAGCCAGGCCATCACAACTGGTTTCCTCGATCTCACACAATCTCCTTGGGAACACCGTGAAGACTTACGATTCGGTCGATGTAGAGAGCTGCCAGCCGGTTGCCATCATAAGTGGTCTTGACAGGAATGAAATGGGCCACCTTGGTCAAATGATCGACTATGACCCAGATAGAGTCATGTCCTCTATTCGACCTTGGTAATCCAGTGATGAAGTCCATTCCGACTTTATCCCACTTCCACTCAGGAACTTTGAGTGGTTGAAGCAATCTAGCAGGTCGCTGATATTCAGCCTTGACCCTTTGGCACACGTCACACTTTGCAACATAGGTTGCAATCTCTCTCTTCATCCCGTGCCACGAGAATCGTGCCTTCAAGTCTTGGTACATCTTGGTTCCTCCGGGGTGGATGGAATACGGAGTGTCGTGGGCTTCTTGCAGAATCAGCGTCTTCAGCTCAGTGTTGTTTGGTACGCAGATGCCACCTTTGTACCAAACAATCCCGTGCTCGTCTTCGGAGAATTCTAGGGCCTTGCCCAGCTTCATCTTCTTCTAGATGCCTTTGATGCTTGCATGTCCATCTTGTGCCTTCTTGACGTCGTCCATCAGGGTTGGTCTGACTTCCAAATGATCCAGAAATCCAGGGGTAACCAATTCCAAACTGAATTGTTCGAACTCCTTAAACAAGGCTGGTTGCCTTTCTTGAATAACGGCATTCAAAGAGCAAGCCTTCCTGCTTAAGGCATCGGCCACCACGTTAGCCTTCCCGGGGTGATATTGAACACCGAGGTCGTAGTCTTTGATGAGTTCCAACCATCTCCGCTACCTCATGTTCAATTCCTTTTGGGTGAAAATGTAGTTCAGACTTTTGTGGTCTGTGTAGATCTCACACCGTTTCCTTAGGAGGTAATGCCGCCATGTCTTCAAGGCATGAACTACAGCCGCTAGCTCAAGATCGTGAGGAGCGTAGTTCTCCTCATGGGGTCGTAGCTGCCTGGAGAGGTATGCTATGACGCGGCCTTCTTGCATCAGAACGCTTCCAAATCCGGTTCGAGAGGCATCACAATATATCACGAACTCCTTGTGAATATCAGGTGTTGCCAGAACTGGGGCGGTGGTCAACCTCTTCTTGAGCTCTTGGAAGCTCTCTTCGCATTTTGGCGTCCACTCGAACTTCTTGTCCTTCTTGAGGAGCTGAGTCATTTGCCGTGCAATGCTAGAGAATCCTTCCATGAACTTGCGGTAATAGCCCGCTAGTCCGAGGAAGCTTCTGACTTCCTTGACGGTCGTTGGAGATTGCCATTGGGTCACAGCTTCGATCTTCATGGGATCAACAGATAATCCTTCCTCAGTCAAGACATGACCTAAGAATCCAACTTCATGCAGCCAGAACTCACACTTGCTGAATTTGGCATACAGTTGGTGCTCACGAAGCTTGTCTAGGACCATCCTCAGATGCTGCTCGTGCTCTTCCTCCGACTTCGAGAACACAAGAATGTCATCAATGAAGACGACAACAAACTTGTCCAAATATTCCATGAAGACTTTATTCATGAGATACATGAAGTAAGCTGGGGCATTAGTTAACCCAAAGGACATGACCGTGCACTCGTACAGGCCATATCTGGTTACGAATGCCGTCTTCGGAATATCTTGGGGTCTGATGTTTAGCTGGTAGTACCCAGATCTGAGGTCGATCTTGGAGAACACCTTGGCTCCGCTAAGCTGATCAAACTGATCTTCGATCTTGGGAAGTGGATACTTGTTCTTGATTGTAACTTCATTGAGGGAACGATAGTCAATGCATAAGCGGATGGTACCGTCCCTCTTTGCCACAAACAGAACAGGAGATCCCCAAGGGGAGGCACTTGGGCGAATAAATCCCTTCCTTAGCTGCTCTTCCAGCTGCTTCTTCAACTCAGCTAATTCCTCCGTCCCCATTTTATAAGGCTTCTTATAGATGGGTCCTGCTCCGGGCACGAGCTCGATGATGAACTCAATGTCACGGTCAGGGGGCATTCCCGGTAGTTCATCCGGAAAGACATCAGGATACTCACATACCACCGGTACTTGATCTAGCCCAACTTCAGACAGACAGTTGACTTTAGCGGCTTGAGTGGAAGAGGAGTTGGAAGCAAACTTGACTTCGACTCCTTGGTCATTGGTCACAGTGACTGTCCGATTGGCACAGTCTAACAAGCCTTGGTGCTTGCTGAGCCAATTCATGCCTAGGATCACATCCAAGCCTTGCGATCTCAGGACGATAAGGTCTGCTAGGAGGTCTACACCATTAATGGTAATACTGACTCCTTTACAGCCTATCTTGGCTCTCATCTCGGCTCCGGGGGTTTGTACCACCATAGGGTTATTCAGGGGTGTAGGGGTCATGCCACTTTTTAATGCAAATCTTTGAGTGACAAATGAATGCGTTGCTCCAGAATCAAACAAGACAATTGCAGGTGCTGAGTTGACAAGGAACGTACCCAGCACGACGTCCGGGTCTTCCTGGGCTTCTTCAGCAGTGACGTGATTCACACGCCCCTTCCCATGGTTCGGTGGATTGCGAGGAGCTGGGTTCCTTGGTGGCATTCCACGGCCTTGTCCCTGGTTCTGCGCATTGGGGCGCAGGGCATCAGGCTTCTTTTTGGGGCACACCCTTGAGATGTGTCCGGACTGACCACATCCAAAGAAAGTGACTTGGTTTGGATTGATCTTGTTGCCACCACTGGTATTGGGGTTGAAAGCTGGCCTGGGGTTGGCATACTGCTGAGGCTGAGGGTTGGCACGAGGTGCAGGAGCTCTTGGTTGCTGATAGGTTGGCTTGGCCGGGGCTGATTGCCACGGACGAGGCTTCTGGTTGCTGGAACTTCCCTTACTGACCAACTTGCGCTTGCGAGTGTCTTCCAAAGCACGCCGCTTGTCTTCAAGCATAAGTGCCTTGTTCACCAGGTCAGGGAAAGACAGACAGTCGCACACGACAAGCGAGTATTGCAGAGTCTGATTGAGGCCTTCCATGAAGCGCTCCCTTTTTGCAGCATCAGTGCTGACATCTTCAGGGGCATACCTTGACAGAACACTGAACTTCTGCATGTACTCCTTGACAGTGCCACTTCCTTGCTTCAGGGCTCGGAACTCACGCTTTTTGATAGCCATGATTCCGGAAGGAATGTGGGCCTTGCGGAATTCTATCTTGAAGTTAACCCAAGTGATGTCTTGTTAAGCATGCATGACCTTGAATCCATCCCACCAAGCTCTAGCAGTCCCCCCGAGGCAGTGGGCTGCATAAGCCACCTTCTCACGGTCTTCGGTGCATCTGACTAGTTCTAGTATCTCCTCAATGGAACGGACCCAGTCGTCTGCATCCAGGGGTTCAGCAGTCTCGATGAAGGTTGGCGGTGCATGCTTCTTGAACTCTGCCAACGTGGAATGTCCATTGCCATTCCCTGTCGGCTGGCGGTTGTTGGCGACAGCTTGAGCAATCAGCTGAAGGGCTGCAGTGTTGGCTTGGCGTTCCTCTCGGAAAGCTTGGAGAAGCTGAGCCATGTCCATGATTGGAGGAGGTGGTGGTGGAGCTTGGTCGTTGGTTTGGTCATGGCCTGTCTCAGACTGAGCGGATGCTCCGGCTTCAGGCTGCTGGGTAGAGGTACCAGTACGAGTTACAACAGGCATCTTGTTGGAGCGGTAAAAGGTCTCATGACTCGGAAGAGGGAAAGCAAGATAGATGGGCGCCTAGTAAGGGTGTGGGTGTGACACTAAATCAAATTATGGATGGGCCGAAAGGCCAAAACACATTCATTAAAATCCAAATGGGTGATGTAGTCGTTTACACATTCCCGAAGGAAGAATACGACATACATCCAGACACAACAAAAGCAAACACTAGATGGTTTCATATGAACCACACAAGGACTCGACTGCGCATAGGGGTTACACGACCTATCCTACCGTAGAGGTCACAACTGGCATATCCAGATAGCGAATAATGCCTAAGCGGCGGAATGCTCGGTCACGTATTCCGGCTCTTCTGGGTCTTCCTCCTTGTCTTCATCTGTCTGGGCCCCCTTGTCACTTGAGGGTGTGGGGGAGTGGAGTTGGATACTACGGTGCTTCGTCGGTGGTGCAGGGAAAAGCTTGCGATATTCCCTCGCCGTCATCCGGCGTCGCCGAGGTGGTTCTTCATTCTTGGAAGATACATCCTCGGAGGGCCTTCCGCCTCGATATGCGATAGCGGACTGTCCAGAAGGTGCTCCTTCCTTCTTGATCCTATTTGCCTTCTCTTGAGCTCGATGAAGAAGTGCCTTGGTCTTGTGAAGTTCTTCTCGAAGCTTCATTGATTCCGAGGCCAAGTCTTGTGCCAAGCTGTCGGCACATAGACTGAAGTAGGTCTGGAACCGAAGCGAGAGTCCTTCCGTCAGTGGAGGGGCTAGTGCGCTGCTTTCTTCTTCACCTTCCTTCCGGTAAGGTAAGAAGCGAGTCGTCATCTTGGCTGCCATCTCCGGAAGAAGCTCGCGGAGACGGGTTAATGCCTTGAGTGCAGCAGCCTCGACAGCGAGTGGTAGTGTTGCCATCTGGGGTCCCTCGAAGAACCAACTTGTGGGAGGATCGTTTGCCTTCACGATCACTTCCACATGGTACTCCACCTCAGTATCGCTCACCCAATGCTCAAGGTAGGTGAGGATGGGTGCTCGGTGGAACTGACACTCTTGGAGACTATCCTCGAGAAGTAAGGGAAACCCAGTGGTCAGGTGCTCTTCGGGTATAGCGGCCATCTACAAAGGTGGAATAGGAGGGGATAATAAGCTGATGAAATCTCAGGTTTAGAAAAGAAGAGAGGTTCAGAAGGTTTTTGTAAAGGGGTCTCATCTAACTAACGCCCATGCTAACTAAGGCTTCCTACAGTCAGGATGGCTCTGATACCAGCTCTGTGGGGACCCCGACTTAGAAGCCGAGATCACCGAATGTACGTGTACAGTGATCCCAGAGATCAATGCTCACTGAACACACAGAAGCTGAATAACAAGAGTCTTACATCCATACAAATAGTCTTACACGAATTAAGGCCATTATGGCCAAGTCTTACATAGATAGAGCCTCACGGGCTGAATGGCAATTAACTCAAATAGCGGAAGTCTTCGATAACGGGTAGAACCCATGCCATCTGCCTTAACCCTACAGGCATTCTGACTGGGATAGCTTCCTAGTTCGCATGTTCGTCTCCAAAGAACTCTTCCTCATATTCCTGTTCTTCCATGCCTGGCCAATTAAATAACCAGTGGCAAGCCAATGAGTACTTTGAATGTACTCGCAAGCAACCCATGATGTGGTTCAAAGTAACAATGCAATTGAACGATAATGAACAATCTAGCAAAGGGCTAGAATAAATATTCTACTATAAGATTTATGCATTAATAACCTTGCGTAACCTCGAAGACTGGTTACCGATATCAACATGAATAAGATTCAACTCATCGAGTCAAGTCACCACCTTGACTCATCACACACATACTATCACTGATGAAGTAAAATTCTAGACATAGTTTAAGTAGCACCACCCAACTGTCCATGACCGTGGACACGGCTATCCGAATAGTTTTACACTCTGCAGAGGTGGCGCACTTTACCAACAAGATCCGGGGAACTTCCGTGTCATCCACGACCCGCGGTACCTCAAGTACCCAGGGTAAGCACCCGGTCATTACCTTTCCTTAGACAACACTAACATAGAGTCCACTCGTTGATACACGGCCCTCGGGTACAAACAATAGATCACGGGACTTGCCCTAATTTCAATGTCACGCATACCCGAAGGGACCAACGGTGTGTCCGGTGCCCTGTAAAAATAGTCATGGCCGTCTATCCAAGCACGACCCCGTCCCGGAAAAGACCTCAAGTCTTCCCGTCACTAGTAATGCGGGCACCATGCAAGTATCGACCTAAGTAATCAATAAAGCCCCGTCCCATAAGGGGTAGTGTGGTTGCAAATGTTTGGTTGGGACGGTAGTCACACATAAATCTAATCCATCTTTTCACCATGCACATGATTTTACCGGCACATCACTTCTTTCTCAAGTGATGACCTAACACATCATCACCCTCGGGCATTAGGGGCACCCGATGGGTTCACGCAAAGATTTTAACTACGAAGGTTAAAATCACACATGCATCATTTAAGCTTCATGACCAACTATTTGCATGTCATCTAGCACTTAGCAAGATCAAGATCAAGCATGCATCATGTGGTGGTTTCAACTAGGTCACCACCGTGAATCTATCATCTTGCATTGGAAACAACGGGTTCCGCAAAACAAGTGTATCATGGTCAAAGGGCTGCTTGCCTGGATTGGCTTGGTCTTCGAAGTCTTCAAATCCTTCTCCTTCTTCTTCCACAGCAACTTCATCAAATATGGGATCTATACGTCGCATAATAACCACGGAAAAATAAGACCACAAATAAAACAGAAAAATCAAAGTGCTCAGGAAAATGTCAACTTATTTTTGTTAAATACTAAAGGAATTTCTAAGATGGGGAAATTCTTATTTGGAGTTTTGGAGTTACAGAATTGAATCTATTGATTTTAGAACAGGAGTTTTACTGCTCAAAGTTGAATTTAAATTTGAACAGAACAGAAAAGTTTCATAGATGTGAGTGAAAGTGGTACCATTAAATAGGTTGGAATATTACAAGATTTTAGGAGTTGGAATTATTTTATTTGGACCATTATTCTTTTCTGTAGAAATTTTTAAAACAATTTACAGAAAAGATAAAGGAAAAGTGCCCTGTGCAACTGGGCCAGAGAAGGCCACAGTGCACGGCCCAGGGCGGTCCACCCCAGCCGAACGGGTGCCTGCGCGCGCATGTCAGGTTTTTGAACCTGACGGGCGGGGCCCGTCGGTCAGTGACTGAGAAGAGGGGGAGAGAGGTGTGGGGATGACAGGCGGGGCCCGCCTGTCATCTCCAACCTTGCGGCCACGGCCACGGCGAGCTCACCGGCGAGGTTTCCGGCCACGGCGACGGCAACGGAGGACAGGAATGGACTCAGCATCGAGTGGCGGTTGCAGTGGTGGTGGTGCGGCACACCGGGGAGGTCAGGTTCGCCGGCGACGAGGTGGGACGGCGGAGGAGCTATGGGAGGACGCCGTTCCGGCCATTTCCAACTGCCACAAAGAGGGGAAACAGGGGGAAAGAGTCAGTGAGGCGAGGGGGTTCCGAATCGGGCAAAAGAAGGGGCAGGGGAGGCCCGTACTGCGAGATCACCGACGGCCCGACGCGGCGGAGCTCCGGTCATTCCCGAGTACTGGGACGACCTGGGGAGGAGTGGATGGTGTTGGAGGGCTCAGTGGGGTGTGGTGGAGCTGCTGATGCTGCTGGAGAGGCCCGGGGGGTCCTATTTATAGGAGGTCGACGGAGGCACGTGGTCCAGTGCGCCGGCGAGCTCCGGCTCGAAGCTACATGCGCACAGGGGGCGAGGGGAATGTGTCCACGGAGTTGCTGGACGAGCTCCACGTCCAGTAGAGGTGAGAGGAGGAGCGGGGGAGCTTCTGGAGCGCGCGCGCGTGCGAGGCAGAAGAGTGGCCATAGCGGGCGGCCGGTGCGCGTGCGACGATGTTCACTGGAGGGCGCAGGAGGAGGGGGGACAGCGCCGGGGCGGTCGCGGACGTCGAGGAGCATCGACTGGCGCGAGGGAGTGGCCCGAGTTTGTCGGGGGTGGCTGATTGGATGGAGCTATAGTGCGTGTCCGCACTGTTGCGTGCTCCAGAGCGCGCGTATGGCTGGCACCATCGTGCCCTCGCCGCTCCGGTCAAAACCAACGTGCCCAAGAGTGTCTAGAAGGTCAGGGGAGGAGTAAAGAAATGGCCTGTGGCCTTGGATGCCCTGGAGATGCTGAGAGAGAGGGAGGATGCTGGTGACTTGGTGAAAACTTGCTGTCCAGCAAGGTAAACTTGGATTCTTACCCCTCAATCATGGAGCTGGGGTGCTGGGGAAGTTACTGGGGGTAGCCAGTAACTGAATGATCATGTGGTAAAAAGTTGAGGCCATGGAGAAGAGTAAAAGTGATTAAGATGGAGGTTTTAGTAAAAAGCCAAAAGGTGTTTGATCAGTGTTTGGTCAAGTAAATGACCTCCACTTGACATGGCACTTAACAGGATTGAAAGACATGAGAAAATAGGGTGCTTCACCAAATTTGGGCTCATTTGAAGAAACTAGCCAATGTAACTTTGGTGAACCCTAGAAATCAACAGAAACAGCTTCATCTTGTTTGAGTCAAGCTAATCATCTCCCCTTGATGCACCACTTGGTGTAGCATCATCATTTGGGGTATTGATCATGCCCACAAAGTTTGAAGCTCCAGATAAAAAGTTGGTAATGTAAAGTTGTTCAAATTTGCATTTGAACAGAAAGGGTTTTGAGGTGATCTGATCAAGTTGCTCTACTCCAAATCTTGTGCCATTTGGTCTAGATGCCTTATTAGGCCATTATAGCATGTGCACCAAGTTTGAGAGCAGTTGGACAAGTTTGGCAATGTAAAGTTGCTCAAACTTCAAATATGGACAGAATGGTTATGAAGGGGTTTGAGGATGTTTTCTTGCTTCCCAAGGCATGGGACTTGGCAAGATCATCAAATATGTCATATATGACATGATAGAATTTCCCTGGAATTTTTGGAGAAAATTTCCTTTGTAAATATTTCAAAAGCTTGAAATATCCAGAAAGGGTTTTAGAGGGTTTAGCCCATTATTTTGAACATGACCAAGTGTTGAAACTCTCATATATGGACAATATATGTCCTCTGAGTCTCCCTGAATTTTGGCAAATATTTCTGAAATAGTTAAATAATTTTCCCCTATTAAAGACCATTTCTGGCCTTAAGAAAAATCTTTTAAATAAAATAGGAAAATAACTTTTAAAATTATACCTTTCTGGTTTCTGGGAGTCCTATGACTACTAGGTCTCAAATATTCCTTTTGAAATAATTTTCTCACCCTAAATCACGTACTTGCAGTGCAAATCTCAATTCAGGGGTTTTTGGAAAACTAAATTTATAAAATACATTTTGGCCAAATTATTTTTGTAAGAAAATACTATACTATTATATAACACTTGGCATGATCATTGGGCAGAAGTTTTGAGTATGGAGATGAATTCTACAAGAGGTCATAGTTGACTTTAATGAGCACAAGAAAAAGCACATGAAGAAAACTCAATTTCAAATAAAAGCCAAATGATGCTAAAAAATTTTGCTGGTCCAAATTTTCATGCTTCAAAGGTACAAATAACATGTTACAAAATGCAGGGTGTGACAGATATAGAATACCTCTTTTCTTCCGAGTTGGCTTTGGAGTTGGTTCAGGAAGAGTCCAATCATTATCATTACTCAATATATTATTCAATAATTTTTCTGCTTGTTCAACAGTTCGTTCCCTGAAAACACAACCATCACAATTATCTAGGTGGTCCCTAGAAGCATCGGTTAGTCCATTATAAAAGATATCAAGTGTTTCATTCTTCTTGAGAGGATGATAAGGCAAAGCATTAAGTAATTAGAGAAGCCTCCCCCAAGCTTGTGGGAGACTCTCTTCTTTGATTTGCAAAAAATTAAAAATTTCCTGTAAGGCAGCTTGTTTCTTATGAGCAGGAAGATATTTTACAGAGAAGTAGTAAATCATATCATGGGGACTACACACACAACCAGGATCAAGAGAGTTAAACCATAACATAGCATCGCCCTTTAATGAGAAAGGAAATAATTTAAGAATATAGTAATAGCGAATTTTTCCTCATGACCAAATAGGGTGGCTATATAATTTAATTTAGTAAGATGTGCCACAACAGTTTCAGATTCATAATCATGGAAAGGATCAGATTCAACCAAAGTAACTAATTCAGGATCAAGAGAGAATTCATAATCCTTATTAATAACACGGATAGATGAAGTAGCAAACTCAGGATCACATTGCATCTTAGCATTCAAAGATTGTTCTTTCCACTTACATGCTAATTTCTTAAGATCATACCTATCCTTACAAGCAAGAAAGTCTCTAGCTACTTCTCCTTCCAAAACATATCCCTCAGGAACAATAGGCAATTCAAATCTAGGGGAAGTAGGTCTAATAGGTGTTTCAAAGTTTTCAATAACATTAATTTCATCAGTTTCAGAAATAGCATCATCTTCGGCATAATCAATAGTATTGGCTCTAGCAAGATGTGCGTCAAGTAATTCTCCTAGTGGCATAGTTTTACCAAACTTCTAGTCGCATCATAAGCATCTTTCATAGTAGAAGTGGCATCATCAAAATCATGCGATATATCAGAATCAATAGCAGGTGTAGGTGTCGCAAGTTTACTCAAAACAGATGGTCAATCAAGTGCAGAGCTAGATGGCAGTTCCTTACCTCCCCTCGTTCTAGAGGGAATGATCTTGGGTTATGTGATCTTTCAGATTCTTCATATCTTTCATAGTAATCAGTAGATATAAATCCCAAGTGACTCAGAGAATATAGCGATGCTCCCCGGCAACGGCGCCAGAAAAAGGTCTTGATAACCCACAAGTATAGGGATCGCAATAGTTTGGGTAGAGTATTCAACCCAAATTTATTGATTCGACACAAAGGGATCTAAATAATATTTTAAAGTATTAGCAGCTGAGTTGTCAATTCAACCTCACCGGGAAAACTTAATATATGTAGAAAAGTATTTAGTAGCAAAGTAGTATGGAAGTAACGGTAACAGTGGCAAAAGTATGTGTCGAATTTCGGGTTCCGCAAACCCTTGAGAGGTTCGAACTATGGGGTGTGCATGAAGAACACTCTCTCCTTAGCGCGCTCTCCATACGATTCCACATCCTAGCTCGACGAACTCAAAGAACAAGGGACACCGAGGATTATACTAGTTTGGGCCACCTTCCGGTGTAATACCCTACTCCAGTGTGTGTGGTGGATTGCCTCGTGGGGCTGAGGATGAACTAGTACAATGGATGAACAACCTCTGGAGGAGAGGTGTTCTTGGGCTCGAATGAGCTTGTGGTGTGTGCTGGGTGGAAAGGAACCGATCCCTTCTAAGGTTGGATCAGTTCAAGATCCGATCCCCTCTATGGTGGTGGCTAGGTCCTATTTATAGTGGCCTTGGTCCTCTTCCCAAGTATAGAAGGGAAGGGATCCCAAAACGGCCAAATTTTGAAGGGGAACAACTAGTACAAGTCATCCTGACAAAAAGAAGTCTTCGCCTGCCAAAGGCTCTGGTGGTGACGCCACGCCGGGCTCCATGATGATCTCCATTCTGCCGCCCTGACGGTCCTTGGTCTTGTCGCACCGATATGGAAACCTTTGTATGATTCCTCGGGACTCCACGCCTACGCTTACTCCCTTAGCACCGAAGGAGAAACTGGTACACTGCGCCGGCTGGCGCCTGCCTGTCCTTGGACGTCATGGCTCACGTCACGTGAACCTCGCGAGGTGCACCTTGCATAGATATCTCTGCTCCCCGGGAGCCAGCCTAGGGAGACTGCCCCCAGGGAGGTCTTGCTATCGCCCGCCTCACAAGGCTTGGCCCCTCGCGAGGGTCTTGAGTTGCGGGCGCTGTAGCTGGGCCATACCAGGCCATTGATGGAGCCATGGCATGGCCCGCAAGCAGGCAAGTACCCCCGCTCCTACGACACCAACAGTAGCCCCTGGGCCGAAGTCCTGCTCGGACTTGGCTTCTAGGCGAAGCCAAAGGGGCAAGGGCGAAGCGCCACGGGCCTCAATCTCCTGTGGCCTTGGTCAACGCAAGGCGACTTGATTGGACGTGGGCTTCTCCGCTTCGCCACGCTGCCTCGATAGGTGCTCGACTTGACGAGACCATGCCGCATTCACAAAAAACCATCATTATGTGAGATCGTGAAGTCCCCGTTTCTCTTCACCTTCTTCTTGTGGACCTCCTCTTCTACTTCCTCCCTTTTTCACCCTCTTGTTGTAGCCTCCATGGCACCAACAAAGAGGTTCTCCATCATGGAGAAAGGGAAGGATCGCGAGGAGGGAAATAACTTGCTGCCACTCAAGAGGGGGTGGGGCCGCCCCCGCAAGCATATCACTACCCCTGCAGCGGTGCCTCAGGGTCACAGGCGTACTCCTTTTGGGGTTAATGCCGCCCAGGGTGGTCGCGATGGAACCCCTTCCCGCGGCAGGGGCTGCCCTCGTCGCGGCACCCACCTTGCCGCGGGAGGGCGTGACGAGGTCGCCCGGCGTCCCTGGTCAGGCTTCCATTCGTCGGAGGCGCTCCTGGAGTTCGTCGTGTGGCCGGAGAGTCCGGCCGGTGCTTGGCTCCAATTGTATCGCTTCTTTGCCCACGAGCTGTCGGCCGGGGGTCTCGATGGCCTCTGGCTGCAGGCCGATGGCTGCTACAGCAAAGCATCCTGGGTTTCGGTGGAGATATCTGTTGCGGGCAACGTGGCCCTTTCCAACGGTTGGCAGACGTTCGCTCGCGCACGCTGCTTTGGCAGGCGATGCACCCTCCACTTCAAGTATGATGGCACCGCGACCCTCTTAATCAGGGTGTTTGGGGCGGACGGTCGCCGCGCAGGGTGCTGCCCCGAAGACGGTAGTGGCGATGATGGGCTCGTCCTTGGCGACGGTCGTGATGGGGCTGCATGTGGGCTTTCCCTTGGTGATGGTCGCGGCTCATCCAGCGTCGGCGGCTCCTCTACCAGCGAGAGCACTAGTAGTGGTGGTTACGACCAGCCTCCGCGCCGCCGAGCTCGCTTCGAGGTCGACGATGGGTCATCCCACCGCCACGCGATGGTGAAGTGCGAGGAGGGCTCAGATTGAGCTGAGCTCGGGAGGCACTTGGGGCCAGATCTCGCGAGCCGCTACGGCTATGTGGCCCGCTTTTGAATAACTTTCCTTTCTTCCCGCATTTCGAAAAAGGGTAGGTAGCCCGACTGGGTGTGTAATGAACTTTGACGCCTATGATGATGTGTTACGTTACGATATGCATGTGCCTCACAAGGGTAAAGGGGTACCTTAGCTTGATATGCTCGAGGTTAACGTGAGGGTGCATTTTCCGGTATCTAGAGAGGTTTCCTTGCTGCCGACGCAGGCGCTGCTGCCCATGGGGGGCCACCTACAATTTTTTTAGGGAATCCACCGGATACCTTGTTCCTTCTTGTGCGAGCCATCAAGCGTGGACTGATCATGGCTTGACGCACTGCATCACGGTACTCGGGGGGCACGGACCTGAGGGGGTGCGCCGTTCACGAGCTCATACGATGGCACCTCACGAGGATCAAGGAGGCCGAAGCTCTGGGGCGAGAGGGTTTCGGCGAGGTGTGCCCGTGATGTGGGCTGGCTAGCGCGCAAACACGGACACTCTTGCCTAGCCCCCTTGCGACGTGCGCGAGGGAGAACGTCTAGCGACTGTCGTCCTCCTCGAGGCAAGAAAAAAGGGGCGAGCGAAGCAGAAGGGGAAAACTCAACCAAGCAATCGAGAAACACGAAACTCCAAATCCATTGAAAGATCGCAACCAGATACAGAAAGCAAATGAACAGTCGCGTCCGGCACCTAGTCTAGTCTTCTCACCAACACAGAGCTGAGTGCTGCCACTTGGACGTGGGACGGAGCCCCCGAGGCACGAGGGCGGCACTCCGAAGACTCCGGAGCGTGTACAACCCCACTCATTATTATATGAGAGTGTTACGGGAAGAGACCTTCATAGACATTGGGCCTTGCTTCATAGGCACTGGGCTTTGCTTCACAGGCACTGGGCCTTTCTTCATGGGTAGAACTTTCAGAGGTGCTGGATGTTCCAGGCGTTCTGGATGGGGACGTCGTCCCCCGTCTCCTGACGTACGGCGCCAGGCCTGGAGACGTGGGCAATCCTAAACGGGCCCTCCCTCCCACATGGGTGAGATCTTGTGCATCCCTTCCCTGGAGAGCACCCACCTCAGGACCAGATCGCCCACCTCGAGTGTCGTGGAGTGGGTGATGCGGCAGTGGTACCGCCGCAATGCCTGCTGGTACCTTACTGCTCGGAGCGAGGCTTGACAGCGGCGCTCCTCCCCCAGCACGAGATCCATCCCCCACACGGTGTCCTAGCATGCCTCATCAAATGCCAAGACCCGTGCGGAGCGATGTTTGAGCTCATCAGGGAGAACCGTTTCGGCTTCGTAGACAAGGAAGAACGGGGTCTCGCCTGTTGGCTTGGTGGCGGTGGTGCGGATGAACCACATCACGGACTGGAGCTTGTCGTGCCAGCCCGTGCCGCAGGCCTCGAGCTTCTTCTTGAAGGTCCTCGCCTTGAGGCCTCTCAGGACCTCCGTATGGCGCGCTCAGCTTGGCCGTTGCTCCTAGGGTGTGCCACTGAGGCGTAGCATAACTGCGTTCCAAGGATAGCACAATATGTTTCGAAGAGATTGCTAGTGAATTGCGAGCTGTTGCTCATGATGATGCAATTAGGGACCCGGAACCGGCTCACGAGGCCCCTGATGAACTTGAAAGCCGAGCCGGCGGGGATGGTGCGCACTGGCTCCACCTCCGCCCACTTGGTGAACTTGTCGATAGCGACGTAGAGGTAGCGATAGCCCCCGGGTGCCCGAGGGAACAGCCCCAGAATGTGAAGCCCCCAAACCATGAACGGCCACGACAGCGGGATAGTCTGAAGGCCCTGAGTGGGCTGGTGGATCTGCTTAGCATGGAATTGGCAGGCTTCACAGGATCTCACCAGCTCTGCCGCGTCGCTGAGCGCTATCGGCCAATAGAATCCGCTACGGAACGCCTTGCCCACCAGGGTGCGTGAGGATGACTGATGCCCGCAGTCCAGCCATGTATGTTAGTTAGCGGATCGCACCCCTGCTCCCTGGAGATGCATCTCAGGAAAATGTCATTAGGTCGTTTTCGGTACAACTCACCATCCTGAAGGCAGTAAGCTGTGGCCTACCGGGCCACGTGCTCCGCATCCTCCTCCTTCTCCAGTAGGGTTCCCCTTAGCGGGTAGGCCTTGAACTCTTGAGTCCAGCATCCCTCCTGGGGCTCGAGAGTAAGGAGCAAGTGTGCTCCTGAGGTTAGGCCACATGCGGAAGCTCCCGAGGTTGGGGGAGGGGGGAGCTGCTCCTGAGGCAGTGTCACCTCCGCAGCCGGAGGGGCTGCTGAGGGCTTGAAGAGCCGCTCCTCGAAGATGCCGGGCTCTTGTGGATGGCGCCTAGACGCCCTCTAGGCAATGTCGAAGTCGATATGCTCGGTGTGGTAGTTGTCGCGGATGCCGAAGGTAACAGGGAGTCGGATCTGACCGATTGGGGTGGTGGAGCCATCGGTCACTCCTGAGAAAGGCCTAGTGGGTTGTAGCTGGTCATACGGCACTTGGAGATGGTGAAATGTGTCGACGGAGAGAACATTGAGCCCCGCACCACCATCGATGACGGTGTTGGTGACTTGGATGTTGCTGATGACGGTTGAGCAGAGCATTGGGTGAGCGCCGGCAGTCACCGCGTACTTGAGCTGGTAAGCTGAGGAGAAGGTGATGGTGCACTTGGACCACTTGAGCGGCCGTGTGGCTTCGATCCTAGGAAGTGTTGCATTTACTTCTCGGGCGAACTGCTTGAAGATGCACTGAGAGGCTGGAGCCTGCGCACCGCCCAAGATGTAGGCAATGGCGCGAGGCTCCTAGAAGCCTCCAGCCCCCTCGTCTTGGTCATCATTCCTCCTTAGCGATGGCAGCGGAGGGAGGCTGACCTTGCCCTGAGGACGGTCCTGAAGAGGCTGGACCCTCCAGGCACCCTCGCGAGGCTGGTCCCTCTAGGCGCCCTCGCGAGGCTGATCGTGCCAGCGTTCCTCATGGGGCTGATCACGCCACTCCTGACGGGGGCCGCAGTCATCCCAATGCCCCCCAGCTCGGCTTCGTCCATGGCCATAGCCCCGATCGTGGCGCTCGGGGCGTCGGCCGATGCGTCCGTAGCGGATGGCTCTGTGCTCTTGGCAGTCGTTGGTGTTGTGGCTGTGCACATTGTGGAAGGCGCAGAATGGACAGCTGCTCTTGGATGAGTCTGGATGGTCACAACCACGCATAATCTATGGTTCGGCCGCGAGCACGGCCACCCCCTTGCGCTTCACGTCTTTAGCCTTGGCCTTCTTGTCGTCCTGGTCAGCAGTGCGGAGCTCGACGAGGGAAAGGCGTCCCTCCTCAGCTCTGGCGCACTTGGTCGCGAGGTTGAACAGCTCCACGACTGTGCATAGATCTCCATGGATGGCGAGCTGCTCCTTCATCTTGACATAGCGGACGCCATCGGAGAATGCTGAGATGATGGCCTCATCCGTCACATTGTGGGTCTTGAGGAAGACGCTGTTGAAGAACTGTATGTTTTTCTACAGGGTTTCCCCTGGTTGCTACTTGACGCGTCGCAGGTCACCTCCGGCTGGCGGGTGGTCGTGGGTGCTCCGGAAATTGCCGATGAAACGCTCGCGCATCTCACCCGAGGAGGAGATCGATCCCGCAGGCAGGTTCAGGAGCCACGAGCGCTTGCCGTCCTTCAGAGCCATGGGGAACTAGTTAGCCATAATCTTCTCGTCACCGTTGAATGGCTCGATGCTCACCTCGTAGAGCTGCAGGAACTCGGCGGGGTCGGGGGTGTTGTTGTAGCGTGGAGGTAGGTCGGGCTTGAACTTCCTAGGCTAGTTGATGTTGCGCAGCTCAGGAGTGAAGGCCCGACAGCCTACTGTGGACACCAGAGCATGTCACGGAGGCGGAGCTTTGTCCCGGTTTTCGCGTGCCGCCACTTCAGGGGGCGCATGGTCTCGACGCGGTGGTGGACGGAGCGCGGGAACTCCTCCTTCCGGCCGCTGGATCTCTTGGCAGCTTCCTTCTTCTTGCACGGGCTCCACGCGCGCTGGCTCACGCCGCGGGGCCGCGTGCCTTGAAGCATGGACGACGTCTTGATGCAGAGGTGATGGAGGCGCTTCATGAGCAACGTAGCCCACGAGGGGCGGCGGGAGAGGTAGCGAGAGGGACGGGGCAGGAGAGCCCCCAACGGCACTGACGAGCTCGACGATGCGGTCTAGCTAGTCCTCGTAGAGGTCGTCAACGGGGCGGTATCGCAGGAGCTCGTGCGCCATGAGTAGCGCAGCCTGCGCGTCCGCGGGCCTGCGACGACCGTGGGCAACAAGCCAGCGGGGGTCAGCGACGGGGTTGCGGTGCGTCCATCCCGCCACACCAAGGGGTGCAACAATGAGGCCTGCTACTCTTGCCACGCTGGGCCGGTGGTTACGTTGGTAGCGGGTGATGGAGAACGGCGAGGAAGTCCGCCAGCGGGGGCTTTCTGAGCGATGCAGGGCGGCGAGGGCGGCCTGTCGCTCAGCACGAGCACGGCGAGGGTTAGCCATGGAAGCGGTGGAGCGGTGACGCGTCGATCGACGGAAGAGAGGTTTCGGCAGACCCCTACCTGGCGTGCCAAATGTCGGATTTTGGGTTCCGCAAACCGTTGAGAGGTTCGTACTCTGGGGTGCGCACGAAGAACACTCTCTCCCCAGCGCGCTCGCCCTACTATTCCACAGCCTAGCTCGACGAACTCAAAGAACAAGGGACACAAAGGATTATACTGGTTCGGGCCACCTTGTGGTGTAATACCCTACTCCAGTGTGTGGTGGATTACCTCGTGGGGCTGAGGATGAACTAGTACAATGGATGAAAAGCCTCCAGAGGAGAGTTGTTCTTGGGCTCGAATGAGCTTGTGCTGGGTGGAAAGGAACCGATCCCTTCTAAGGTTGGATAAGCTCAAGATCTGATACACTCTATGGTGGTGGCTAGGTCCTATTTATAGTGGGGTTGGTCCTCTTCCCAAATATCCTGACAAAAGTGGTCTTTGCCTGCCAAAGGCTCTGGTGGTGACGCCGCGTCGGGCTCCGCGATGACCTCCATTATGCCGCTCTGACGGTCCTTGGTCTTGTTGCACCGATACGGGAACCTTTGCCTGATTCCTCGAGACTTTGTGCCTGCACTTACTCCCTTAGCACCAAAGGGGAAACTTGTACACTGCGCCCGCCTGGCCTTGGATGTCATGGCTCACGTCATGCAAACCTCGCGAGGTGCATGTTGCATAGATATCTCCGCTCCTCGGGAGCCAACCTAGAGAGACTACCACCAGGGAGTTCTTGCAGTCGCCCGCCTCGTGAGGCTTGGTCCCTCACGAGGATCTTGAGTTGCATTCGCTGAAGTTGGGCCGTACCAGGCCGCTGATGGAGCCACGCCATGGGCCGCGGGCAGGCTAGTCTAGGTACCCCCATTCCCAGGACGCCGACGGTAACAATAATAGGTTTGTTTCAATGGTGACAGTAGCAGTAACAAAAGTAACAAAGAAAGTATCAATATGGAACGAACTCGTAGGCAATGGATCAGCAATAATAACCTAGGGTGACCCGAAACTAGCTCCAATTCATCAATATAATGTACGCATGTATTCCGAATAATCATATGTGCTTATGGAAAAGAACTTGCGTGACATGTTTTATCCTACCCTCCCGTGGCAGCGGGGTCCTAATGGAAACTAAGGGATATTAAGGCCTCCTTTTAATAGAATACCTGACCAAAGCATTATCACTTAGTGAATACACGAACTCCTCAAACTATGGTCATCAGCGGGAAAAGTGCCCCCATTATTGTCACTCTGAGTTTGCCGGATCATAACACATAGTAGGTGACTATAGACTTGCAAGATAGGATAAGAACACACATATATTCATGGAAACAAAATAGGTTCAGATTTGAAATCATGGCACTCGGGCCCTAGTGACAAGCATTAAGCGTAGCCAAGTCATAGCAACATCAATCTCAGAACATAGTGGATACTAGGGATCAAACCCTAATAAAACTAACTCGATGACATGATAAATCTCATCCAACCCATCACCGTCCAGCAAGCCTACGATGGAATTACTCATGCATGGCGGTGAGCATCACGAAATTGGTGATGGAGGATGGTTGGTGATGACGACGACAACGATCTCCACTCTCCGGAGCCCCGAACAGACTCCGGAGCAGGTCTGCTGATGAAGAACGGGAGGTGGCGGCGGCTCCTTATCATAAAACGCGATGGGATCTTCTCTCTGATTTTTTCTGCGATAGACTATATAGAGTTGGAGTAGACGTCGGTGGAGCCTCAGGGGGCCCACAAGGTAGGGGGCGTGTCCTGGGGGGCTCCCTCACCCTTGTGGACTGGGTGTGGGATCCCTCTGGTGGATCTTTACGCCAGTATTTTTTATATTTTCTAATAATATTCCTCGTGAAATTTCAGGTAATTCCGAGAACTTTTATTTCTGCACAAAAATAACACCAAGGCAATTCTGCTGAAAGCAACATCAGTCCGGGTTAGTCCCATTCAAATCATGCAAATTAGAGTCCAAAACAAGTCCCAAAGATTTTGGAAAAGTAGATGCGATGGAGACGTATCAGTGTCATCTATGGGTTTTTCCTATAGGGAGAGGTTGCCATGTGGCGAATGGCTGCCACTTTGTCACTCTGTGGCTTGACACCGCACTGATCGACAACGTGAGTCGTGGAGGAGTGGTTGGTGAGGTGGTTTAGCCTCCGCGAGTCCCGGCAGGCCCTGATGGGCTTGGAAGTATTCTGCCGGTAGCCTCAGGGTTTCGTAGTATCCTTTGCAACGGGAAACGAGTGACAACCGTAATCTCATGGGCTTGGAAGTAGTGACGCAGTTTCCTTGAGTCCATGATGAGAACAAATATCAACTTTTGCATGCTAGAGTACCTCGATCTAGTGCCCTGTAACAGGGAGTTGATGAAGTGCACTGGGCGGTGCACCACTTTCTTCCTTGTTGTGTCCTTGGGGTTGCCTCACTGCCGTGCTCACTATTGTCCTGATCCTTTTCTGACTCTGCCGGTCTCTGCCCACTCTCTGCCTCATCCACTTCTGGCTATGCTACCAGGGTAGCACTGACCACTTGGTTGGTTGCTGCTAAGTACAGCAGCAACACCTCCTGTGGTTTGGGAGCGACCAAGGTAGGCACAGAGGACAAATAGGCCTTCAACACTTGCAAAGTTGCATCTGCTTCTAGGGTCCACTTCATGGGCCCTGCCTTTTTCAAAATTTTGAAGAACGATAGGGCGCGCTCAGACTTGGAGATGAATCTGCTTAATGCGGCAATGCATTCTTTTAGACGCCTCACAACCTTAACGGTCCTTGGCACCTGGATCTGCTCTATAGCCCGGATACAAAGAACCCAAGTAGCTTCCCGGAGGGAACACCAAATACACACTTCTCTGGGTTGAGCTTCAGATTGATCTTGCGCAGGTTAGCAAATGTCTCCTCCAAATAATGGATAAGGGTGGCCTTATCCTTGGTCTTGACCACAATATCATCCATATAGGCTTCTATCTTTCTGTGCAGCTGTGGCTTAAAACCAATCTGGACTGCCCTTGCAAAAGTGGACCGGCACTCTTTAATCCGAATGGCATGCAGACAAAGCAGTATGTACCACATGGAGTGATGAACGACGTCTTCTCTTCATCTTCCTTGGACATGAAGATTTGGTGATACCTGGAGTATGCATCCAGAAAAGAGAGAAAAGCACAACCTGAAGTGGAATCCACAATCTGATCAATGTCCGCCAAGGGAAATGGGTCCTTTGGGCAAGCCTTAGTAGGATGTGTGAAATCTATGCAAAGCCTCCACTTCTAGTTAGGCTTCCGGACTACCACTAGATTTGCCAACCACGTTGGATGTAGCACTCCTCTGACAAAACTAGCTGCCTCAAGTTTCGTGATCTCTTCCTGCAATGAATTGCTGCCTCTCCAGGGCCTGCTTCCAGACTTTCTGCTTGACAAATCGGGCATGTGGGCAGACAACAAGGTGGTGCTCGATTACCTCCTTGGGAACACCGGGAATATCAGATGGTTGCCAGGCAAACATATCGATATTCGCTCGCAGGAAGGCAACGAGCGCGTTTTCTTATATGTCATCGAGGGTGGCGCTAATAGTGAAAGTACCATCAATGCCAGCCAGACCTGTCGGGACCTTCTTTACCTGCGATGCAGCAACCCTGGATCTCTTGATGTTGGAATACTCCAGCACGTCGTCCATGGGTGTCATGCACTTGGTGAGGGCACGCTTCCTAGACTCTTTCCCGGAGGTCTTATATTCCCTCTTCTCTCCTGTACTTTCCTTGGAAGGAACTGCTGTCACCGCTGTCTCTGTCGCGACTGCGTCCTGGTACATCTTGTCCACACAAATGATTGCATCCTTCTCATCTGATGGGATGGTGATAACTCCTAGTGGCCCAGGCATCTTCATGGTGTTGTAGGTATAGTGGGATCAATACAAATAAACACTTCCGTGATGATACATGTTTGTCACAGTAAGTCACATTTTCTGTCATGCATGTTCATCCATGATGATTTTATGACTGAATCAAGATAGTCATACCTGTGCTGTCGTAGAAGTGGTCCATGACAATACCAAAATTATCATCACGGAAGTGTTCACTTCCATGACGATAAATGGCACATCATGGAAGTGGTTTCGTCAAGGGTAAGAGACATGTGGAATCCACCATAACGGGTCGACGGTAAGCTAATGGGTCCAGTGTTGGATCCGATAACCCTAACTGCGAGGACTATTGGGAATTTTCCACGTGTAAAATTCTCATTGGCCGAAGGAACCACGTATTAGCTCCACGTGCGGGCAGATGTGAACCAACCCATGAATAGGATGCGCCAATGATACGTTGACATGTGGCAAGGCCCAACAGGGGACCAATCAGGTCAAAAGGACGGCCTGTTTGACTAGGTCAACGGATAACGGGCTGGCCCACCGAAAGCCTGCTAACGGACTGTTCTCATATAGTCCATTTAGGCCCGATAACTCACGGCCCATCATGGCCTTTCCTAATTCTGCCCACTAGCTTCATCTGGCCGTCCAATATGATTCCAGGCCATTGTAACTTCCGGCCCATTTACGGCTCATGACGTCTTTCGGCCCATATGAGAACCTTCGTAACTCTTGCCCATTAACAGCCCATAGTGAAACTGGCTCATAATGAACAGTATATCGCTTCATACCCATTAACGGCCCATTACTCCATTGGGCCGCTCCTAGCCCGTGTTATCTTTCGGCCTTTTAAGGCACCATTTATTCTTGGGCTGATTTGCAGCATTCGGTAGCTTACGGCCCGTTGCTGGCCTTTTCTGCTTGTGGCTAAAATTCAGCCTGTGGTTAAAGTCGGCCCGTTTGGGGCCCGTTGACCTGTTGGGCCGTTTTCATAGCGTCATCAAATACGACCCATTAACGACCTATTATGTCTATCGATGGAATTAAGCATGTTATACTCGTCAGCCTATTAATGGCCCATTATGGTCGGCTCATGAATGGACGGCTGCCAGTCTGCCCATTTACGGCCCATAATGCGGTCCGTTATTGGCCCATGTTTGGCTAATCGACTGTACGACCTGTAGAAGGCCCATTGATTCTATGTTCCGTAGAAGGACTGTAGAAGGCCATGGTGACAATGGTCTGCATGGTGCCCATGGTTATTATGGCCTAGTTTAAAAAAATAGGTTACTGCGACCACTAGCAAACCACTGAAAAAGAACTGCATTGACTACAAGGAAACAAATAAACAAGACAAAAAGGAAACAAATAAGCAAGCAATATATGCTAGGCTATTATGGCTATTACACATATTACAACCACTAGGCATCAAAGTTCACCACCAGTGCAAATATGAGTAACAAAGCAGCATATTACATAAACTGGTTGTCAAAGTTGGCGGCCAATGCAAATAAATGCTGCAGCAAAATAAGTCCATAACTGAAACCACTTCACAAGAGCTGTAGAAAAAATATGTTGGGTATCCACCATGCTGGCAACACGCTTAGCAAGCTTACTAGCTTTCTCTTGTTTGGCACTTAAATCCTCCAGCACTTGCTATTGCATCAAAAAGTATGGATCTGAATTCTCCAGGGACTTCCGTAGTCCTTCGACTTCTTGTCGCAGCACAGCTGATTGATGTCTTTCAGCTTGTAGTTGAGACTCAAGAAACTGAACTGATTCAGACAATGAGATTGAGGAGCTTGTTCTAGCGGTAGTGGCCAGTAACTCGAAAATTACACCAAGACAGGACTTTGAGGTTGTCTCATTGTCTTCAAGATAGTTTTCCTTAGCTGTTTTATCAGCTTTTATGGAGACTAACAAGAATCTCACTATCCTGAACCTTATCTGCATTACTTCCTTTACCATTGCTTAATAAGGTACTCTTCCCCAATATTCCGTCATCATTCTAAAAGAAGAAAGAAGAAAGAAGCAGACACATAACAGGTAGTATATGAAACTCATTTTGGTGAACCAGTTCAGTAGTATAGTGGACTGGATTAAACTACCATGTCTTCTATTGCCAAGTAGTACATAATAAAAGCATCAAATAAACATATATCTATGTCCTATGGTCACTGCATTGACTTGACAAATCCAAATAGTTCAAATCATATCAGTTCAAGACAAGCAGCATTGAAAGAATAAAAGTGTGGGAAGCTACATGACACAACAAGATTTCAGATGGGTACCATGGGTGAACATGTACAACAACACTATTGGCTCTGTTGTGATGCTAGTAGTGTGCACGACATGAGAAGTCAACTGTATACACAATTGAAATTTAAATCAATAGAGCAATTTAGAAGAGCAAACATGCTTAAACATACCTATTGTTCCATTGGAGTTTTGATTGGATCCTTCAATTTAAAAATAAGTTTGTATGAGTAAATACAGTGATACAAGAGCAAGGCAGTCTGCACCATATTCTTAAGCACTTGTTCTACACGAACAGTCTACAGTAAGACAGAGGATATAGTACTTCAAAATAAAAAAATGAGCTCATAGACCTTACCACATTTTTGGTTCGGGACCAGTACAAAACAAGGCGTTCCCAGTCATTGTCCCGTAAATGCGTGTTGGGAGAACATAAGGGAATTTGATGAGTTTGTTTGCCAGTGAAGTAAGTTTTCTTCAGGTAATTCCTATATTGCCACCAAGCATTCTTGAAGACAACAGAGGTATTAGCACATGTTACCTCATCCTGAGTTTCCAAATCGGTCATTCTATATAGAGAAAAATGGGACATTAGCTGTATTATAACCAGCATGGAGGTAAAATGTATGGGACAAAGCAAAGTAATTGACATGAATAAAATTACATCCACATAACTCCTGGACGAACACCTGCAACTAGCATTTGCCTTCATCTTCATCATAATATTTCCATGATGGGAAGATACGCAGATAGGATTTAACAACATCAAATGCGATAGATGCTAAACTATGAATGGTGGTTGTGCTTCATCCACAGGAATAGGTGTACTAACTGGTGGAGTTGGGGTTCGCCATGGTAGTACTGACGCTTTGGGCAGTGGAGCTACCTTACCAATTGCTCTTGTTTGGGAGCTTGTGGTGGAGATGGTGTTGTGTCAACTGGAACTGGGTTACAATCTGCTGTGGTTCGGGTTAGAATGGGTGAAGCTGGTTCTCTGTCCATTGTAGTAGGGGTACAATCTGCAAGAGTCTGGGTTATGTGTGGTCGGGATGGTTCTCGTGCATGTACAACCGGGGTGCTATCTCCACCTAGAGGCAGCACTGTTTTATTTGAAGAACGTGTTTTTACTCCGCTACATACTGCCATCACCCGTTCCAGTTCCAATGGCTGATAAACAAGAAACGTAGTTGAATGTACGGGCCTTGTATGAGATACAGATGCAATAGATAGTGGGGAAAAAGAGGGCATGAAATAGTCCAAATGTATATTGTTTAACTAAAAAGGATAACATGACATAATTTCACATATATTATGTGTATTTAAACTGGATAGCATAGCATGACATAATTCAATGATATGATAACAAAATAAATAGGATGGCATGAGAAAATTATATGATGTCTTTAGTAAACAGGTTCACGTGACATAATTCACATACATGTTATCTTAGTAATCAGGATCACATGATATAATTCACATATGTGATTTATATACTAAGCAGAGGGCATTCGCATATACGATGTCTGAAATAAGAACATGGTGTTTAATATTGTGTATATGATGTCTAACCTATGCAATGCAAGTCACCATATGCATGATATTAGCAGTATAACTGTGTGAAGTTAAAGCATACACCTCGGTGGGGAAATAGGATTGGTCATTTGTCTCTAAATCCATCTCTAAGGAGCTATTGGGACCCATCAAGAGATCTGCTTCGACAGGTAGCACTGTCTGCTCTGAAGACCTTGTTTTCACTCCAGATTTTTCCATCACCCACTCAATGGATGATTCACGGGAAGAGTAGTTGAATGTACAAACATCGTCGACAAATGGAATTGTAATGAAGAAAATGATTGGAAAGATATCATTCAAATATATGATGCCTGGTTAAACAGGATGGCATTGCATATTTCACATATATTGTGATTGCCTAAAAGAGATGAGATTGCATAATTCACATATATGATATAGAAACTAAACAGGTGGCATTATAGAACATGTATAAACTAAGCAGATGACATACATGATGTTGAAAGTAGGCACTGCAAGGCAACATATGCATGATATGAACAACATCATCATGCCAAGTTAGAGCAAACACCTTGGGGGGTAAGTATGAGTGGTCAACTTCGTATGAATTAGCCTCAAAACATATATCTTCCTTTGGATTACAATCTGAAGGGGGGGGAGTGTTTGCCATTGCACCCACCATCGAGCGATGTCTGCATGACACTGTATTGCCGCGCAAAACTCTTCTCTTTTTCTCTACATGTTCAACATGACTGTGTACAATATCTGACATGCATACAAAAAATATAGTGAGATTATGTAAAGAGAGCATGCAGAATCTAGAGTGATGGTAACAACCAGTGGATAGATCCAAAAATAATGATAGCAGGCTCATAATAGCTTTAATTTAATAAAAAGACACATGATGATTGCTTTACTATTTGTTTCCCACCCAAGATGAACAACCAGATAATAGACAGAGATAGTATGCATTGCTGCCTCGATATGTGCCTCACAAGGCCACAAGCATTTTAAAACTCAAGTTTGAACATTAATTTGGACCTGACTTGGAGTCTAAGAGGTGAACATGATGATAAAGTAGTAGGTAATATTAAGCAATGCATAACACAAGCAGAAAAAAAGAGTGTGACCTCTCTTGTGACCCGTGCAATCCTAAGGTTAATCTGCTCAGTCGATGAAGGTGATGCAGTTGTGGTGGGTGCCGACAGCAGCGAAGGAGATCTGAGGCGGTGAAAGACGGTCTGGAGTCGTGATGTCTGGTATGGTGGATGCTTCTGTCGATGGAGCAACTCAAATGAAGTGGACAACGTCGTGGCAGGAGCAGGACAAACCACACAAAGTTTTCTTTGACACTTTTCTGTTACAGAAGTAATTCTGTAAGAGATCCTTTGGCTTGCAGGATTCTAAAAACACAGGGATAGGAAAAACACCGGAATAATAGGAATGCACGTGGGAAACAGATCATTTGTAAACATGGGGTTTCTGTCAACTTGGGTGTTTGGTTCATAGGAATTGGAAGAGCAGAGGAATGCAAAGGAACATGGCCACATTAAAGTGAAACCAAAGGAAAATGTCTACAGTTAGAATGTTATTTTGCCACTGATGCACTTAGGGATCCTTTGATTCAAAGGAATTTTATAGGATTTCTAAAGGACTGAAATCCTAATGATTTTTTCCTATGTTGGTCCTTTGATTCATAGGATTGGACTCCATAGGAACTTTCCAATGGAATCTTTTGTACTACAATTCATACCATCCACTCCAACCTATTTTTACAATTCCTTTGTTTTTTCCGTGGCATCAAACACTCATTGCTAATCCTATAGCGGGCATGCCACTCCAACCCTATACTTTTCCTATTACTATGTTTCCAAAATCCTACGAATTAAAGAGGGCCTTAGTCTTGTTTTCATGCATAGGATTTTGAAACATAGGTCCAGGTGGATGGTTTGCTCCATTCCTTTCTACGAAATGCATGAATAATTGAATAGTAGAGTGCAATAGGAAAATTTTCTATTGCTATGTTTTTCCTTCACTTTTTCATTTGAACCAAAATAACCCTAGGGGATCTACATGAATATAGAGTAAAAAGTGATGCGACAAGTGTACAACCTCTTTGGCGTAGCCGTGTCGACATCAGCATCATTGGGTTGTTCGCTGAAGAAGTTGTGACAGAGGTGGCTGTCGGAGGTGTGGAGGAAGATCTGAGGTGTCTGCAGACGGCGTCCAGGGTACAGCTCTGTTGTGATGGATGGTTCCATCGTTGGAGCAGCTCCGGCGAGTTGTAAGACGTTGAGGCTGAACCAGTACAAGACAAACATTGTTAATCTCAAGTAGGATTCTAATAGCATCTCCAATAGATGATGTAAATGACATCACCAATAAGTGATAGATGTAAAATTTACATCCCCAAAAAACACCTGACTACAGCAGATGAGGTAAAAACTGTTGACTCTGAACTTAACTGTCGAAACTGAAATTACTGTGGTATTTGAATGTTACTATCGAAACTGAATGCACTGGTAGCAGAGTGGCACTTCACATGTAGTTTAGGCCGCTAGAGCATAGTAGTGGAGAAACAGTGATCTAAATCAGCAGGCGATCGACATGGAATACAGTAGCAGATAGTAGTGGGAGCAGCTGCGCCTGGAGGAGCAGCGCAAACTAGAGCCAGAGCAGCCACTCGTGAAGCCCATGTACCAGCTTCAGCAGCGCGAGCGAGAGCAAGAGTAGAGGAGCAGCACGAGCGAGGGGAAGACTAGAGCAGCAGCAGCATCACGAGCTAGCGATAGCCGGAGCATCAGCAGCAGCGCGAGCGAGCGAGAGCTAGAGCAGCAGCATCAGATTCGGCTGGTATGGACGCCGCCTCCGAGGGAGCCTCGCACTGGGGGAGAGCCACCATGGAGATGTCGCCGGCGGTGCCGGCTTCGAGGTAGCCATGCCATGGGGGTTCGGGATCAAGCTCCGACGGTGCCCGGAGGTCGAGTTAAGGAGAAGGTGCAATGACATGAGTGTACAACCTCTTTGGTGGCGCCGAGTAGGCCTTGGCTTCATCCGACGAGTCGGTGAGGATGCTGCAGTTCTGGTGGAGCAGGTTAAGGCGGCGCTGTGGGGATGGATCAGCCATGATAGACGAGGCAATCGTCGGAGCAACTCCTTGGAGGAGGAGGAGGGGGCAGCTGAACCGACAAGACGACGAGATCGACGATGGATCCTCATCCCGGGAGGTGGATGAGCGACGTCAAGTTGTTGCGGTGGACGACGTTCTCGGGGAAAAGGCTCCGGCTAGGGAGCGGTGGGGTGGCGGACGGTGGAGGGTGGAGGGAGGGGTTTCGCGGCTAGAGCAGAGAGGTTATGTCAGCCTGGGTTTTCGAATGCGGAACAGGAGGTGACGCG